>PYHW01009486.1:4456810-4474530 GCA_013186435.1 Turdus rufiventris | reverse complement strand
TTGTTGCACATGGCACGGATCCTCCCTGCAAAAAAAAGTGCGCCCTATAGACCGGTGCGCCTTATCTGATCTACAATGTTGCGAATTTGCCGACTTGCGGGGGGTGCACCTTATAGTCCGGTGCGCCTTATGGTCGTGAAATTACTGTAAGCTTCTGCTGAACTTTACCATTGTGGTTTTCCGTGTAAGACTTTGGCAGAGTTTGGAAAATACATTTTTAAAACTAGATTAGCTGAAGAACTTTTTATTAACCATTATGGCACTTGCAGACTTGTGAGGTGTTCAAGAGGTTTCAACCTCTTAATTTAAGGGAAATTTAGGTTGCATGTTAGGAAAAAAAATTTTTGCTGAAAGTGTGATTAAGTACTGGAGTGGTTTGCCTAGGGAGGTGGTGGAGTGTTTAAAAAAGACTGGATATGGCACTCAGTGCCGTGGTTTAGTTGAGGTGCTAGGGCATGGGCTGGGCTTGTTGATCTTGAAGGTCTCTTCCAACCTTGTGATTCTGTGATTCTGTAATTGTTGTCAGGAAATCTTTGTAACTGAAATAATAATTTGATAAACAATTTTGCTGTTACATATGAATAATTTATTAATATACTAGATAGCTGGTTTTTTTCTCAAACTGCTGAAATCTGCCACTACCTAATATGTAGAAAGACTGTACTGAGAATTACAGTAATTTCACGACCATAAGGTGCACCAGACTATAAGGCGCACCCCCTAACAGTTGGCAACTTTCGCAACTTTGTAACTCAGATAAAGTGCACCGGACTATAAGGCGCACCTTGTTTTGCAGCGAGGAGCCACGCGGCGCGCAACAAAGTAGCGAATTACTGGCAGATTCTCAAATTGCCAACATTTTGTGCGGCACTTTTTTGCCACTTTTCCGCAGTGCTTTTTCACTGCTTTTCACCACCATTTTTCACCACTTTTTGCGGCAATTTTTTGCCGCTTTTTGCTGCTATTTTTTGCCGCTTTTTCGGCCGCTTTTCGCGGTGCTTTTTCGGCTGCTTTTCCCGGTGCTTTTTTGCACTTTTTCAGCCGCTTTTCCCGGCGATTTTTTGATGCTTTTTGGCGGCTTTTTGCGGCGATTTTTCGCCACTTTTTCGTGGTGATTTTTCACCACCTTTTGGCCACTTTTCGTGGCGATTTTTTGCTGTTTTTAGGCCGCTTTTCACGGCGATTTTTCACCGTTTTTTGGCCGCTTTTCACAGCGATTTCTTTGACGCTTTCTCATGGTGATTTTTTCATCGTTTTTTGGCCGCTTTTCACGGCACTTTTTCGACGCTTTTTGGCGGCGATTTTTCGCCACTTTTCCACGGCGCTTTTTGGCCGCTTCTCGGCGCTTTCCCGCGGCGCTTCTTGGCGCTTCCCCGCAGCCGCACTGCTTCCCCCCGCTTCTCCCTGGCCATCGGCGCACCGGTTCCTGGTTTCCCCCACCTGGTGGCCGTGGCTCCCGTGGTTTCCGGCTCCCCCCACATGGCCACTGCTTCCGCATGTCCTGGCTCAGTTTGCAGACCACACTTCTGGGTTCGCAAATTTCCAAATTTTGTAAATCAGATAAGGCGCACTGGACTATAAGGTGCACTTCCGGGTTTGAGGGAAAATTTTAGTCCAAAGGGTGCACCTTATAGTCGTGAAATAACTGTACTTTTTAAAGCACTTACTCTTAATAGTTGCTACCATAAATCCATTTTAATTTTGTGTATTTGTGCTAATGAAACGATAATGCTGTTGTCGGTTTTTTTGCCTTCTTGCCTTAAAGGAGAGCAACTTGGAGTTCTTGGTGATGTGAATTATTTTAGAAGTGCTGCCCTGGTTTTGTCGTATAAATAGTGCCATTAATTGCTGAAACATCATGATTTTTAATCTTCTTGTCCCTTCCTTCGCACTCCAAGTACTACTGAAGAAGCCATTTTATCAGGAACAACTAAGAATATCATTGCCCAAAAGTAGTATAAAATTATTTTACCTTGTTTATATCAAACAATTGTTCCAGAAATAATTTTTAATTGTCTGAAGTCTTTCATCTTTTTTTGTAGTGAAATGTCTCCATTATTTGCATGGTTTAGCTAATTAGAATGCTACTGCCTTGTTTGTTGTTTCTTTGTTTAACTAATACATTGTTTGCCATTAGCCACAATTTTTTCTTTTAAGTACTGTATTTTTTGACTCAGACCATTTCTTGAGTTTTTCTAAACTTTTGTCCAACAGTAACTGCCAACTGTATTACTATGATTACCCCAAAAAGTACAGTGGAAACTTAAATATAAATTTAATGCTAATTCAATCTCTGGACTAGAATTCTCCCTTACTAAACAGAAAATAGTGGACATTATTTTTAAACACTTATAACAGACTTAAAAATAATAGATACTATATATCTTAACTGCAATTATAAAGAAATCTTTAAGAGCATGCTTTCAGATTCTGCTACAATTAACTTCTTAAGGTGTTTCTTAGATGTTTTGGTAGCAGTGACAAATTTGTTAATACTGTTTCTGAGGGAATTTTGTCCGTGTCATGTTGTATGACTTAATTGCTGTGCAATTAGTGGAGGCCATAAATGAAGTATTGTGCACCTGAAAAAATTAGCAGGCTGATATCCTGTTTCCTCGCTGAACTTCCCACCATTTCAGATAACAAAGTTCAAGGAAATTCTTCCTACCAGTTGAGGAATGTATCTGACTCTGCTTTTGCATGGTGCTGCTTCGTTCTTGAGTTTAGGATACTTTTAAGTTTGGTGTGGTGGGGCTTTTAACAACAGCATCCCTAATCTTTCCATGTTTGAGGCTTTCTTGGGTTTTCCTCAGTTCTAATATTTATTCACAGGCTTAGTTACATTAACAGATGCCATGCAAGTAGCAGTGATTATATTTGATTTGACATGCAGCTGGTCGGTCACTGAAATGTGCTCCTCTCAATTCTTCTGCAAAAGTGAGTTACTTAAAGTTTGGCTGCAACCACAGCAGATGCTGATGTGGCAGCCCAGACCAAACATTCTTTCCTGCCTCAGTCATCTGTGTGCATTCTTCGTTTAAAGGTCGGAGGAACTCTGCCAGCAAGGCTGACTCATGCAGATGTGAACTACATGAACACAGTGTACTTTCAGTAGCACCACCTGAACCCATACTAGGGATTTCTTTTTGAACTGATGAATTAGACATAATCACAGGCAATGAATTGAAATAGTGGCAGTTTTGGAGTTTCAGTCAAGGTGATGCACCTCAACTCTCTGTGGATTGGCCTCTTGCAAGTTGAATAAAAGAACCCTTTTTGGGACAGGAGTGGTAGTGCCCCAGTGGAAAAGATAAGATGCCACAGCTGGTGACTAATTTGCTAAAACTGTCTCGTGAAACCGAAAATATTCAAATATTCTTGCAAGCTATTGTTTTTATGAAAGGTGTTGAAGGAAAAAAAAGCCACCCTATGTGGAGACTTGAAATTTTTCTTCTTGCAAAAGATGTCTTTGAAACCATATTGTTACCATTCTGGCTTTGTAATTTGTGCTGTGCAGAAGTACTGAGTTTACACTTGGTTATGTCCTTTGGTCAGTTAAAACAGATGTGTTGTGTCTTGTACCTACCTAACAGTAACATTTCTGCATTACTCAACCCTTTCATCTCAGTTTGTCATCTGTTTGCATGATTCAGTTGTACCACTGATTGTTGATAAACCAGAGTAATTTCATATAATGTGGGAGTATACTCTATGGAATTGTATGTCTGTGTGGGTTGAAAAGCCTACCTCCAAACACCTGGGGCTTTGTAAGTTTTAAAAAACACTACAACAACCCCACCATGCTAGTATTACTGAAAAAAGAAATTACTTTTTCATGATTACTGTCAGTTCATGATAGATAACTTACATGAGCAACTAGATCTTTCCTAAGACAGTTGCCTTTTGCAATTAATTTTTGTTCAAAATGCAAACCAAACATTCTAATAATTTAAATTTATGCAAGTTGCCATCTTTTGGTGGTAGATTAACTAACATTATAGTAATTTTTCTCATTTTTCAACATAATTTTTCACAGCCACCATAGTTTCGTTCTGGAAAAATGATACTACTTCCATCTGCTAATTCCAGATTTTCAAAGGTTGCCTAGGTCTTACCTTAGCTGGCATAAGGAAAGGTATAGTGCCCCATGAGGAATAACAGATATGAATTTCACATTGCTATAAAATGGTAATGGATTAAGGAACTTGATATCTACTGAGATAAACAAAACAGGAAAGAGTTTGGTGTATCCTTGTTGTGCTGTCACACTTCTCTAAAGCTGCATCTGCTTAGGTTTCTACCATGTCTTAAGCAGTTATATTTGCTACCCTGATGTAAATTGAAATAAGTGTTTTGTCAGGTAAAATACAGGTAAAGATTACATGAATTTGTTTGCATATCTGACTATTTTTCTGACTATTGAAGTTACTACTAATTCTAACTTGTCTGCAGTGCCTGTTTCATTCATAGTTTGCTTTGCTTACTAGCACAGTACTCATTAGATAGATGGGCTCGATGGCATGTTACAATACTTAGGACTGTAGGTCAGCTTTCATTAAAGAAAAATGTTAAAGAAGCACGTGGCACATCTGATAACCCAGATACCTAAGGAATACTTTAATGATGCTGTATAATAATATATAATGCTGTTGTAACGTAATGAATGAAATGTGGGAGATAAGAATAAGAAACTTTCTACATTTAGAAGTTCATATTGTGTAATGGTGTGTTTAAAGGGAAGGCATCAGTGTTCCATTATCTCTTAGTAGGTCTTAGGTTAAAAACTAGTTACAGTAATTTCATGACTAGAAGGCACACCTTTTTGAGTAAAATTTTGATTGAAACCCGGAAGCATGCCTTATAATCTGATGCGCCTTATATGGACAAAACTTGGAAATTTGTCGACAACCCGGAAGTGCGAGCCGCAAGCCACATGGAGCCGCACCAGCCGCAAGAGCCATGCCAACCGGAGGCGGGGGCAGGCAGGAGTGCAGGGGTCTGTGGCACGGGGAGGGCACCTGGGGCTGCATTTAAAGGCTACGTCAATCTGTGAAAAATGTTTGCAAATTGAGCACCTGCCAGTAAACCCTGTGATCGAGCGATTCTGTTACTAATTCATTACTTTGTTGCATGCGGATCCTTGCTGCATTTTATAGTCCAATGTGCCTTTTATATGGACAAAGTTTGGAAATTTGCCGACACCCGGAAGTGCGCTTTATAATCCAGTGTGCCTTATAGTCGTGAAATTACTGTAATTTGCTGCAGAGGTGTATTCCTATGAAATACTGTGATAGATCTTGTCTACTTGTGTTATGAATGCTTATTTTAGAAGTACTAAGGCAGGCCGTACAGCTACTGTAATGTTCATTATCTGTTCATTGTCTTACTTTGCCTATATACTCTAAGAATGTAGAGGATTATATGATAGACTAAACTTTTAGCACCAAAATTACATCCTAGATACTCAGTGCTGCTTGTGTCAGATTGCATGTGACTGATTGGAGAGGGGATGTGTATACAGATATATATGGGGGGAAAAAAGACTATTATAACGCTTGTGTCTTTTGAGGGACAACCTGTTTTAATTCTAATATTTCTCTTGTATTTTAGAGGAAGTCCACATCTGAAAGGAACCCCACATTATAAGGAAGAGCAGTGTGCTCCTTCGTTAAATCTAGAAATGAAGAAAGTACTGGACTTGCAAGCCTCTATCACAAGGTATGCTCATTAATTGGGTCTTGAGATATTTTCCATGTATACCAGTATATTTTAAAAAGTGAAGGGAAAACGGGATGGAAAAAAGGCTTCTAGTAAGTTTTTAGGCTTATTAATATTGGTAAGTTACTTTTAGCAACTAGTAAGTCTGAGGAGGGGAGAAAGTGAATTGCTGTTCAAGAATTCTTTCAGTGCTTGGCTATACTGATGTGTTTGGCATATAGAAGTATGTAGTATTCTCAGTATTACTGTGTATTACTATAAATGAGTTTGTCCTTAAGCTCAAAGTCTTTATTAGAGATTTCATAGAGATCTTATGGAGATGTTGGTAGGTTAGAGCAAAACTGTATCCAGCATTTCAGCATTTCTCCGGATGGCTGCAAAGAGTTCACATTTGTCCTTTTTCTTTACCTCTTGCTTTTTTGTGGTCCTGTAAAGAAATTTTGAACATGCTAAGTATGCAAGTGTGAAAAGCTGGTGAAACTTCATAGTATTGGAGTGAGGTGGAAGAGTAACATAGTGAAATTGGGGAACAGGCTCCTTAGGAGTAAATGGGTTTTAGAAGGTATGCAGTATATATTGGAAAAGGCTTTGCATGCAAGTAGATTGACAGTAGTTGTCAGGATTTTAGACATGTTTAAGGAGGAATTTAGGAGTCTAATTTCTCCTTCATCAATTTGTTTCAACCACGGATTAAAATGTATTGTGAATTATTTACAGCCCAGGCAGTATTGTTAATTTTCTGGGATAGTTGAATAATTGGTTGTTGGAAGCAATGTCTTGTGGTTAGTCAAAAGTATTGTAAAGATCTTCAGCAGATAGTATACCAGGTAAGCAATTACTCTAGCAATATAGACTTGTTCATGAACTGAGATTGCTGGAGAAAAGTTGAGGTGTGTACCATATTTTGTCAGCATGGTACATGTTTGTAATTTATGTTTAACTTTATGATGTTAGTACAAGAAGCAGTAATACAGTGTTTATGACATTAATTGATATTTCTGTGGCATTGATTTAAGATGAAGCTTTTTAGGGATTAACAAATATCTCTTACTAGTTTGCAGTCCATGTTAGAAGATCTACTTGTGGCTACTGCTGATGGATTTCTCCATCTCATTCACTGGGATGGTATGACCAATGGAAGGAAGGCCATCAACCTATGTACAGTTCCATTTTCTGTAGATCTGCAGTCTTCTCGAGGTGGGTTTTAGGGATTGTATTGCTTACAAATAGTTACCTCTTAGTGACATAGCATCTAATATAAAATATTCTCTTTGTTCTTAAGAAGACATGGGAAAATTTGCCATTTGTAAGTGGGAATGAAATAGCCTGTTTAAATTAGGTTATCTCTTTGAAGTAATAAGTAAACATCTGAAATGTGTGTTGGCTTGCAATATTTCTGTGTTCAGGTATTTTTGAATTACTGATACTTTCTCAGCAGGTTCACTTTTGGGATTTGAAGATGTTTATATCAGAGATATGGAATACTGTGCCACGCTTGATGGCTTTGCTGTTGTTTTTAATGATGGCAGAGTTGGTTTCATTACACCGATGTCAAGTAGATTCACTGCTGAGGTATGTTTCCTTTAGCATTTCTACCACGCACAATAAATGTGTTTTCCTTGGTATCTGCATTTCAGTTAGCTTTCTACTTTAAAACTTGTTCAGCTAAAAAGAAACTAAAGTTTAACACCTGTTTAAGAGATTATGTGAGATCAAGACTGCATCTTGTGGCATAATTTGAGCTGCATTTTTATAGGGTTGGTACCACTGGGAAACCATAATTGATAGTAGATTTAATTTTCATGCATTTGTTCAAATTTTCATTATAGACTGTGTCTCATTGTGTCAGACCAACAGAGTTCTTGTTAGGAGTTACTAGTGGGATGATAGGAAGTAGTTTCCCTATGCCTAAGTATCATAAGTACTATGTCTAGGACTTAGTCCTAATCAAGTCTATCTCTTTCTCATAGTGACAAGCATATTTCAGATTTCGTTTTACCAATCTTTACCAAGTTAGTTGTTTTCTTACCTAATTCGGCCTAAAAACTATTATATTTTGTTGTTAGAGATCTTTATTTTAATTACAGAAAACCAAAAAGAATACATCTAATGTCAGACTCCATCCATTTAAAATGCCTATGATCTTAGCTGTTGGAGATGGGAACTTAGCACGATTATAAGCCACATCATTCTGACTAAAGTTTTGGTCTGAACCCAGAAGTGTGGCTAGTAATCCAGAGCGGCTAATATATTAACAAAAATGTGAGATCTGCCCTTACCTTGTACCGCACTGGTCCTGTCCTGAGCAAAAATGGGTTGAAATCTATGGTTTCCCATTGTTCCGACGATGAACCAATCAGAGAACAGCTTCTTGCCTGCCTGTGGATGATGGCATTACTGAGGGGCGGGGAGTGTTACCGGGGTGAGTTTCCTCGGCAAGTTACCTTGGCATGGCTACGGAGAGAAGACCAGTGTACAATGCCGAATTTAAATTAAAAGTGATCAACTATGCAAAAGAACATGGGAATAGACCTGCAGCTAGAGAATTCAGCATTAATGGATGCATGGTACGCAGATAGAGACAGCAGGAGGACGAACTTAGTCTTACAAGAAACACAAAGAAGAGTTTCCGCGGCCGTAAAGCAAGGTGGCCAGGGCTGGAAGATAGACTTTACCGCTGGATTTCTGAGCAAAGGGCAGCTGGTTAAAGCTTATGTACTGTTGCTGTTCGGATACAAGCCAAAGCGATTACAAATTAATTGCATATAGAAGAATTTCAAGCAGGACTGTCTTGGTGCTTCTGTTTCATGAAATGACGGCAGCTCTCTATCAGTACAAAGATGGCAGTGTCTCAGCAGTTGCTGGTGGACTACAAGGAACAGTTAGCCACCTTCCGGAGTTACTGCAAAAGCAAGATCTCTGAAAAAAATATACAGTCACATTGTATAATTAACATGGATGAAGTCCCCCTGATATTCGATATGCTGCTAACACGAACCGTGGAGCAAACCAGAACACTGACAGAACCGATAAGAACCACAGGGAACGAAAAGACATCGTTTACAGTCGTCCTCGGCATTTTGTCAGATGGGCAGACATTACCCCCAATGGTAATTTTTAAAAGAAAAATGTTCTCTAAAAACAAATTTCCAAAGGGAATAGATTTTGCAGTGAATCCAAAAGGCTGGATGGATGAACAGGTAATGTGGACTTGGCTAACGGAAGTTTATGCTTACAGACTGGGTGGCTTCTTTCATCCGCTGCCAGGACTGTTGATTTTTGATTCCATGCATGCGCACAAAACTGAAAGCGTGAAAGCCATGGTGAAAAAGATGAACTCGGAGCTTGCTGTAATACCGGCTGGTTTGACCAAAGAAGTGCAGCCTCTGGACATAGGTATTATTCGTTCCTTCAAGGCGAAACTGTGACTTCTGTGGGAAAACTGGATGGTGGAAGGAGACCATTCCTATACCAAGACCGGGAGGCTGCACCAAGCAAGTTATGCTACTGTCTTCCAGTGGATGCTGGATGCCTGGGGTAAAGTAACTGCCACAACTATCATCCAAGGGTTCACGAAGGCCAACATTGTTCCTGGACTGACCAGCGATGGCATCGAGAGTACTGAAACTGATGACTCTGACGGTGAAGATATGGGCGATGTGAGTTCAGGTTTGCTGGATGCCCCCATAGCCCAACTACTGATTTCCAATATGGAGGACAAAGAGTTCAAAGGTTTCATGGAAGATGAAGCCGCTGATGAATGAAAAACGAAGCTGTTTAAAAGTTTGATCAAAGTGTGTGATACTTCTCTGTATTTTTTTAAGTGTTTTCAGTCTTTTGCGGCTGCGTGGCCGTGCTTGTGTGGAGGAGCAGGGTGGCTACGGCTGAGTGGCTGGCGGTGCTCACGCAGATGAGTGGGGTAGCTGTGCTGGTGCGGAGGAGCAGGTGGCCGTACTGGCGCAGATGAGCGGGTGGCCGGGCTGGCATGGATGAGCGGTATGGCCATGCTGGTGCAGATGAGCGGGATGGACATACTGGTGTGGATGAGCGGGTGGCTGGGCTGGCACGGATGAGTGGGGCGGCTGTGCTCCCGTGGATGAGTGGGGTGGCCATGCTTGCGCGGATGAGCGGATCTGCTCGGAGCTTGGCTGCCCACCCAAGCGGCTGAGCGGCTGTTTAAAGGCAACGCAGATCCGTTGGAAATGCTTGCAAAATGACCACACTATTGTTGGTGTCTTTTTCCACTTGTAAATAAAACTTGCAGGTTACACTGCTGCAGCTATTGTCTGTATCTTTTTTCGCTTGGAAATAATGTTTCCAAAGTCAGCACCTGCCAGTAAACCTGTGATCCTGCGGTTCTGTTACTAATTGGTAACTTTGTGAAAGTTCGCTGCCAACGAAAGTGCGGTTTATAATCAAGTGCGGTTTATATGTTGACAAAGACCTCAACATTGCTGACACCCCAGAAGTGCAACTTATGATCAGGTGTGGCTTGTAATTGTGAAATTGCTGTACTTTCCTTTTTTTATTTTTCTCTTTATTAATAGCATCTACTGATTTTTTTTTTTTTTTCACTAAGCAGTGTTAGGGACTCTTTTGCCGTATAGGTATTGACTTATTTTGTTATTAAGAGGTCTTATAAACAGTTTTCTTACATACTGATATCTTTCTGTAATTCAAATTAAGAAGAATGAAACCAGTTTTGCATTTACCGGATTTTGTTTGTTTGAGCTATGTCAATTGATCTTGACATTAATAGAAATTTTGAGATTGTAAAGGTCTACTGTGTAATATGGTGTACTTGGATAGAAGCTGACTGTTACTAATATAAGCAGTGTTTAACAAAAAAATCTTCTGAATTCCTTTCTCTACAGCAGCTCCATGGTGTTTGGGCACAAGATGTAGTTGATGGAACTTGTGTGGCAGTGAATAACAAATACAGGCTAATGGCGTTTGGATGTGCCAGGTAAGTTTTTGAGGGCTGATTCAGAGCAGGGGGACATTGTCTCATAATAAAGCTGAATATGTAGTTGCTTCTTACTGAGTTGTATTGCAAGAACTGTAGAGATGAAAATAATTAGTCTGCCTAGAGATTGCTTTATGTGCTGTCAAGAAGGCAGGAGAAAGGTGGAAAGAAATGGTTGCCTACTTGAATTGAAATTTATGTTCACTGTTCCAGTCTGGGGAAAAAAAATTAAAAGGTGGCTTGACCAGTAGCAAGGATTGGAAAGTGCTGCTATCTTAGCTAATCTCAAAGCAGGATTATAAAGTCATTTTTAAGTAATTAGTGATAATAATATTGGATAAGAATCAGCACTTTGCACTCAACTGAGAAAATACTCTGTGCAGTCATGATTTGGTCAAGAAGGGTGTTGCCTGTTTGAATAACTGTGAATATTTATATATTAAATGTTGTGGAAACGCTTTTAGTTGTGGTATTTTGCTTACTGCTCCTTCAAGTTGCCCCTGTATAATACTGCTTAAGATGACTTTAGAGTGCAGCTTTTTATTTTCTTTGATTGTATTTTACTTGGGTTTTGTTTTAGAACAAAAACAAAAACAAAACAAAACAAAAAATCTGGTTTATTTTTCATCTGTCCTCTTAAGAACTAGTATTCTTGTTTGTAGTAACAATACAGTGTGTTAGTGTTTCCTCTCAAACAGGAATAGTTACGTTAATTTACTGGTCTTAGTATGCCTTTTGGCACTGAGTAAATACTGCCTTCCCTCATGGATTGTCTGGCAGTTGGAAACCATAGGATGATTGTGTTTATGTATGTATTTTAGGAGAATGAAGTAGTTTTAATGCACTGATTATTCTAGGGCTGGTGTTTTGGGTCCTTTGATGCCTTCTGGAAAGCATCTTAGGAATTTGTTTCATAAATTCTTTGACTGTTACTTGATTCAACATCTCTGTTCATTTGTTAGATAAATTTGTTACTGGTAAAAGAAAAAGCAGCTTTTCTTAGCGTCTTGAAATTGATAAGAAATCCAAATGGTCTGTAGCTTAAAGCATGTGTAATGTCTTCCAGTGGCTCTGTGCAGGTTTATACGATAGATACCACCACTGGCGCTATGCAGTTTTCTCATAAATTGGAACTGACACCAAAACAATATCCTGGTGAGCTACTTTTATTGCTAGAATTTTCCAGCTATTTTTAGGGTATAGTATATTTTTTTATCCTTGGCTAGTTAACTTCTGTTTATTTATTTGCATAATCACTGATGTGAATAGTATTTTCTGTCTATTTTTAGTAATTAACATGTCTTTGTACTTTTAGCTACTTGCTTTTTAATTAATTTTTGGATCTGTTTTCTATATGAGGGTTTGGGTGGGTGGTTTGTGGGTTTTGTTTGTGGGGTTTTTTAACTAGTTCTTAATCTTAAAATGACTTTTCAATTACCTGAGGAAATGAGAGGTTATTGTCAAATCTCATAATGAATATAATAGAACAGTGAATTAATTTGAAGCAACTGACATGTAGGGTACAGAAAAATACTGAGTAATGCAACATCCTTCCTGCACTGCAGTGTATTTTTTCATGTAGTACTCTGCTTTTGAGTGTGAGGAACATACAAAGTGGGTAAATTGCATCCTCAACTGAAAATGTGTGTCTGTTGGTTTTCAGTTAAAAAACAAATCCATAAATAAGTTCTACAGTTGTGTTAAGTGCATCTATTGTCTGAAAAATAATTTTATCAGAATTCTGGTTCTGTGGTTGTGTTATAGTAGTATATGTACTTCTGGCATGTTTTCCTGTATTCTTAGTTTTTATGAAACCAAGTGTGGAAGAAACAATTTTTTGTTTGCTGCTTATTCATTTTGAGATTGTCAGTTTGATGAATGTCTCAGTTAATTGAAAAATCAAATATTTACTTCCATATATTTTTGTTTATACTCTTACGGTGAAACCAGTTGAAGGACTTTCAGTGCTTTCACTTCTTTTATTGTCTGCTTTTAAACAGATATTTGGAATAAAACAGGACCCGTTAAACTAATCAGATGGTCACCAGACAGCTGTGTTGTGATGGTGACCTGGGAATGTGGAGGTTTTTCCTTATGGAGTGTTTTTGGTGCTCAGCTTATCTGTACTTTAGGAGGTGATTTTGCGTGAGTATTTTTAATAACATTGTAAAGAGTTTATTTAAAGTGTTTCTTTTTCCAGTTGAAGCCATATAATTAGAAATTAATTCACCAAATTAGCTTTTTTAAAAATCTCTTTCCTTTAGAGTTTCGTAGATATTGAAATGTCACTGGCAGATATTTAGGAGGGGATCATTTAAATATAAACAAAAATGTATTATTTTAATTTTGTAGTGGTCTTTGTCTGTAAAAGAAGATTACCTTAGAAGCAAACTTGAGCAAGCAAATATTAAAATTCCCTCCCTACCTGTATTTCATATAGTTTGTGCTAGACATCTGACAGTTGCATTGCCTTTTTTGTTTTGTCATGGATCAAACAGACTGTACCATGTGAGAAGGTTCAATATAGAACCACATGAAAATATGAAGATAGGAGTTTAATTTACTATTCTGATGAAGTTATTTGCAAACTCAGACTTGTTCTGTTCTGTTTTTAAGGTATCAATCTGATGGTGCCAAAAAGGACCCTCTAAAAATCAGTTCCATGGTAAATATGAATGTAAAATACTGTAATAGCATGGCTCTTAAATAGGATAATATCATAATAGGATATTTTAAAATTGTTTTTAGTGTAACAGGTTTTCAGAAAATCAAACTGTCTTTCTTTTGCTTAACTACTTTTCATAGTAAGATGCCTTTATTACACTTCTTAACTGCAATATTTCATCAAAGACAAAAGGGACAATGATGATTTTTTCTTTAAGTATGCATGACGTGCTTTTTCTTGCCTTTTCTTTTAATATTAAAAATTAAGTCTTTTGGTTTTTTTAAATTTTTCTTTTTTATCAGGTGCTGTATTTCAAATTGCAGTGAAACACAGATCAGCACTAATTGTAAACACCCTTATTTCTCTCAAATTACTAGCTGATCTTTGACAGTTAAAGCAACTTTACTCAGATTATGCCATCCAGAGACACTTAACTGCTGTTTATTTAATAAAAACTAGTTAACATTAAATCCTATCCTGCTAGTCTATAAAATCAATAAATAAATAGAATAAATTAGAGCAAATTTTAAATTAGAACAAATTTCAAACACGTTCTACAAGGCCTCATAGAAGCCATGGTGAGTTTTGTTTTAGAAATACTACACAATTTATTTTATTTATCATGACATTTCTGTGAAGGTTGACAATTCTATACATCTATACTCTATGCATCCCAAGTGGAGGTACATATATGCAATGACAGTACCTTTTAAATGTACCTTTAAAAACATTTTAAATATTAAAATTCTGATATAATTGAATTTGATGAACAACAGCCAGTGTAATTTTGGAAATCGTGATTATTTCGTACCTGACTCTGTGGAGTTTTTGTTTGTTGCCCTAAACTGTGAATTAAACATTTGTCATTACTTATGTGGGTGTCTTTGCATAATTGCACGTCATTTAATCCTTATTTTTTACATTAAATAGGAAATAATTCAAGCTAGATTCCTGCTGTACTTTGTGAATTTTATTGTTTTATTCCTATTATGATACATTTTAGAACAACAAAATACATTAATTTTTTCCAGGCTCATGTATATCATAAGATCAGTTACAGTAAGTTTATGTAGTTTTTGTTTTATAACAATATATTGTTATATTTATATGTATTTATGTAGAGTTGGGTTGGAGATTTTCTTATTGTTATTCTTTTATCTTCAGACCTGGGGATCAGAAGGGTATCATCTCTGGGTTATTGATGGGAATTCTTCTTCAAACATGAAGCCTGAAAGAAATGCAAATAATGAAGCTCAACAATTTGGTATCCTGCAGTTTCAGTTCATCAAGAGTGCACTCACTGTTAATCCTTGTATGGTAAGTTTTTTTGTTGATAAATATGTCCTTATTTTAGATCATAGTTCCTGTTTTAGGTGACCTCTGAGTTCTCTCAGATTTTAAGTCCTCTGCAGCCATTAGAGTTGTCTTTTTTTTTTTTTTTTTGGTCATAGAGCCTTTAAAGTGATACTGTGAAAATTCTGCTGTGCAATACTGTAACATAAAACCTGTTAAATAGTGATACAAAAATTGCCTCAACAGTTGTTTTTCATATTGTTTAAATAGAGTCGCTTAATATATTCCTCATGTGTTTTCCTTTGTCTTTTGTATGTCGAATTCAAAGTTGCTTTTTTTTCTTTTGTTTTGGTTTGGTTTTAATATAGAGTAACCAGGAACAAGTCCTTCTTCAAGGAGAAGATCGCTTGTATTTGAACTGTGGAGATGCAGCACAGACTCAGAGTCCCCGAAATACTTTGGCACACTCTGAACATAACCACAGCAGGGAAAGAGGCCCATTTTCAGATGGCAGTTTAGATTCTCAGGGTTTAAGCACTTTACTAGGACACCGGCATTGGCATGTTGTACAGGTAATTGATCCTGGTTGCACATATGTGCTTTGTGCTTGCAAGAGTTTGTAGGAGTAGAGTATGCAGCTGATCTCCTCACTCTCTGCCATAACTTTTTCCTCTGGCATGGGGTCATTGCCTTTTTATTGTTTCTGGGGTTTTGCCACGGTACAGCTTTTTCTCATTGACAAACGGTAAAGCAACATAGGTCCTGTCAGCTTTGTGGCTATGAGTTTGCCTCCTAGGCAATAAAAAGTCTTTTAGTCTTATGACTTTGGGAAGGAGTAGTTAATTACAGTAATTGCACAAGTATAAGTCACACCCCTTTGACTAAAGTTTTGCTCCCAACCTGGAAGCGCGGCTTACAGTCCGGAGTGGCCAATATATGGATGAAGTTCTGAAATTTGCCAACCCCGAAGTGCGAGCTGCGGGCCGAGCTGAGCTCGCGAACTGAGCACCTGCCAGTAAAACCCGCGATCGTGCTATTGTTACAAATTGGTTACTTTGCGCGAGCATCCTTGCTGCGAACGAAAGTGCGGCTTATAATCTCGTGCGGCTTATATATGGACAAAGAACGAAAAGTTGCTGACACCCAGAAGTGCGGCTTATAATCAGGTGTGGCTTCTAATCGTGAAATTACTGTACTTTCCTGTGCTTTGAAAGGGAGAGTAAGTGCAACACTCAGTAAGTTATTTAGGTGTTTGTTTTGTTATTTAAGCAAAATGCTTTAACAGCAATTCTGCTGATGAATACAGCATTCAGACTCCAGCAGTATTTTCAAGCATGAAAAATGGCATCTATTTAGGCGTGTAGCTAAAACTTCACAGTATTGGGCTTTCAAAGAAGAAATTGCTCCCTGGTAACAATGGGACTTCTTCTATTTTCACTGTAATATAAATTAGAAGATAAATATCTTCTAATCTGTAACGCTAGCGTGTGTTCTTCCATGCTTGAATTGGTGAGACTTTTTAAAATAAAGGTTTCTTGAAGGTCCCCAATATTTTGTTCTTTACATAGCACATTAATCACTAGTACTAAAGAGTGTTTCATTCTAGGCTTGTAAGGCAGGTTCTAGATACTGTTGAATTTCCACTTTAGCAGGCCAGGTAGCTCTTCTGTCTTCTGAAACTTGTGTAGGAGTGAGAAGTCTTTGTTCTGTGGTAAAAGTAAAGCTGAAACAAGTAGAATTACTGTGGGGAGCATCATATCCGTGAGAAAGGACAGTGGCTGGGTCTCAAGAGTACCTACCTGCCTTGTGTCAGAGACTGCAGTTTGAAGCTGGGTTTGTATCATCCCACATGACATGAAGAATCCAGCATTGAGATTTGATCTGATGTATCCCAGTCAAGTTCTCTTGTAAGAAGACTTTCGGAAATACTGGTGCGTATTTGTGACAAGACTAGAAATTTCATCCCTATATTGAAAGTCCTGCCTCAAGACTGTATTTATCAAAACCTTTGTGTTCCTGTGAAAGATTCTCTTGGAGAGGGAAGTATCTGGGAGGAAAGATGAGCAAATTGTGACTATTAATCTGTAATATAGTATTAGCAGGTGTATGTTGTTAATCCATTTTGGTGTTTTGTATATTAAAACCAGGGTAACATTGTAACATTTAGGCTTCAGTAGCTTTTGGTGTGGGGGCAGTAATTGTATTTAAAATCAAAATTAAATAACTTTTTGGTATTGTTTTGAAAAAAAACGCTGATATTGTCCAAAACCCTTCAGGATATTACAATTAGTTAGTCCTTTTAATTGTGGTTGGTATAGTCATGCGGTTTTGGTTTTCTCTCTTTTTTTTTTTTTTTTTTTAGATTCATAGTACATATCTAGAGAGCAACTGGCCTATAAGGGTGAGTTATTTTAAGAATATATTCATGCCTATTTAAAAATATTGGAGGGTTATAATTGTCTGTTAGGATTGGCTGAATTCTGAAAATGAAATCATTATTTTACATTACAGAAAGAAAACTGTGTTAGTAAAGTATGAAACATGAAGATACTTTACATGTTTTGAGTCTGATGTTGTATTGCCTTGTGTACCATATTTGGATAGAATATAACATTTAAATAAGTTCCCTTCTGAGGTTCTGGTAACTTTTTTTTTTCTTTTTTACAGTTCTCAGCTATTGACAAACTTGGACAGAATGTAGCTGTTGTTGGCAAGTTTGGTTTTGCACATTATTCTTTACTCACCAAAAAATGGAAGCTGTTTGGAAACATTACCCAGGTGAGAGGTTACGGCATTTTAATCTGGTGCACAGGGAAGATGTTATTTGTTGGGATGTGAGACTTGGAGAAAACTGAAGAGTATAATTTTCAAGTAAACAGCCTGTAGACACACTTGGGATTAGGAATGCTGGTTTTACATGTGTTTCTCATAAAGTGTCTGAAACACAGATCTTGTGGTTTTGACACACTAATTTCTGTCTGAGTATTAGCAGAGTACAGTAATTTCACGACTATAAGGCGCACCCTTTTGACTAAAATTTTCCCTCGAACCCGGAAGTGCGCCTTATAGAACGGTGCG
>PYHW01009486.1:4439223-4455465 GCA_013186435.1 Turdus rufiventris | reverse complement strand
TCTGATCTACATGTTGTGAATTTTGCTGGCTGTCGGCGGGTGCGCCTTATAGTCCGGTGCGCCTTATGGTCGTGAAATTACTGTACTCTAAATTTGAGTGTATACGGTCAGGCAGTTAATTCCATTTGTCTTATCTGAGAGTTCATGTTACATAGCTTTGGATATAAAGCTTGTAAATTCTGTCTAGAAAAACATTTGAGAGAGTTCAGAATGCCAATAGCATAAAGAACTGTAGGAACTGTATTTTGTAGGATGAGGTTTGTCCTTCATATATTGTAGTAATTGCACGACTGTAAGGCGCACCCTTTTGACTAAAATTTTCCCCCAAACCCAAAAGTGCGCCTTATAGTCCAGTGCGCCTTATCTGATGGACAAAGTTGCCACCCTGGAAGTGAGAACTGCAATGTGGGGGCGGTGCCGTGGAGTGCCGAGTCGCGAGGTGGGGCGGGAGTGGGCAGCCACAGCCGGCAGTAGCCGCGCGGGGAGGGAGGAAGCCAGCGCCGGCCCCAACTGCCACATGGGGAGAGAGGGAGGGGACGCTGGCCCTGGACGCAGCGTGGGGAGAGAGGGAGGTGGCACTGGTCCCGTATAAGCTGTGCAGGGAGAGAGCAGAACGGCTCTGCCCCAGCTCCGTACGTGCTGCGTGGGTAGAGAGCAGAGCGCCGCCGCACCGGCCCCGTGTGTGCCGCGCAGGTAGACAGTGGAGCGCTGCCAGCCCCGTACAAGCTGCGCAGGGAGAGAGGGAAGCACCACTGCTGGCCTGGCATGAGCCATGCGGGGAAGGCGGGAGCAGGTGGCCACAGAAGCCTTATAGTCTGGTGCGCCTTATGGTTGTGAAATTACTGTACTCTTTAGTACTTTGTCGTATGCATAGTCTTGCCACTATGAGCGAAGTCTATAGAGATTATGCATGACTTTCAGAAACCACCCATATAATGTACATGTCTGTGTGTGTAAGTGTATAAAAATGCATACCTATATGTCATCTGCTTACTTTTTTCTTTTCAGGAGCAAACTATGATGGTAACAGGTGGCTTAGCATGGTGGAATGACTTCATTGTTCTTGCATGTTATAATTTGAATGATCACCAGGAAGAGGTGAGGTACTTTTCTTCAAAGTAAAGATATAACGATTAGAATATCTGGACTGCATGACAGTAGTATAAACATGAAACGTATTGTGGTATTGTAAACATGTTTATACACTGTAAACTTTGGTAGCTTTTGGTTGTAAACAGAGTTTATATATTAATATATAAGTAATTCTTTGCAGAAAATTTCTATCACTATTAAAAACTTTTCTGCTGACTACAGTGAATATATTCATTGTTCTGAAAACTTGGTGACATTTTTGCATGTTAGCACAAAATGTGTTCTGAAATACCTGTTTACATTGTTTTGGGACAATTTTGCAAGATTTTAAACTATATGGGCAGAGGAGATTTACTTAATCCTTGCTTTTTAAAACTGAATAACATTCCTTCCTTATGATTGTTGTTCAGTACTACAGATTTGGCTGTACTGTGCTTTAATGGCTTCAGATGTAATAATAAAATGCAGTGGATAAAACTTGATGACCAAAAACTCAGTAATGTGTCTAGGTAGAAATTTCTGACAGCCATTCCCCAGTAAAAAAACAACCAGAAGTGGAATTATAATTAGCTTGTTGTAAGCAGAACTTGTATTCAAATTACTTCTTTTCCTTGCAGCTGAGAATCTACCTGCGCACATCTAACCTTGACAACGCATTTGCTTACATCACCAAAGTGCAAGCAAGCACGTTACTACTGAGTGTTTTCCGGGACATAGTGATATTGTTTAGAGCAGATTGTTCCATTTGCCTTTACAGTATTGAGAGAAGGTCTGAGGGGTGAGTGTCACCATTAGAGTGCTTTTACAGTAAGGTACCTGTAGGTCTGCTCTAGTCTCAGTAAATTCTTACAATAATACAAAAGTGTTTGATAACTGGTGGAATCAGATTTTTAAAATACAGTGGTGTTATCTCCATGCACAAGTTCATGAGTGTTGTCACTTGTATGCATGCTGATAGGCACACTAGATGTGGAGGTAGGTACTGACTGATGCATGCACATTTCCAGCTGTCTGAACAAACATGTTCCTAAATTATAGGAACTTGAAAACCGAATAAGAGAAAAAAGTACTAAAAGACACCCACATATTTGAAAATTTTAAAATAAAAACATGTTTCTAACATTAGAAACAGTAATTAGTGAAAGGAAGGTGGAAGCAGGCTTGCAAAGATGAAGAGAGAAAAAGTTCGGTCTTGGTGTGGTGGTGAGGTGCAAACAAAGTACCAACACAAGATATGCCAGATACTTTCAGACAATTAAGATTTGTGAACCTAAAGAGGAGATAAAGATTCAGAGTTTGGGGGGTTTTTTGAAGTACCTAAGTAGGTGATTTTTCTTACAGTTACGGTATCTTCTTTTTAGCAAGAAGGGACCTTTTTATGGTAGAAAAAAGCAAGTTGTTGATGAACTTCAGAGAAAAATATTTTCAATCTTTTTAAAAAAGCTCTCAACACAACCCAAACCTGGGAACTGTCTTTGAATGGTCAATGGAGTCGTATTCTGAAGTATCTGATACTATCTTCTACCCACTCATAACTGTAGTTCCCAAAGTATCAAGATAAGTAACCCAGTTTAGGTTTCTTTTAGTTAATTTTTAGGTAATTTTATATAGAGTAGTGATGTGGGCATCTTTACTGATGCCTGATTAAAGGAATGTCATTTGTTCTGTAGAGCAAACTGTTTGCTGGGAGCAGGTTGCTTATTTTCGTTAGGTTTATTTCAAGGTAGCTATTTCATGTTAAGTACTCTTGTAAAATTTCTAAATGTAGTCATTTTCCTTTCAGTCTTAATCCTACTGCCAGTATCCAAATTCTTCAAGAAGTGTCCATGTCCCGGTACATTCCTCATCCTTTTCTTGTAGTGTCTGTTACGTTGACATCAGTGAGAACAGAGACTGGCATCACCCTGAAGATGCCTCAGCAGGTAACAAGTCTGAAAAATTGGTAGAATTAGTGCCTAAATTTGTTAGCTTACTCTTTAAAGGCTACCGGGTTGATAAATCAGTTATAAATCAGTGGCTCTTCTATGTAGTAAAATCCAGAATGTGTTTTTTTCTGATGTTCATTATATAGACATTTTATGTGGGAATTGGGGGTGAGGGGGTGGAAAGAGAAATAAGAGTTTAGATTTTATTTCATACCTTTTCTTGTTAACTTGCAAAGTTTGGGACCAAATCTTGGCAAACAAATTAAATTTGTTCTCTGTCAAGGGTGTGTTATTAAAACTCAAAAAGCAGAGCAATCCATGGCATTAGGAATTACCTTTCTGACAACAATGTGTCCATTACTCAAAGAATAAATAGAAAAAATGAAAAGATAGCATATGATGATATAAGGTGTTCTTTTACAATTCTGCAACAGCCAAACAATGACTTAAGATGTTAATGGCCCGATCTTAACTTTGAAATTTAGCCAGGGCACTGAAAGCACATGCGAAGAGTTCTTTGTTGTCTGGGTTGCAAACAGAGTAGGCTTAACTGAACAGAATACTTATCTTTCTTGACACACCTTACTGAAACAATTTTTCTCTAACTGCAGCTAAATAAAAGTTCAAGATGCTGTTCAAGTGTAGCTCAACTCTTTCTGGGTCAGCTCCTGGGTAGACTTACCAGCGTTAGTCCTTGTGGTCAGATTCTGGCAATCATATTGTGATGATAAGAATACAGAGCTTTATTTTTCTTAGAATACTGGCAAGTTGCCCATTTTAAGACATATAGTTGGAAAAAGTCCATATTAAACACATAGAATAAGTCTGGTGGATAAGAAACCTTCCAGTATTTACTCCTTTGCACAATAACTGGTGCTTGATTTTCTGAGTCCTTCTATATTGAATGCAGTTCTTAGTCATTTAATTAAGACTTTTTTTCTCCTGGGGTTTTGTTGTGATTATGAGTAAAATTATCATTCAAAAAGCTTAAATAATTTGCATAATATTCTTTCTGTCCGTAGGCTTGTGAAGCTGAAAGTATTATGCTTAACTTAGCAGGACAACTCATCATGTTGCAAAGGGATCGATCTGGACCCCAGATACGAGATAAAGATAATAATCCCAATCAAAGAAAGCATGTGAGTAAATATATGTGGAGTATTGCATATGGCTTCAAAGATGCCAGTGATGGAAGAAGCTGCGCAAGAGAATGTTGCAGACATAAAGAAAATAGGACTACAACCAAGGCAGTATCTACACTTACAGACAGAATTGTTAGCTGAAAGTATATTAGCATTAGCTTGTGTTTGCTAGTTATATTGAAATTAAATAGACAAGCTTAAAGAGTAAAGATACTGCCCAAAATTTGATATGCACCAATAACAGAAAATTTCTAGTCTGTCCAGAACGGTTTTATTTGTTTATGGAACATTATCATTTTTTGCAGAGTATCTTTACAAAGTTCTTAGAAATAACAGCAGTATAAATCAATTATTGAACTTTCAACTCTTGGGCTGATGAAAACCAATTCTGTATGAAACATGTACATTGGGAGAGTGAAATTAGGAAGTTCAGATAAAGATTTTTCAGTTCTAGGTTCGACTTGTGTGCTAACTGAAGAAGCAGAGAGCAGGTTTTTATTTTTCTCCTTTATTATTTTTTATTATTCACCTTACCTCTCTGCTTCCTGACTAAGTATTAAGGAGGTTAAAATAATGAAAGAAATGTCTTGAGTTAATATAAGTATTAAATGGTCTTTTGTCACATGCTAGGATGCAGATAAGAGACAAGCAGATTTGATTCTTCTTTATTGGAAGAATAACATGTTTGAAGACAGTAGTTCTTAGCTAAAAAATAGAGTTCTTGTGAATAAGGTAAAATAAAAGGAATAATGGATACTGACTTTTTTTAAAAAATTTTTATTTTTCATTTTAAATAGCTGCCTTTTTGTGCTCCAGTTGTCCTAGCCCAGTCAGTTGAAAATGTATGGACTACTTGCAGGATTAACAAACAGAAACGCCACTTACTGGAGGCTCTGTGGCTCAGCTGTGGTGGGGCAGGTATGAAAGTCTGGCTTCCGCTGTTTCCCAGAGATCATCGAAAACCGCATTCCTTTCTGTCAAGACGGATCATGCTGCCTTTCCACATCAACATATACCCATTGGCTGTTTTGTTTGAAGATGCCTTGGTTCTTGGTGCTGTTAATGACACTGTACTCTATGACTGTTTATACACTCAAACCAGTGCTAGAGAACACTTAGAGGTTCTCTTTCCTTTCTCCATTGTTGAGAGAACCTCTCAGATCTACCTCCATCACATTTTACGCCAGCTCTTGGTTAGGAACCTCGGTGAACAAGCCTTGCTTTTGGCCCACTCGTGTGCCACATTACCATACTTTCCTCATGTACTAGAACTGATGCTTCATGAAGTGCTGGAAGAAGAAGCTACCTCGCGGGAGCCCATTCCCGACCCTCTCCTTCCCACTGTGGCAAAGTTCATTACAGAATTCCCCCTCTTCCTGCAGACAGTTGTTCACTGTGCTAGGAAGACAGAATATGCCCTGTGGAATTACCTTTTTGCTGCTGTTGGAAACCCGAAGGACTTATTTGAAGAGTGCTTAATTGCCCAGGACTTGGACACAGCTGCCTCTTACCTTATTATCCTACAGGTAATGGCACCAAATATATTGCAAGAATGCTGATATTTACTAACATTGCAGTATTTTAAAAATAATATCATATCAAAGTTATGCATGTTCAACAGATTTTTAATTTAACAGTTTTCTGTTGATAGGATGTCCAATTATGAAGGGTGGTAAGATCATGCAGTGTAAGTAGTTAGTTTACTGTTTTAAATAGGAAAACAATAGCATGACATTTGCTGTTTATAATCTTCAGTATACTTGAATGTGAAGCGATGTGGCTTGACTAAATAGAACTTCTGATACTCTATAGAAAAATGAATCACTTAATTGTGCTTTGTTGCTTGCAGAATATGGAAGTTCCAGCAGTTAGCAGGCAACATGCTACTCTCCTATTTAATACTGCCTTAGAGCAGGGAAAGTGGGATCTCTGTCGTCATATGATTAGATTTCTTAAAGCCATTGGCTCTGGCGAAACAGAAACACCCCCAGCTACACCAACAACTCAGGTTTGTGATGAGAAAAGTAAATACTGTATGTCGGGCCTTGTATGATTAATCTTCGTGTTATGTATGATGTTTGGTCCTTTGAGTGTACGTTTTGATTTTCTTGGTTTTAGGAACCTAGTTCAAGTGGTGGCTTTGAATTCTTCAGGCATCGCAGCATTAGTTTATCCCAATCAGCAGAGAATCTCCATAGCAAATTTAATTTGACCAAAACACTGAGTATGCCCTCTGGCCCATCTGGAAAAAGGTAATGTCCTCTCCTTCCCCACTTTATTAGGTACAGGACTAACTTTTTTACCAATTTAAATTATAGAAATAAATTATATGATAGATTTGTCATAATCTCCTTCTACATCTTTTGCATTTATCATTTTACAACTTCTGTATTGTTTGTGTCTCATAACATTCTTGGGAGAATATATTCTCACACATGTAAATATATATATATGTGTGTTTGGATGTATACCCAGGCATGCTTACATAGATACTGCTGACCAAAAGACTCTGAAACCACTGGATGTGGTACACACTACATTAAGTAGTTAGTGAGACCACATGCTTCAGATTTAAGGCATCTGTTTCACTGAAAAATACATTTTGAACAACTCACAGTTCACAGCATCACAGTGTACTGCTCTGCTGCTATGCACATCTTGATCTGGTGGTGTGTTTCCAAGTTAGAAATAGAACCTTTTATGTCTTGGGGTGTACCCCTCTAAAGCTTCTGTATATAGACTTGATGTTGATAGGTATTACAGTTCAGAAGTAGTATTGAACTGAAATTCATTATTGTCTTTACATTTTTCCCCATCCTGATTTTTAAAACAATCCTAGTATAAATTCTGAATTAGTAATTTTTAATTGAGAGTACAATCTTAAATGTTTTGATAGGAAGGGATCTAGGCCAGTAGTTGACTATTTCTCTGCACTTTGCAATGTCATCTGCCTTTTATCTCTACTTTTTTCTGCATTGATAATAGTTTAATGCTCTGTAAATGCTGCTACTGTTGTAACTTAAATCCTTTATTTCACCTACCTGTTAAGGCAGTGGGATCTTCTAGAGAATGTAAACAGCAAGGAATGATAGAAGGTGCTTCTGCTGTTATATAGAAAGCTCCCCTTCTACTGGTCTGGTCACTTGATGTTCTGCAGTTGTGGCCAACAGCCTTTGCAACTCAGCTTTACCAGTGTTCTCTCAGCTGTTCTGTGCTCTGTGTGTAGGTGGAGTAAAGACAGTGACTGTGCTGAGAACATGTACATTGACATGATGCTCTGGCGGCATGCTCGGCGTCTGCTGGAGGAAATCAAGCTGAAAGACCTTGGCTGCTTTGCTGCACAGTTGGGCTTTGAGCTGATTGGCTGGTTGTGCAAGGAGCGGGCCAGAGCTGCCCGTGTGGAGGATTTTGTGTGTGCTTTGAAAAAGCTACACAAGGATTTCCTCTGGCCATTTCCAGTTATACCAGCATCGTCCATTAATTCACCTTTCAAGAATGGAAAGTACAAGACAGGTACAGTAACATCTGAGTTTGATATTAACTAGATTTCCCTCCTGCAATGCTACATCTGTGAATCTTACTCTGTTCTGCCTCCGTTCAACCAAGATAAGAACAGGCTGAGACTTGCCACCTACACGGCTTTCTCACACAGCATATGTTTTTTGAAGAGATTCTCTTTAGCATAGACAGTATCTCTTGTGTTACTACCATTTTTGTTGAAACCTGCTTTCTCTGGTGTACTGAATCAGACATCAGTGCAGATGTTGAACGGAGCAATGGAAATTGCTCCAGTGTAAATTCTGCTGCAGAAAGTTACTAAAATCAATATCCTTTTGTAGTCTCTAGAAGAGCTTTTGATTAACTTTTAAAAAATTAAATAGTAATATAAAGTTTGACATTTACCTTGTTAGATGGTAAGAACTTTGAAGACTGTTGTAAACCTTCTTGGTGTTATTCATCTCTCAGTTCACTACCTTTATCTCCTTAGAGCAAAGTTGACACTTGCTAACTTATCTCCATATGGCAAGGTTGATATTGGCTGCCAAGTCTTCCTCTTCTTAGTAGCAGCATCATTATTTACTTCTGTTGTTGCTAACACTTTATTACATCATATTTCTTTTATGCCAGTGCTTACATTTAAAGTCAGAAATTCCTGAAATGCTAAACTTACTGCATTCCCTTGTACTTCATTGGTTCCCTGAATATTGACTTTAGATGCAGTTTTTAGCTTCCTGAAATACCTGGAGAGAACTGTCTAAATTTCCTTTTGGGTAATTACATGATTTTTCTATGGTGTGTTTTGATTTTTTTAGCTGTGGGGGAGCAGCTACTAAAATCTCAGTCTGCAGACACCTTTGTAAACATGGAAATGGACCCAGGGGTTTCAAACACACCTCGCAGTCGCAGCTGGCTTGGTACTATCAGCTCTTCTCAGCGAGAAATCGACACTGTTTCATCCCATGGACCACACATGCAAGATGCATTCCTTTCTCCTTTGCTAAGTAAAGGTTAGTCACTCTTCCTTCTATCTGCTTATTGGAAGAATGTTAAGCATGTGCTTGTATTTTGATATTTGTCTGTCACTGCTGATAAGAAAAATTCAGGAAAAAAAAAAAGGGGCTTACTGAAAAGTGAACTGAATTTCTTACAACAGAAGGATAATGCTCATGTTGTGCATCTCTTAGTACAGTAATTTCACGACTATAAGGCACAGCCCGGGCAGCGGGGGGGGAAGTGCAGCGGCAGAGCCCAGGTGGCGGGAAAGCCGTCGGCATCGGGGCAGCGGTGGCACGGGGCGAGCCCGCCAGCATCGGGGCTGCAGTGGCATGGGGGAAAAGCCAGGGGGGCGCGGGGCTCCTAGAGCACATGGGGAGCGTGGGGCTCCTGGCGTGGTACGGGGCACCCAGAGCGCTGGGGCAGAGCGGGTAGGGAGGGAGCAGGCTGCCACAGAAGCCACGAGCCGCGGCAGCCCTGAGCCTGCCTCACCAGCCGGCTCCAGGGGTGAGTGTGAGTGCTGGGGCCCGCACACGGGGAGGGCGCCTGGGGCTGTGCTTAAAGGCTATACCAATCTGTGAAAAATGTTTGCAAACTGAGTACCTGCCAGTAATTCACTACTTTGTTGCACGTGGCGCAGCTCCTTGCTGCAAAAAGAAAGTGCGAACCATGAGCCGAGCTGCAAGTGGGAGTGGGAGCGGGCAGCCCCCAGCCAGCAGGAGCCACATAGGGAGAGAGGGAGCGGGCTGTGCTGCGCGGCCCCGAGCTGCCCTGAACCACAGCAACCCCAAGGTGTGAGCCGTGGCCACCCCGAACTGCGGCAGCCATGAGCCGCGGCCACCCTGAGTCCTGTCACGCCAGCTGGGGGCGGGCGGGAGTGCTGGGCCCCGCGCACGGGGAGAGCGCTTGGGGCTGCGTTTAAAGGCTACACCAATCTGTTAAAATGTTTCCAATTTGAGCACCTGCCAGTATAAACTCTGCAATTGTGGGATTCCGTTACTAATTTGTTGCTTTGTTGGAAGCAGCATGGATCTTCGCTGCACGAAAAAAGTGCGCCTTATAGTCCGGTGCGCCTTATGGTCATGAAATTACTGTATGTGAACTTGAATGTGAACTAAATATTTGTTGAAATTTCTGTCTGTGGTGGCAGCTTGAAGCTCAGTACTTTTTCCGTCTGGCTAGGAAGAGTGACCTACCTTGTGGATTTTTGTTTCTTTGTCTCTTGCATGGATTGTCCCTTTGGAGGGTTTGGAGCAACTCTAATTGCGTGAACTTTGTGCTTTTGGGTTTCTTAAAAATGATATTAGATACATTACTTACTGAGGAAGTTGAAGAAATTAGAGACCTATATAGTTGTGTTTTTTCCCATGGCTTTATTTAAATTGCTTTTTAAAAGCTACAATGTCTGATCAGTTTATTAAAAAAGAGAAAGTGTACTTTGTATGTATTTTTTCTGAACACAGAAGGAGATGGGAAAAGTTTTTCAGACCATTCTAGTATTTTTAAAATCTAATTTTATTCAATTTTTTTTAATACTTCCTCTTGTCCTTGAGCGTAGAGCAATGTTTTCAACAGTATCTTAATCATGTGATTTCCTCTCTATTAGAGCAAAGATCTAAGTACATATTGTGAACTACAATCTCGTAATTTAAAACAATAGAACCTTCTGTGAGATTCAGAGCATTTGGAGATCCTCTCTGTCTGCTTGGGCACAGACTCATTTTATTTTTACTCCTGTTTCTCTTGTTTTTTAAATCTGGAGACTGCAAGAGAATTAGTATCTCTTTTCATGGCACTGATTTTACTGCTGTCTGCCACTATTGCTCTTTCTGCAAACAAGTACAGTAATTTTACGACCACAAGGCACACCGGATTATAAGGTGCACCTCCAGGAGTCAGCAAATTTCGCAACTTTGTACATTATATAAGACGCACCGGAATATAAGGCGCATTTTTTTTTTTTTTCCCCAGTGACGAGCCATGCAGCATGCAACAAAGTAACGAATTAGTAATGGAATCCCGCGATCATGGAGTTTACTGGCAGGTGCTCAATTTGCAAACATTTTTCACAGATTGGTGTAGCCTTTAACACAGCCCCAAGCATCCTCCCCGTGCGCGGGCCCTGGCACTCCCGCCTGCCCCCAGCTGGTGAGGTGGGGCTCCAGGCGGCCGCAGCTTGCGGCTGCTGTGGCTCGGGGCGGCCACAGTTCACACCTCGGAGTTGCTGCGGTTCAGGGCGGCTCAGGGACACCATGGCTCGTGGCAGCTCGGGGCTGCCCTCTCCCTCCCTCCCTGCGCAGCTCCTGCTGGCTGGGGGCTACCTGGTCCACCTACCCCGCGTGGCTTGGCTCACGGCTCACACTTCTGGGTTGGCAAATTTCGCAACTTTGTACATTATATAAGGCGCACTGGACTATAAGGCGCACTTCTGGGTTCGGACCAAAATTTTAGTCAAAAGGGTGCACCTTACAGTCATGAAATTACTGTATATCGGGCTGGATGTAGACCTTTGATTTCAATGGACTGTGGTATGCATTTTGAAGCAGTTTATTTCTAAAGAAAATATATTAGTAGTCTTTAAAACATGGCAAGCTGAATTCTGATAACAATTTCACAAATTACTAATACAGCACTGGTATTCAGGGGCAAAGAAGATAATCACATAACTTTTTGACTTCCTAAACATTTTCTAAGAAAAGATGCATTTGCTTTAATATGGAAATCATTTTTAAGAATAGGTGCCTTTGTGACTCACCACTGTAATGGTTTTGGCTTTGATGTTACTGTTCCTTTGAAAATTCTGTTACTGCATGTAATATTCATGTTTTTACTGGAAATACTTCTTTTTGTTATTCATCCAGGTAAATATTTACATTGCAAAGCATTCAAAATCTTCATGGTTTTGTGTGAGGAAAATAATTTTATATTGAAACTTCATTTTAATAAAATTAAATAAGCAGAATTTTAGACAGACTGTAACCCTTCCTAGACTTAATTCTGGGACTGTATCATGCAAAATGCTGTATTGGTGCTTTTATATTGATTGCCAACACATACCTAGGATCCCTTACTGATAATAATTCCCCTGAATTATTTTTACTGGATAGAAAAACTATTGCATTCCTGCAACAGTAGTTCTACCATCCAGTGTGACAAGAAGAATGCTGAAGCTGGATGGACAATATGCCTGAAGTAACTGTGATACTCCATAAAGTGTTACTGTTTATCAGTTTTTATAGAAAGTAGTTCAGAAATTCTGAGTCTTATTAAAGTAAGTAGTTTCTTTTTTCCCTTATGTTTCTGAGTGTTTTTGATAGGTGATGAATGCAGCATTGGTTCAGCAACCGACCTGACTGAAACAAGTTCTATGGTGGATGGAGACTGGACCATGGTGGATGAAAACTTCTCCAGTCTAAGTTTAACTCAGTCAGAACTTGAGCAGCTCTCTCTAGAGCTGGCCAGTAAAGGGCCGCACAAGTCACAGGTGCAGCTGCGGTAAGTAATGACACGTGTGCCTTTGAGACTGAGAATTGCTAGCATGCGGCATTCAGAGAAAGAAACAATCTACACAATCACACTGTAGTTTTTGTCACGGGAGTAGAAAAATAAACAGCCTTTTTATCCATATAGGTACTTGCTACATATATTCATGGAAGCAGGATGTCTGGATTGGTGTGTTGTCATAGGCCTTATTCTCAGAGAGTCTTCAGTTATCAACCAGGTTTTCAGTATCATGCAGTCCTCTGATATTGATGGAGAAATCTGTCAGAATATCAAGACTGGCCTAGATGCTGTTGACAAGTGGGCTTCAACGGATTGGTGAGTGTTACTTTCCACTTCCAATTCATTTGAGCTGTAGATAGTTTGTTACCTGAAAAGTACCTTTGCTTTATTACATAAGCCTTAGCTGAAACCTCACTTCAGAGAGGTGTAGTCAAAGTGGGGGAAAAAAAACCAATGAAACACAAACCAAACCAAAACAAACCAAAGCAACCAGCTTTCCAACTTTTCTTTTTTATTAAGGTTGCACTTTTCTCTTTATTTAAAAGCATTTCTGCTTTTCAGGCACATGACAGAAGTACCGATTTTAATTAATTCATGGTGGTCTGTTCCATTCTCTTCTTAGCCCTGGGTATAAGCCATTTCTAAGTATCATCAAACCACAGATCCAGAAACTAAATGAAATAGTGGAAGAGCAAGTACAACCTGAAGCGTTTCAGCCAGTGAATCCTTCCAAGGTTCCTGAACAAGTGAACCCAAGAGCTGAGGAAAGCAGAACTTCATCTAGCCATGGCACTAATCCTCAGAGTGATAGTGGCAGCAGCAATGCAAGCAGACATGAAGAGGACAAGGCTAAGACTGAAGATGAGGATTCATTTCAAGAAGGCAGTTATGACTGTGTTGTGTCTTAAATGGAAGGTGAACAACTTTCCAAGCATCAGGTGTGAAAGGAAGCAAACCAGCTCTTAGATCTGCTTCTGTGTTTTGGATTTGAACTCTTTTTTTTAATTTTGTTTGGTTTTTTAGTATTTCAATCTTTGACATTTTTAGTGGGGATAACTAAACACCAGTTTAATCTAATAGTTTCAAAAGAAGGCATGACTCTTTTTTGATGCAATTGCCAGGCTGCAGCTTTACATTTTGATACTTTACATAGTGTTGGAGAGACAGTGAACATACATAGAAACAGATTCAGTCAAATCAGTACCTTTATATCACCAACATGTTCTGAAGAAACTACTTACATCTTGCTTGAGTTTAAAAGGCGAAGAGGGGATTAAATATAAAAACTTTTCTTTGTGGCTTGCCTGCCTAATAAATGTCTGATCAATGCAGTTTGGATTGGTTTGATACCAATATTTTGTATTAAAGGACTGTAAAATATACTGTATGTTTTTGTGAATAATCTTGTATAAATACTCAAGAGTGTACCATATTTGGAGGTACCTGTATGTATTTGCATGTTTCTAGATAACTAGAAAAGTTAAAGCAGAGTTGCACTTCTTTCTGGATGAGGCATACTTTACTGACCTAACACTGACACAAGGTGGCTTACCTGTTTTTTACTGCCACTTAACAGATCTTGTAGTTGGGTTAAGGGACTGCTGAAGGTTATTTATTTCATTGTAAATTCTTTTCTGATAAATGGATTTTTAAATGTAAATAATCATCATATATCTTGCTATGGAAAACTAGTTTAACAGCTCATACTTAAACATTTTTCAAACATTTTATAATATGCATACTTCTAACTAAGACATATTTAACTTTCATACAATGTTATGAAAACCTGGCTGCAGAAGTCTGTTGCTTTGAGGTACTTATTTTTTCTAGCTGCTGTCCCTATGTAATAACTACCTGTAACAGTATTAATTTAGATATTAGCTTGTTTGTACTGTGCAATCTGAACAAAAATGCAACATTATTCATTTTATACATGATAAATTAGTTTATTTTTTATAACATCACTTGATTACTGACATGGACCAAACTAGTCATTGTAGGGTAGTTACAGCATCTGTTGCTTTTTTAGTGTAGTTACTAAATGCACATCAATTTAAAATCTGAAAATTAAGAATATTCACAATTAAGTTTTAAATGAATTGTGGTTTCATCATCTTTATTTCTTTTGTAGATAAGATCAAGTGCTTTAAAATGTATAGATATAAAACTGTTGCTTTAGAGTGGCTTTACTAAGCCAATACAACCAGTACAAGTGCAATAATTGTGAGTATTACGTGGAAAGCTGGAGCTATTATTGAATGCAACTTGAACTTCATTTTAAGAGTTGAAACTGAGGCTGAAGTTAGAGGAAAGAAACTCAGTCTGAGTCGCAGCATTAAGCTTATGCTGCATTGTAGCTACTGGTTACAGATAATGTCTATCATACCTACAAGCCTGTTGTGACCTGACATCAAAATTCATTATTGTTTTAAGGGGATAATACTTACTTAAAGCTTTTTTTTATGATAAAGAAACCTGCTTAATCTATGTTAAAAGAAATAAAAACTGTGCTTCAATTTAATATTTTTCTGTGGTTCTGTGGTAATGATGTAAGCCAAGCCCATCCTGGCCAGCATTCTGCTGTTCAGGTTTTGGATCTGTGCAAGTAAAACATACATTAACTGATATATTAACATTCTTATATTCATATCTTACTACTGTGCTACTGTTGTTTAGCAGGTAAATCTTTTTAGTTGTGAAATTCTAGAAGTTTGTACTTCTTCAGTAGTAATTATCTCTATGCAAATATTACATGCTAATTTTGTATTTTGATTTCACTGCTGTTATACTTGTAATTAAAAGACAAATGTATTCAATTTTACTTGAAGTTACTCCTGTGAAAAATAACTGCTTCTGACTTCAAGCCATTCAGGTAGGGCATCTTAGAGGGACAAAACTCTCAGAGAAACCATCTGATGAAGATTGGTTTTTAAACTCCTGCTTGTTTTTTACAGGATGAAGGAATCAAACCTATACCTTAGTGCATCTTTGAAGTTATGTCCACCTGCTGACAAGAGATGTAGCGGGTTTAGGTGGCAAGAGTGTGGTAGCAAAGGTGGCTGTGTCAGAGCCAGTTCCAACAGACATGGGGAAGGAAGCCTGTCAGCCAGCCTGGTGCCTCCTCTCTGTAATGTATTTAACAAGGGGTAAAGAATGCTGTGGGAAATGAGTGAAGAAGAGTCCTGCAGGCAGGCAAGCCAATAAAGGAGGAGCAGGAGGAGGTATTCCAGGCAGTGGAACAGAACTTCCCTGCAGCCTGTGGCTCTGTTCACATTAAATTACAGTAATTTCACAATTACAAGCCGCACCATTTTCATTAAAATTTTGCTCCCACCCTGGAACTGTGGCTTACACTCAGGGGCAGCTAATATGTGAATAATTTTCTGACATTTCCAACCCCAGAAGTGCAGCTGTGGTGCAGAGCCGAGCACCTGCCAGTAAAACCCGGGACTGCATGATTGTTACAAATTGGTTGCTCTGTTTCATGGCGGCTGGAGCTGGGCTCCGTGCCGGCAGTGCAGGAGGGGGAGGGAGGCAGGGAGCTCCCTCCTTCAGGCAGCGCAGCCCGGGGGAGAGATGGGGGCTCCCTCCTGACAGCCCCATGGCTTGGGGGGGGAGGCGGGGGGGCTCCTGTCCCTGCCTGCTGCCATCGCGGGAGCAGGGGGGCTCCTTCCCCTCCTGCCACCGCCACTGCCATGGGTGCCGGTGGGCTCCATGACCCCCTACCACCGCGGGGCAGCACTGGGCCAGGCTGAGCGAGCCCAGAGGCGGCAGCCAGCCCTGAGCGGCAGTGCCAAGCTGGGCCACCTGGCCCCGTTGGCAGCCCTGAACGGGCTAAGCCCTCGCCCGAGCCGAGCCAGTAAACCCCGCCGATGCCGCGATTCTGTTACTAATCGGCAACTTTGTTGCACACGAGTCCTTGCCGCAAACGACAGAGTGGCTAATATTCAGGTGCGGCTTGTGTATGAACAAAGAACAAAATGTTGCCGACACCCGGAGATGTGGCTTATAATCATGTGGCTTATAATCATGAAATTACTGTATATACTAACAGTCTTGCTATTAGCCTCTTACTGCTCTGGTAC
>PYHW01009486.1:4411413-4439173 GCA_013186435.1 Turdus rufiventris | reverse complement strand
TTGCTATTAGCCTCTTACTGCTCTGGTACTGCTCAGCAGCTCAATCCTTTTAGATAATGGGGAAGCAGGCTCTCCACCTGCAATCCACTGTGGAGCACGCTGTAGCAGATACCCAGATTGGCAGCCTTGGAGCACCCACACTAAGCAGGTAAGCCCTGAGGAAGCTGCAGCCCAAAGAACCCACGCAACAGCAGGTTTCTGGCAAGAACTGTGGCCCCAGAGAGATTCATGCTGGAACAGTCTTCCTGAATGACTACCCCAGAAAGAGGAGGAGCCATTTGGAAGTAGCTTATGAGAGACTATCCCAGGGAGTGGACCCCATACTGGACCAGGGCAATAGTGAGGAGAGGAAGCAGAGAGACTGACCATGATCTGACCCTCAACTGACCTCCCCAGTTGTTGTGAGAGAGAAGGTAGAAGAGTGAATTTGGGAAGAAGGGAGAGGTTGGGAAAAAGTGTTCCATTACCATATTTTAATTAGTAATAAATTAATTTTCCAAAGTCGAGTTTGTTTCATCTGTTGTGGGTACCAGTGTGTAACGTTCACATCTCAACCCAGGTGTCAGAAGGCAGTTGTGCCCACCAGCTAGCCAGAGTTAACCTACCACAAAAGGTTTATTTATTCGCCTATAAATCTGCACTATTAACTAAAGATTTGAAAAATTGGCCACTTAACCAATTGAGGATCATCATCTTCCATCTTGTTGGAATTCCAACATGTTAACACTCTTTTCACTTTGTGAATCTAACTCACATAAAACTGGCTGATGTTGGATTTCCTCCTTCACAACAATTTGCATAACATTGTCAAGCTTTCTTGAACTGTTTCTCATCCTGTGCAACACTACCTTAGAAAAACAAGAACAATACACCATATTCCTTGCTGCCAATTTAAGAGATCCTTTCACACTGGGTACACTTGCAAAACTGCTTCAATCAAGACACATTTCTGAAGGTAATTTCTCACAATCACTTTTGTCAACCCAAGTAAGCTGATGTTTCCTTGGCATGTTTTAGGTCAAAAAAAACCAGTTCAAATGGTTTTAGAGCCAAAATGTCTCAAAGCTACAGGTCTGAAACCCACTGTTAAGTAAGCAGAAATACATGAATTCATAATCTAGCCAGAACCAGTACAAAGGAGGTCCTTTTCTTAATAAACTGAGGGAAGAAGTTGTCTATGGCTATAATGACATTATAAAAGATGATAGGTAACTTGCTGAGGGTGGTAAACTGGCTTGAACTGAATTAAGAGGGAACAAAATGTTTACAGACACAATTTACTGTCTCAGCTCAGTTTCCTATTCTAGAGCTGAACACTGCTGAAATACTCTAGTAGGTAGTGACAGGAATGGCAGCGTCGGGTGAGTGGTGTAAGTTATCCCAGTGTTTAAGCAGAGAAAAGAGAGATGTTGGGTCTTCTGTTTATCACTGGCCCCTGAAAAGGAAAACTCCTTGGGCTTACTTATTCAGAGAGCACTGAGAGAAGACTTTAAGAGTCCACAGCTGGAACCTGAAGCTACTAGCAGCAGACACAAGGTACCCAACTACTCTTTTCTTAATTTTTCAAACTGTTTCCTATCCAAAAAACTCCAACCCCCCCAAAAAAACCCCAACAAACGAATGAAACAAAAAAGCCCCAAACAATACAAAACAAGAACCTCGAAACAAAATGAAACCCAAACCATCCAATCCGTCCCCTGAAGAAACCATCTCCAAATAAACTGCATGGGCGGCTAGATGGTGACTTAAATTCACATCTACACTTACTGGCTTTGAAGCTTCTATTTGTTCCATTCTCAGAACAGATTCAAAGAACTGTTCCTTTTTAGAATTATTACTGCTAGTTCTTAAGACAGATTCTTTCCACTTTCTGAAACTGAATTTAAAAAAAAAAAAAGTTTGCTAAGGACAACTGATGCTTGACATCCTGCTTGAAATACAGACAGCAGTGTCTGGAGCTCCCTAAACTTGCTTGTACTTCCTGCTCAAGACTGTGCTTTTAATGCTTAGCATGTTCTCAAGCTACACCCACAGCTTTGACAGAACCATGAAGAGTTGCAGCCCAACAGAACCTCTTCTACAGTGAACAGGGGAGCCTGGCTAATTTCTAAGATCAATTTATCCCCCAAGACTGACAGGGATTTTCATGAAGGTTAAGAATGCATGTTCTGTCTTCAAAATAGAACACTAAGTTACATATATTTACACTAACCACAGAACAAGGTTTCCTGATTTTGCATGTCCTCCTAGCATTCTCCACCAAGACCACATACCAAGTTCTAAAATGCATCATCCTGCAGGCCTCTTCCAGATAATTACCAAAAGTCAGATTACATTTAGCCCTCAAAGGGAGAAAAGTATAAAACAGCTTTGCTGTGCAGACAAACTGTTCTCCAGCTCTGTCCCACCTGCTACAACTAGCGCTGTATAGACTTGTTAGTTCTTGTCCATTTGGTTAGTGTTTTTCCACAAGGACTGCAATCCAATCCAGACTGACAGATGTTAAAGACAGGTCTTACTAGCACGGAGCAGCCCCAATCAGCTCAACAGTCTGTCAGTTTGTATATGGTAGCTGGAATCTTCCTGTTCACTGCACCTATCTCAACACTTTCTTTCTCCAAATGCATACTTCAACTTGACAGACAATCCTGAAGGTATGGTGACACACTCTAAGGATGCACTACATTGCATAACCACAACATGTGGAGGCCTCCTTTGCTTAAAATGATGAGGTGCTTAGTACTCAGCTTCAGAAATATGTATTTTAACAGAGAACATAGTAGATTATCAAAGCCATCAAAATGAGGGAAAAACACAAGAAAGCAATTTAGAAAATGCTATGGATGTAAATTGTTGCAGATGAGCACAAGGTAATCTAATCAACTGCTTGCTGCCTCCAGTAAGACTAAGTAATGTTTTCTATGCCCTTGTATCCTTGAAGTTACCAGCTGCTTGCTGGTACACTTCAAAGAGTAAGTCACACAATGCTTTTTTAGGAGAAATAGTAACCCACAGTAGCAGAAGATTTATCTGCTTGTACTTGAACAGGAAAGCAGATAGACACAAACAGCAAATTTTTCCGTCTTTTTTTTCTTAGATCAACAATAAATCTGGTCTCAACCCCATCAATTTTGCAAAGAATACTTAGTTTGGCTAGCAGTGACTCCCCTGTATCACATCTTATTTCAAAAGTACCTTCCTCTCCAGGAAACCAGCCAGAACTCCCATTTTAACTTTTCTCAACATAGATGATTTTTGCATTCTTTGGCCAAGCTTATCTTCCACACAGCTGTAACAGCACCTCTTAGCAGTATTTCTACCCCAAGATGAAGTAAAACATTAGTGCAATGAATGAAAACAAATATATAGCCTTTAAACATGCTAAAAATCAAGTGCCACCAGTCAAGTTTTGCTTTTATTTACAGAGACAGAAAATTGCAACAAACCAGACACACCACATAATTAAATTGTTTAACAAGGATTAAATCCTGAGATAGCAGAAGTTATTGCTTCACTTAAAGTTTCAGAAATTGCCAACAACAGGCATTTTTATATTTTTGGCTCCCAGTATGAATTCCTCACACAGCACTTTCAAAGCTTTAAATCATAGGCAAAACACAAAAATCAAAACTGACGAAGATGGTAAATATCAATGCAGCTTTAGTTAACTAGCTGTGCATCAGCTAGAGTACAGTACAACACATTTGTTGAGATTCAAGACACAGGAGTTTTAGTTCATAACTCTGATCTTCAAATCACTAATAGCACTTTTAAATAATATAGGGATTGTACTTTCAAATCAGATACAATCAAGTGAGTGACAATTAATGCACATTAATGTATAAACCCACAGGTTTTAAGATACTGATGGCCAGTTCATAATGATTACAGTAATTAAACCTCTTACCCTAGTCCATGAGTGAGTTGACAATCTTTTTTAATGTCCCTTGCAACAAATGACACCGGTTCTTTCCACTATTACACACAACTACAGAACAATCCAAAGGAAAAATACCTGACTGCAGAGTTGTTATCCATCATAGCTCACACAAATTAACTGTCGTTCAATTTTCTTTAATGTGCTCTGCAACCTTACCAGTAGTAGCATGTTTCTACTTGAAATGATGATGCTTGCACAAAATCTGCTCTGCATGATATTAGGCAATACTCATGAGATTAAAAAACCCACTTAAATCTGTAGCGTGGTATTGATATAGCCAAATGTTTTATATATAATTTGAAAAATATTAAGTTCCTTCAGATACATCAAGTTCTTTGAATTTCAGAAATTACCCTTAACTATTAACCACTGCACTAAAAAACCCCCAAAACCTGGTAAGTATAAAAAAAAGAGGTCAGTAGCTTCTGATTTCAAATCTTGTAAATTAAAATTGGAAGATACTCTAAAACACTTACAGTCATTCATAAAATTCATCCTATGAAAATAAGAGGAATCCAGAATATTAGGTATATTTTCAAGACTACTCTTTTAGGTACTTTTCCTTATGGAAAGGAAACCTTATTTTTAAAAACAGTAAAGTGTATTAGCAAGTGCAAAATTGACAAACTACCTAAAATTTCTCCAGAGGAGATACCAAAATTAGCCAATTCTAATAAATTGGAAGGTAACTTAAAATTTAGAATAGATTAATTATAAGACATCCATTTAAAGGCATATGGACTTTGGACTCTTACATATGAGTGAGGAAATCACATGTTCATGTGCTGATAATGAAAGATCCGAATAGAAACAAAATCACAAGGTAGTAAGATTGAACTTAGCCACTCATGCTGCAACACTAAAGAGGCAGGAAAAGGGGTATAACTAAGTTCTTTAACAGAAATGTACAATTTGGATAAACCATTACCACATTCCAGCATAATATTGATTTTTCCTGCATTGTGCATTTCCCAACATACATGAGTACCACAGCTTTCAGTGACTTCATCCAGTGACAAAAGTAAGGCTCAGGACCTTGCCCCCTCTGCCCTGCTCCCACAACAACAAATAACCTTCTAGCTGGAGATCAGACTTGAACAGGACGGACAGGACTGGTAGGTGATACTCCGTGTATCAGTGAATGTATGGTTTTATTTCACACAGCATCAAAATAATTCCATGAAGCCCTTCCATTACAATTGCCACCATTTATTATGCTAATATTACTTCGTCAAGTGCAGTTTTCATTTTAAGAAACCCACTAGCCCAACTGTTCAGTGTAAGAGCCAAGGTCAACTGCATTCAGAAAAGTATCATTATATCCCCAAGATAGCAGTAGTCTTTAAACAGTCAAACTGCCAAAGAAACACCATTTGATGAAGTATTTTAAATTCTTGCTGAAGTCTCTGGCAACTTGTTAGAAAGTGCTTGCCACAAGGGCATTCTGCATCACAAATAACCCTATCAGCCCTGCAGCACTGCTGTCAAAATTAAAAGACAAAAAGGTCATAAGTACAGGACCAGCCAGAAGAAAATGTCCAGTTTGGAAACCTCTCCAGTAAGGCATACAGTTGAGGTGATTTTTGATCTTCCCCAAAAAAGTAATGTGCTGCTACGGCAAGGGAGACTATTCCATCAGAATGCTTTTCTGGGACCTGAAAGTGAGAAAAGGACAACACAGTCTTTATGATTGTTCATGACTGTTCAACATGAGATCAATTCAGATGCACTTTTCTACAGAGAGTACCTATGCAACAAAATCCACCCTGTAGCTCTTTGTCCTCTATGTTTCCACAATTCCTATCTTCAACACACCAGTCTGATTACATGACGAGTTAAATTTGAAATGAGCTGGCAACCAGATGCTTAGTTCACAGTGCCTCTAATGTGTTACACAGCTTCCACAAGCTCCAACTTCAATGTTTGTATCTGTCTGTTTTGCTGACAAATCAAGATATGGACTCCAACACAATATTTACACTGATCTTTCTATAGCAAATCCTGAGGATATACAGCCCCTTTTGCCTAGCTTTGCCTCTATCAGTGTTGCAAGGCTTGTCACACTTGAGACTCCAGTCTGCCTTATCTGCCTTAATAATCCTTTGAGGATTATTTGTGTTTAGACTGCCTGGTGCAGGAAGGAAAAAGGGACTTTCTGAACTTTCAAAGATACTTGCAATATTTACTCAAAGGATAAGACACTGTTAAACCTATAATAAAAATATACAGGTTTGCAAAAAATTATTCCTTTGCAAGTTAGAAGGGTGAGGAGGCAGATCATAAATCCCATCGAAACAGCAAGGTTGGAAGCAAGGCTTCCAGCTGAAAACAATATAAAAGAAAATTTGGAAAACAAAGCTTTTACAACCCTCTTCAGCTTCAAGACAGGTACATTTTTCCCCAATTTCCCAAAACCATGCAAACAAGAGAAGAGAAAGGGAACTACTTATAATAATAAAAATTAACTCTGAAATAACAGTAGTAAAGATAAAACTTCAAGAACTGTGAGATTAAAATCAGAGAAATCCAAACTTTTGATCAAAGACCATGCAGACAAGAAAAGTATTTTTCCCTTGGCTGCTTGTCAAGTTGGCAGATTACTCGTGGAAAACACATGGGAGCTGGTCTATAAAGCTGACATATCGAAAGAATTTAGATCCACCAAATAAAGCAAAGCTTTAGGAAGTTACTGTGACATTTTTCACACAGGAAGGCAGCTGTGGTGGGAAGAGGGTGTTCCAAAGCATCACCAGGTTTCCAGCGGTGCTGCACTCACCGTCAGTTCCACCCAGAAGTGCCAGGGAGCCGCATGCAGCCCTCGGGAGTAGAACACAAAGTAGTCTCCCCCCACGCTGGTGACCGGCATTCCATCCCCGAGGGACCAGCGGGACAGTGCTGACCCCACTCGCGGCCGCACATACAGGGACATGTGGCTGGGGCCTGCGGGGACAGAGATGTGTGTCCACATGTAACCACCTGCTTTCACACGGAACACCACAGCATCCTTGAGCTACTATTCATGTCTTCCAGCGCATGACAGAAATGTCTTCCATACGGAAGATGCTTCAATTTTTTTCTAAGCATTGGGATAAGTGAGATGATAACGTAAGAGAGGAATACAGGACATTTTATAATAATATATATAAAGTAATTTTATACATACCAACATATAAAATGCTACAAAATTCAGTTTAGAAAGCATCTGCTGTAAAACAATCAAGACTTACTCAAGACAGATGAGATTATCAGTCCCAGAAATTAGAAGTGCAATACACCTCTCACAGCTTTTACTGTGTGCTATGAAACTGAAATAATTCATGCTAATCTCAGAAAGCTCACTATCTTGGGAATGGTACTAGAACCTGCAGTACCGGAGTCAAAGCCTGATTTACTATGGGCATAAAAATAAACACAAGTCACAAACCAGAACCTTCAATCACTCACCAGATACTTCAAAGCTTAACCTCACAGAGTTCCAGGGCATCAGCTGCTTGGAGAGAAGTTTAAACTGAATGGGGCTTCTTGGCAAAATTTCTGGAGCAGGAAGATACCAGTTTTTCCTGTGGAGAAAAAAAGTTTCAAGTTATTCTCAATGCAATACCCTGAGGTACTAAACATCAGAAGACAAGAAGTTTCCCTATAGTACAGCTGACTGTGCTGCTACTGCATGAAATATTCAAAAGCTGTTGATTCTAGCAGAAGGTAGGTAAAATCAGCTTGTGGCCAGACAAATATTTAAATGGCATATTAACAGAAAAACAGTCACCAGTGTATTAATTCATTACCTTCATCTGCCTTAAATTACATGACAAATGAGTGAGAATATTTTCACCTTCAAATGGCTAAACTTTTGGTCTCAAGATTCTTGAGGTGTGAGAAATAACCACAGCAGCTGGTTTCCATATGTGGAAACCTGCTTGTCTAGACATCTTCTGCTGTCAGCTGCAGTAAAGGAAGGGAAGAAAGGAGGACACATACATCCTCCTACTCTGAACTGCCCTTCAGGAGACCCTTCACCTTTTTCTCCACTGGTGCTTGCATCTATTTTCACCCACATCAACTTCTACAGATCCTGCAGCACACCCATAAATGTCTTGCAGAGACTGTGGCAGAAGACACAATATCCAGGCACAAGTTTGTCTTCTGAAGAGGAAGGATTATTTACTTTTAGACCAAGATGACAGTTATTTCTTTTCCCCTTATATAAATGAAATTGCATAAGTGACCCCCGACTTTGCAGTGAAGTACTCAAGTGATGCAGAGCTCATACAAACCGGAACATGAAATGCACTGGCAGAATCCAAGGAAGGCCACAGAAGGGAGCCTGCTCCTCACATGGAGTTCTAATGGTGTCATTGATTTCAGGTACATGGGGAGTTATGTGAGATATTCCATTATAATCAAACCCATTAATCCATATACCAGAGTCACTTTTAACCACATTTCCATCTAGATCATGAAATCTTCTGCTCGTGTGCTAGAAGAAAAAAAAAAAACAACACAGAAAGGTATCAGAGCCTCTGGAGTTTGCAAGAGTCAGAGGTGATTCTGAAATATCCTCCATGTGAATCCTTAGGTCTACTGCATTTTCAGTAGACCTTTCAGCACTGAACACATATCTGAGTATTTATGAATATAAATGTAAGAATTACTCAGGTAAGAAACATACCATAAAAACACAATCAGAAGATGACTGCTTCAGTCCACCTCAAACCACAGTCACTTTTTAAATTTCCATTGCTTACACAATTCACCCACTTAAAACTCCCTAAGACATCCTACTCTTCTGACACTGGTGAGCTGAACACTGAGAGTGAACTAGGGAAACATTACCAATTGTTTCAAACTCAGGAATAATCACTAGAGCTTTTAAACCAAGAAAGGGAATATTGAGCCTTGGAAAAACCAAACACTCTGGCAATTAAAAGAGGCAAAACTTTTCTTACCTGGAGAAAGACTCGCTTAGGCTTTGGATTAGCGGCATCAGAACTGTAAGGAAAGAAGATTCCACTACAAACGAGAATCAGAGTGACTACAAACACAGTAGTTAAAGTTACTAGCGTCGTTTTTGTACTTTTGACAAGGTAAATGAAGTTAATCTAGAGAATAAAAAAACAGTTCAGTTACAAAAGTGCAAAACTTAAGATATAAGACACTACTTTGTATAATTCTAAAATTCAATTATAGAATTAAGGATACATTAAAGACATAATTGCAAGTACCACCTCATACAAGACACTTCTTTTTAATCCCAGTATTTAAAACTAGGATTTTTAGGATTATTCATTTTATAAAAAAGGAATCCTCGAACTTTTCAAATTTTCCTATTTTTAAAAAATCTACCAGCAAAACAAAACCCAACAAAACTTTCCAGGTTCTATGGCACCAGAAAAAGCCCATAAATCTGAGTATTCTTTTAGAAGTTTGTACATGTATTGTTCAGTCATATATTACATCTAAAATTAATCTCTGCTCAAAATCCAGCAATACATTTTGTATTTTACATCAGTCTTTACTAAACCATCATACAGCAAATACAAGCTCTGCTTCAATGACCTTTCTTTGACTAACACAAACTGTGGAAACTTTAACATGTTCTAGAAGCTTCCTGAAACATTTAAGACAGTCAAATTATCACTAACTTCTAGTATTAATTTAAAAACCCATCTTATTCTCAACTACAGAGAAAATTTAAGAGTTTTAAACAATATTTGCAAATTCTACTTACAAAATAGGAAGACAGGATCATAGTGAAGATCACAATAAATCCTGCTAACACTATATCTGGTGGAATTTCTGAACCACTTCGTCCCATGACAGGTGTAAACATTTCAAACACAGTCCAACTAAGATACAGCATATACAGATAAGGAACAAACATCCCCAGCATGTACATCACAATAAACTTTATTGTGGCACCTATACCAAACAGGAAAAAAAAAAAAAGACAAAAAAGTAAGTAAAAGGTTAAAAGGATATAAACACACAGCTTTACTGATATATCCATAAGGATACACTGCTGCAAGGCTGGATACACAGTACTGGTTCTCATCCCTGACACAGATATGGAAAGGAGATCTCATTTTGCACAGCCAACACCAGTATAATTCTCAAAACCACCACAAAATTAATCTTGTATTACAAAAAAGCATAAACAGATTTTCTGACCCAAGCATTCTTTAAATAATACAATATTTTATGAACCTTTGCTGTTCATTAAAACTCTGATCACTTGTTAACACACTCACATGCTGTTCTTTTAGCCTGAGACATGGGATGTTTTTCAGTGTATTTTTTTAAAAGCTTCTCACACTTTCAAATTGTCTTTAGTTCAAGAAGATTTTTTTCATTACAGAAATGTGACTTAGTTAATTTGACTACTCAATTTGCAAATTTCTTTTGCTTAAATAAGAACAAGGGTACCAGGTTTGAAATACAACTTCTGCCCCTGAAAACCTATACCTTTTTGGCTGAATTCCTTGTGGATCATCAGCTTAGTGAGTAAAGGAAATGCTACCCATAAGGTACAAATGAATGCTGAACAAAGGCCCATCTGAGTCATCACAGCCAATGCTATTGACCAAATCATCAGTGAGGCATCAAAAAAAACATCTCCCAGGTACTGCTCATTCACATTCTGTAACAAAAATAAGTAAATATGTTTCATTACTGTGCACATTCCATAGATCACATCTCATGAGAACAAACAGAAAAATCCATATTCCCTGTATACAATTTTTGTCCTTGGGCAAAACAGTTTTGACAAGCATCATCTCACCATTCTGTTACCATACAGAAATATCCATGACAGTATATTTTTTTAGTTACTTTTCTAAATCTGCTGACATAACTTGAAAAAGAAGATTACAAAGACTGGGGAAGAAGAATGTACAAATAACAATACAAAAGAATACACAAGCCTAGTGTTTTAAAAAAAAAGGTAATATAGCATGTTAAAAAATTATGCAATACTTATGGGTGAAAAAATTACCTGGACCTCCTGAGAGTATAAACTTGTTTCTGAACAGCTGTTAACAGGCTTCTTACACAAGCACAGTTATTAGTGCATAGATATTTTATTGGTGCCTTTTTAGGTCATGCCATAAGCTGTCACTTCAGTAGTCTGCTTATTTAAATACCTTATTTGTTTTGAATAAAAGACAACATGGGGTTTTTTGGGAAAAAAAAGAATAAATTTAACCATCAAAAATGTAGTTTTGCTTTGGTTTGGGGTTTTTTTTTTTAAGTTACATGGGCTGCCATGTTGCAGTCCATGATTCTTAACTGCAAATTGTGCTAGTAGCAAGAGGGACAGCTTGCATGAACAATGAAAGCACCTATTTCAGTTTTGGGGTGAAAAGAACAAAAAGGAGGAAAGTGAAGAAACATACACTTTGCCAAAGCCATTTCAAAACATAAAGCTTATCAACTCACAAGTTGTTGAGCCATGAATAGGCACTGATAGCCAAGGAAGAGACTGGTTTCCAAAATTTTTATTCAACTTTTAAGTCAGACACAACTGACAGAAGCAACATTAACTGTACATTGTGGTGCAAGCTACAGCATGCAACACCTTTGATTTTCAGCAGGTTGATCTAATGATTAGGCAATCAGCAGGCATGAAGTAGATCCAGAGCCAGAAATGTCCTAACAGCTAATGAAAGTATCAGCCAGCTAATCCAGAAGACTGGAAAACAGTAACATTGCATCTACTGCATCTTTTCCACAAAGGGTTATTTGGTAACATGCATGCATCAGTTAACACTCCCCCAAAAAATCTTTTAAAACCCAACTTCCAGAGAAAGACATGATGGATCCAATTAGAACTTTTCATACAATCAAATGGCACAGAGTTCTTAAAACTTTTTCAAACATTTGTATTTGGCTGACAACTAAGGCGTCCTAAATTACATTGTCCAAAACCCACCCAAAAGGCTGAGACAGTAAGTAACAAGAAGCTGAGTGACTAATTATTTCTGCACTGTAAACTTAAACCTAGCATGCCTAGCAGGACTAGTAAACTTCTGCCCTGGAAGAGTGTCATCTATCAGACACCTCAAGACTATCTGTATTTAACACAAAACCATATGGGACTGTTATGATCTACAATTATGAAATTATTACACAAGTTAAATCACATTGGTTAGTCCATAAAAAAGAATCCTAATCAAAACAGGTAGACAGACAGTAATCATGACAAATGACAGCAATGGAAAAGTTACACACACTAAAACCTCACTGAAGCTTGCAGGGACCTAAATGAGTTTTGCCTATTGCAGAGAACATAGACAACCAAGAGTTCTGCTCCATCTCCAGCTGTGGTCAAGACAACTATAAATGAGAATAACCATGAATTGTTTAGGTTGGAAAATACCTTTGAGATCATTTGATCTAAGCCTTGCACTGCCAAGGCCACTGGTAAATCATGTCCTTAAGTGCTACATCTAGATATCTTTCAAATACCTCCAGGGATGGTGACCAAACCCTGTCCCTGGGCAGTCTGTTTCAGAGCTTGATAACCCTTTCCATAAAGAAATCTCTTAATTTGAACCTTCCCTGGCATAACTTGAGGCCATTTCCTCTCGTCCTGTTGCTGGATGCCTGGGAGAAGAGACCAACCCCCACCTGGCTACAGCCTCCTTTCAAGCAGCGGTAGGGAGTGACCAGGTACCCCTAAGCCTCCTCTCCTCCAGGCTAAACAACCCCAGCTCCCTCAGCTGCTCCTCACAGCACTTGTGCTCCAGACCCTTCACAAGTTCCACTGCCATTCTCTGGACATGCTCCAGCATCAAAATGTCTTTCTTGTACTGAGGGGCCCAAAACTGGACACAGTATCTGAGATGCAGTCTCACCAGTCCTGAGTGCAGGGAGAAAATCTCCTGCTCTGCTCCTGCTGGCCGCACTACTCTGGTACAGCCCAGGATGCCATTGGCCTCCTTGGCCACCTGGGCACTGCTGGCTCATGTTCAGCTGCTGTCAGCAGCACCCTCAGGTCCTTTTCCTCTGGGCAGCTTTGCAGCCACTCTGCCCCAGCGTGTGGCACCGCCTGGGGTTGTTGTGACCTAAGTCACAAAGGCTCCTGGCTTTAGTCTGAAACATCTCCTAAAGATCAAAGCCACCTTAAATCACATAACTCTTAACCTCTCTGATTAAGAAGAACAATCCCCATGCTTGGATTGCTTGGATGAAGCAATTTTTTACAGCAACACTTTAAATACTGAAAACTTTTTGCTTTTTTTTTTTTTTTTTCAAAGCAGAACAAAAGGTAGGCCTCCCATAGATTAAACACCTGATTGCCCTACAACAATAACAACAAAGTCTTGCCTACCTTATAGAAGAACTTTTTGGCTAGCATGTGCACAAGAATGAGCTTAGCTGCAGCTGCAGTGCCATAGAGAGACACAGAAACATAGAAATGGGTGTACCAAGAAAGAGCCCGTCCAATGATGGAGACAAACATTGCCACCATGAGGACTGCCACCAGTGTGCACACCCAGCTCGTCAGGGTTAAGCTGAATGCAGTCAGTAACTTCTTCAGGTTATGAACAGCTATGAAGAACAAAAAAGAAGTTTCATTCAACACTTGCTTATTCTACTGCAGACTATCATCAAAATTCTAAGCACCTCATAGCGTAACTACTTTAATAACCAAAATAAAGGGGTCCCCAGTGAAGATATTTTAACAGCACAGTTTGCATGACTTAGCCTATTTCTCTGCATGTCTATTTGCACACGTACCTGCTGCAAGGTTTATTCCCAGAATACTGATGTATTTTGCAGATTACAGCTTTCTTGACAGCAAAAATTTTACTAGAGTGGAGCCATGGTTCCACTTTTAAGTACACAAAAAAAAAACCCAATAAGAAACCCAACAAAAAACAACAAAACCTCCAAAATACAGTAAAATCTCCCCTCAGCAAAATACTAAACCAAACCAACCGACCCACAAAAAAAACCACACAAGTCCCTCTTCTTGTTCCCCCAAAAAACCCCAACAACAACAAAAAATCTGAGGCTTTTTTACTCTAACATTTTCTTACTCCAAAATTGTTTTCTGGATTTTGAGAAGCACATGGGTGTATTTTCTTAAGCCTTTTTTCTTTTAAATAGGCATGTTCCTACACATACTAAGAAGGTCTAATTAGATTTAATTTGGTTTACGCTCTCTATTAAACTTTGCGGTCATTTTCCCCACTTTTTTTCTTAATTGGTTCTGTCTACAGACAGGTGTTGAAAAAATATGTTTCTGATACCATATCTGAAGAACCAAAATTTAAAAATTACAGTAATTTCATGACCATAAGGCACACTGGACTATAAGGTGCACCCCTTGGGAGTCAGCAAAATTCGCGACTTTGTAGCTCATGTAAGGCGCACTTTTTTTTTTTTTTAGCGCAGACCTGTGCTGCGTGCAATGAAGTAATGAATTAGTAACGGAATCCCGCAATCGTAGAGTTTATTAGCAGGTGCTCAATTTGCAAACATTTTTCACAGATTGCCTTTAAATGCAGCCCCAAGCGTCCTCCCCGTGCACGGGCCTCAGCACTCCTGCCCGTCCCTGGCTGGCAAGGTGAGGCTCAGGGCGGCCGCGGCCCGGGGCGGCCAGAGCTCACACCTCGGGATTGCTGTGGTTCAGGGCGGCTCAGGGCTCCCATGGCTCGCAGCGGTGTGGAGCTGCCCGCTCCCTCCCTCCCTGTGCAGCTCCTGCTGGCCGGGGGCTGCCTGGTCCCACCCACCCCATACAGCTCCTGCTGGCTGCGGCCGCCCACTCCCGACCCCCTCGCAACTCAGCGCTCTCTTGGCACCGCCCCCCCTTGTGGCTCGGCTCATGGCTCGCACTTCCAGGTTGGCAAATTTCACAACTTTGTACATTATATAAGGCGCACCGGACTATAAGGCACGCTTCTGGGTTCAGACCAAAATTTTAGTCAAAAGGATGTGCCATAGAGTCGTGAAATTACTGTAATTGCTATTTGTTAAAGTGTCATGCAATTTTTAAAAAAGAAATAATAAGAAAACCAAAACAAAAATCAAACCAAAAGAAAAACAAACAAAAAAACCCGCCAAATCAACCAACCAACAAAACCCCACAAAAAACAACACACCCCAAAAAAAAAAAAACCAACCAAAACTAAACAAAAAACAAACTAAAAATCACCTAGACTTACCTCTGGGTTTTGGCTGTAACACTTTTTTGCTTAAATAAAAAAAAGCAACTGCTGCTGTAATGTAGTTCATAATTGTGCCAACACGAGCAGGATAAGCCAGGACAAATAAACCAAGTATATCAAAGAACACAACATTTCCATGTCGATACTCAAAAGACTTCGCCAGCTTTTCTGATGTAGCTAGGTATTTTAGGACAGCTAGAATATTGTCACCTAATAAATGAGTAGATACACAATATTATTGTATCAAGGTTGATAAATTACCACATAGCATTTTTAATATAATCATTCTGAAAAACTCTATGGAAATATCCGCAATGAAGACATGAATACATAAATGATTACTGGTATTTGACAGTACACACAGAATAGTATTTTCATGAGTTGTTCTATCCAGATGTTAAAATAAGTACATTTGGGAAGCCTCTTGCACTTAGACACCACAGCAGTAAAGGCAACAGTCAAGCTTTCAGCCCATAAACTCCACTTCTGATATTTACCACTGGACCTGAAGGGTAACCCATAGAAGAGTTTATAATTTCCTGATCTTCCTCATCTTCCCACCACTAAGTAACCCCTCCAGGTTTCCATGACCATGAATTACCTGCCTTTCTTCCCCTACAGGACTGTAAAGACAAGGCCACTACTTTCCTTTGTAGCCTCCAGGCACTAATCATCTTTTCCTTTCATGCAGTACAGCCAAAACACAGGTAACCAAATGAGAACAATCATTCTCAACTTTCATTTTGCTTTTACTAGACCATTAGAAGTAATTACTGGCTGTGAAATCTGTTTTGGTTTGGGTGTTTTTTGGGGTTTTTTTTATTATGATAAATAATATATGTGATATACCTAGTGAAGTTCTACATAAAACCACCATGACTACTAAAATCATCTTTCCAACAGGAATTAAAAGGTGTTACTTTCTGTCCTGCAGCTAAATTGGAGCAAGGAAGTGTTTAAAACCCTTATTCATGCTGGTCATCTAAGATGGCTTCTATATAAACTTGAAGAGTGAATAATCAAAATCCTGGAGACATTTAGGATTATGCTAGCTTTTCCTGGGAAATTGAAGGTCTTAATAATTTTCTTTACTTCAGTCTGTCACAACCTGTTCTAGAAAATGAAGCCTGCTTACCCAGTCTCTGTGCTACCACATCAAGTTTGACCGAGGTCCATTCTAATACAAAAACCTCTCTAGGCAGATCAGTCTCTACACCACCAACCCACTCAAAAGCTCTCAATGAAAAACATTATCCAATAATGGGACTTAGCGAGATAAAAGGAACACAGAATGCCGAACAATCAGGTATCTATCAGTGGACTGACAGTAACTTTGATTTGAAAGCAACTGTGGAATCTAATTAACATCACTGGATGGTGATAAAGTTTATCTTCCCAAGTTGACCAAACATATCCCCTTTTTTATTTAAAAAAGTTCGTATTCAGTTAATTTTTTGTTCTTGAGAACATAACCAAGATGTACTAAATGTGTAATTAAAATTATCAGTTTATCACTACAGCAGTCTTACAGCAAAATTAAAAAAACAGCTACAATATTACTCCTTGGTAAATTACTGAATTCTTAAAATACCAACCTGCTCTCTGAATGGAATCAGTCAAAATTCTGTCTGACGTGTCATATTCTGTATGGTAAATGTAGCCATTTTCAATAAAAGCCAAATCTATTCCTACAGAAAGAGAAGCAGCATTTTTAAAATCTACGCAATCCTAAAACCCCAAAACAAATATGCAAAAGCCTCTCATACACTTCACAGAAAATGTTGCTTTACTTTGTAACCCAGTCATTATCCTTAGAGATAAACAAAATAGTCTTCTTTGCAGAAGGAAAACTAACTGACTTCCAGCATCTTTAAGAGAGAATAGCTTTAAAATATTTTAAAGTATCTGTCCTTTTGCATGTATGATTCCCATGACATCTGTATGCAACTGGAAAAACACATGAAAAGACCAGATAATCTCAGTTTCAGAAAAGATGTACAAGGTACTTGTCAAATATTTACTTGCAACACTTCAATAAATGTTCAGGCTGGAAAGTAATGAAAAGCAGCACTGTGAAACTATAAAGCACCTTCTCAAAATACCATGTGTGCTCTTTGTACTTCTAACATCTAAACAATTTTTCAGAGGGCTGGTCTGAAAACGCTTCATTTCAAAGTCCAAACAATTTGTTCAAACAAACAAAAGTATTTATCAAAACCCAAAGGCTATTCTGCTTCATCAGTTATACATTCAGTGTATCCCACTAACCTGTTCAGCTGCATATGCAAAAAACTGCTACCTGCAATCTGAATTCTCACAATTTTTGGCAAATTAAGTCTCAATTCTGAGGAACAAACCAGTTTTTTAGCTTTATTATTTCTTTATTGGTTTATAAAAAAAACCCCAGAGGTCAGTCAGAAATCATTTACCATCCAGGTATGATTCCGAACAAAGAAGACATTGTACAAAATCAGCTACTTTATTTTCAGACTAGGAGCCTACTTCAGAACCATACAGAATATGCCAGAACAACTTTGTACTAACAATCAATTTTAAAAATATCACTTTTCTTGAAAGTGACTTCAATGACAACCTGTTCTGGACAACAAGGACTTTACAGAAGTTTACATACAGTCTTTTGAACTGTATTCACACTGAGTGAACATTTCACATTTCTCTCCCACTGCTCATTCTCCACAGAAAGGATAGCAACCTGTAAACAGATTAGCAAAACTAAAAAGATTCTGTCCTGCCCTTGATTATGGAAAAACTCAAACAAAACCCACCAACCCCCCCCAAAAACAACAACCAAATCCCCCAAAAGAAAACAAGTAAGGGAAAAAAACACCAGTAAGGGGGAAAAAAAATCCACAAGAACCAAACAAAAACAACGAAAAACCCAACAACCAAAAAAACCCCAATGACACAAAACCCAAGGGTAATGAAAATGTATTAATGACTATGTCACTACCTCTAAAGAAGATGATTTTGGTTTATCCATTCGATACAGACATTTAATTCCTGCAAGCAGGTCATTAACATCATGTACCAAAATGTTTAAAAATAGAGAATTTAATAGAATACTGTTGATTCCTGGAGTATTTTCCTGATTTTCAGGAAACTTTTCTACCATGCAGTTTCTTTCTGGAAAACACCAGCTGTCTAAAAACATCCCTAGCAAACCATATGACAAACTCAACCTAAAGACTTTTTCCTTATGAAAGGAACACAGAAATTCCCTCCCAGTGTGAGAGGGAGACCAAACATAGTCAACCACACAACAGTGTCCTTGTTATAAATGTAATGTGTATTGACATGCCTTTTGATAACGTACCTGGAACATTGCCAAAATCCCTGTAGATACGGAAGTCAGTGTCTGCTGGGATAATGCCACTCTGAAATATTTCCTGTGCCACCACAGAGGCAAAGGGATGTTTGGCCGCAACTACATATGCTTGTACCAACCAAGGGTTCTCAGGTCCTAACAAAAGACGAGCAGAAAATTCACAGCAAATACTTTTGGAATTTGAGTTAGGATAGGTATCCTGATGGCAACAAATAACACAAAGTAACTTGCTGGAGATTTACGACTGTTGCCCCACAGAGCTTATAGCATGTAAAACTGGATGAATGACTCACACTTGAGAGAAAGAACTAGCTACACCTGGAAGGGAAAAAAACCAAGCCACTGTTGCCTCCCATATTCAGTCACAGAGCAGATTATCCATGTCCCAAAAAGACCCAGCATTAATGAAGAAGTCACAACCTTTAGCCAAGCTTCCAATCCATTATGTATGTATCACGTATCAGTACTGTTGTTTTAAAAAAGTGTCTCCCCCTAAAGCATTCAGAGCAAGTAAACAGCTAAGCAGCTTCAGCTGCACAAATCCACTGCCCACTTGGGATGGGGTACAGATCTAACCACAGCCTACAAAACACAGTTTTGCTGTATCCTGAGCATGAGTTCTAACGCCAATATCTTCCTGCAAAGATTTTAAAAGAACTGCCGTGAAAAATAAATAGAACATATGGAAGTATAAATATTAAGATATAAGTACTATCCAAATGCTTTTCTCCTTTTTATCTTGATGCAAAAGGGAAACACAACTTCTATTATTCTGCCCTCCACAGGCTCCCCACCTATGAAGCAACCTCTGTGGCACTGCTTTAGCCTGTAACTATCTAAAGACTGAGAACAACTTAATTGCTTCACAAGGACTGGGAAGAAGGCACAGAGGTTCTCTTGTCTTTTTCTTATGAGTAATTTTCAATACTCCTACAAGTCCGCATCATTTATTATCAAATTATCCTAGTGTAGAAATTGCACACAACACAAGCTCATACCTGTTTGAAAAACAAGTTCTTTTCCTCCTACACCTGCTGCCTCCAGGTTAATAAAAGCTCTGATTGACTTAGCCCACTCATGTTGTGTAATGAAGCCATGACTAGCCTTGATGGGAAAACAAAAAAATATAGGTCAAATATCTACCAGACAAGCCTAAATGTTATTTTCCATCATTCAAGACTGCATATAACTCAAGACTGCACAAAGCAGATAACACAAAAAGATGCAGAAAATGCAAGTCTTCTACTTCAATATAGACAATATTCTTAATCCAACTGTATTTTTCCCTTTGAAGTCACACACATTTTCCTTAGAAAAGACAGGTAATTAATGAATATTTCAAAATGTTTAACACAAGCCATATCTTTCATTTGTTAAGAGTTTTAATATACTGCCTTGGTGTATAATTTATAATTATGGCACATTCTCACCTGCAAAATATTTTCTTCTGCACCATTAAATAAGAATATGACAGCATGCTGCAGGGACTCTGATGATTTTGAAAGTGTGTTAAGTATTTCAAGCATCACTGCACAGCTAACAGCATCATCACTGGCACCTTAAAATAATCGGCAAAATAATACGGTTTACAACAATTTCACAGATTTGCAACAAAGACAAAAGAGAAAAAAATGGTTTATGCTATTCAATCACTTAATATAACCGCAGTACCATTGTGTTAAGCTTCAGTATATTTTCTGGTACTGCTTGTACCCTCTGTCTATATTAGTTGAAAACAACAGCTGAAAGAAAAATTATGTTCAGAAGCTGAGCAAGTGAATTACAAGATACCAGATCAAACACTACTGTTCAAGAAAAGCAGAACAACCAGATTAGTAGTAAAGCAATGAGATCGTTATCTACCTCCCTAAATAGAACATGAATAAAGAAGGATGTAATTTTCATTCATTTTCATTTCACAGCACTCTCAAATTTAAAAAAAAAACATTCCCACATAAGTCTCCCTTAAAACATTCTATACTGTTACAATGCATTCAATTAGGAGGACAAAACCTCAAAGAAACAAAAAGCTAAGATCAATCTAAGGAAGTATCAGAACACCTTTAAAAGCCTCCATAAGGTATACATTATAAAAGATTTTCATGATCAGATGCTTTTCACAACCCTTCTTTCTCTGCAGAAACCTCTTTCACTCCAATCTCTGCTCTCTTTGAGTTTCTCATCCAACACTACAATCTCACGCCTCCCACGCCTCATTTTTTTTTATCTTGATTAAGCATCTATCTTTCAGTCAAGGTCTCCCATTTTCCCACTTCCCTCACTTTGGTGTAAGCTGTAGCACCTCCCTATTCCACTCTAATAAGTAATATTTAATTTAAATTTAAACCTTATCCCTTTTGTCCTGGATTGTACACATGGTGCTGACATGCACTGAGATGCTGACAATGGTATGGTCAGGCCTTGGCATGCTATTTAGGTACACTTATTAGCTGCTAAAGATATTCAATTTACACACTTAAAAAAAAAAAAAGAGTAGCTTTTCCAAAGCTTGCCACCAGGCAAAACTTAAGAAGTATCTGCTACGAAAAGGGCATACTCCTAATATAAACATAAATCTTAGTCTAGATTTTAGCTTCAATTTATTGCATATTTGAAATCTTTCCAGTACAGCATTCTCTATCCTGTTTCTCAGAAATTATGGCCTTGTTCTGACAAAAGCTTTCTATAGATCGCCACCCAACCACCTGATTTAAAGCCCTGATTGTCACAGGCTTTCACTAATTTCACTGAATATCACAGAACATTCTGAGTTCAGGAAGGGACCTTAATTACTATGCAAATTTATCAGGAGTCTGCTCTTAGCCTCACTGAGTTCTTTTGTTTAAAATGCTGTATTGAAAACTCACCAGATGCATATAGCTTACAATCACGTTAGTCATTCACCTGCTTTGCAGCAAGGCTAAGAAAAATAAAAGTTGTTGGCTTCAAGAGCCATACGGATTTACATCTGATAGAAGCAGCAATGTTCCCAAAGATATTACAGAAACTTGCAGAAAAAACACACCCCGATACCTCACATACAACAAAACTGACAGGAGGTCTTAATGGATTTTATGGCAGATATCAATAACCTTAGAAAACCACATTATGTCTGCAAAGCCCACATTTTTTGTAATGCAAAAATAGGCTGCCAGCAGATAACTAAAAGAAATATAGAAGAAGAGAAAACGAGGTGATGTGCAAGTGGCATACTAAGAAAACAAAAGACAGGGCAGCTCCTTGATGCTATAAAGGCCTAGGCTGCTTTGTGATTAAGAACAAGCACACTGATAGGCTGATTTCTAGCTCCTCTGCAGATTTCTGTAAAATCCTACACAAAACATTCTCTTTTTTTTGGCACTTCAGTGCAAGGCTGGTGAAATATTTTAGTGTGTGAGTAACTGTAAAGAAAATAATTGATGTAAACATAATCCTGATTTATAATCCACAGAAATCGACACACAATTTACATAGGAGATTAATTTGAAAACAATTTTTAATTACCACAGTACTATGCTTGTCAAATATTCTAAGTCTAGGTAGACTACACAGAGACTATACACACAGTAATTAGCACCTCTGCAGTTCCTCAATCACAGAGCATGTATAATAATAATGTATTTATTAAGCTTAATTTAGAAGATCACATTGTACAAATATGACTGAGGAGAAAGAGAAGTTCTGTATACTATTTATGGACAGAAAAAAAAGCAGGAGTCCAGCAAAAGCTTTGTTTCTCTGGCTAATACTCAACCATTCCCTTAATAATGAAGACTAGTCACATGTGTTAAAGAACAAAAGGTTCACCACCAAAAAAGTAAAATAGTGCGTGGGATGTAAATGAAGAAACTCCAGTAAAAGCTGGTGGGTGCCATCTGTGGGTGTTTTTCAACTGTAATAACAGGCACACACTTGTGGCTGAGTGTTACAACAAATTCTGTGTTTTAGATCCATACCTTCCTGGCTTTGTTAAACCCACAAATTTACAAAGAAGTTTACACCCTTATGCTGCAATACCAATTTAGCAGGATTAGATTTTAAAAACATAGAGGTACAAAAACAAGAGAGTACCAACAGTGACAGTCAAACTAGCAGTAAGAGATATACACACTACAGAGGCTACAGTACCCTAGCCTTTGATCATAGTCTTTTGAGACAGAAGCTTTGAATGTGCAAAGAAAAAAACCTGGCATATCTTAAGCATATCAGACTGAAAATTTGAGGTACCAGCAAAAGGAGGGAAAACCAGACTCGTTAGTTGGGGTGGGCATAGTCTCTGGCACAAAGCATCCTGTGAAAGGAAAACCCGGATTAAATCAGTACAGAAGTATGAAAAGACTTGGATGATGGGTGGAAACAGCATGTGAACTATATGCATAAGCAGTGAATTATAAGAAGGGTAGATATAACCAAACTTCCCAGAAATCTAAATAAGCATGTGTAAATTGCTGCCTACTAGAAAGTGAGTGTGAAATCCTGAGTTTAACAGGATCAACCTGTCACTCTAAACAATGAATTTCACCGAGACCAAGTTGACACATGCATTATTCAAACGTGGCTACTTCGTAGGAGAAATCCATGAGCCTAGCTCTGTGGCTCATGTAACACACAGAAACACGGAACAAACACATGGACCTACCCGGGGTATTTGGTACTGAATCAAAGTGACAATTGGATAACACTGCGTGCTCAGCTCCACTGCGAGGTTCCAGCTTCACTACCACGTTGGTTATGTTTGCATAGTAACTAGTAAAGCCTCCTAAAAAGTCAATGCTGAAGGAGCCCGTGGGTCTCTGTATGTCTACAGATATCTTGTGAGCATCCGTGCTTTCTCTTTCTATTCCCCTAATTTGTTCTAAGAGGTAGTTAACTGCAAGAACTTCATTTTCTGGACTTCCAACTGTTCTGGGCCCAATGGCTGTAATGTTGTCAAGATACCCCCTGTAAGACATAAATTAAAATTTAAGCATCAATACATTCAACATTTAGTATTTAAATTATCTACAACTGTAACATTTTTGTACATAGTTCTATTTCAAAACTCAAGGTAAGCAATAGAGGCTAAAGCCAGTTAGATGGTAAAAACCAGTTAGATGGTTACTTACAATGGGCATATAGGCCTGATCTTTTACTCAGGACTCCTTATCTCAACTACCATGGTACCAAGCCATTGTATTGGTTTTCTGATCTGAATATATCAATTCAGAAAGAAACAAAAGTATGGAGAAGCTAAAGATTTTACCTTCAGCGAGGTTCTGGATATGCATACATGCCCTTTTCTGAATGTTTGAAAAAGCAAGCTTTTATCAAGACATACACCTGAGGTTAACACTCTACAACTGAAATTACAGTTATCGTTTCCGTCTTCCTGACGTCTCGGCGACACAACAACCAAAAATTTGCAAAGCAGCTTTCCGAGATGCGGAGCACCACACGAGACGACTAGCACTAAACTACGGGGGACGCGCTGCTCCAGCAGCTCCGAGCTCTCGCCAGGGCAGAGCACGACACGACCCCTCTGCCAGGGGCCGCCACCCAGCCCGGCCGCCTCCCGCCGGCGGCCCCGCGTACCTGGCGCGGTGGGCGCTGAAGTCGCGGGGTCCGGCGGCGGCGGGAGGGCGGCTCAGCAGCTGCCGGTGCGACACCTGCGCCAGCGCCCGCAGCCCCAGCAGGTACAGCAGCACCAGCGGCGCACCCCGCGCCTCGGGCAGCGGTAGCAGCGGCCGCCGCCCGCCCCGCTTCTTCCCGCCCGTGCCGCGCTCGCCGTCCTCCCGCGGCGGCGGCTGGCGGCGGTCCCGCTGTGCGGCGGTGGCGCGGAGCCGCCAGCCGCCCGTGTCACCGCCGCGCTCCATGGCCGCGCCGTGCGCTGCCCGCCCTCCGCGCAGCCGCCGTACGGGCCCGGGCGAGGGTCAGAGCGCGGCCCGGCCCCGCCCGCCGCTCACGTGAGCCCGCGCGGCCGCGGCGCTGCCTGCCCTTACGGCTGGCATGGCTGCGGTGGCTGTGTCGGAAGGAACAGCAGGAACCTGGTCCCCCTGGCCAAGCAGGGTCATCCCGGGGCACATGGCACGGGGTTTGTCCGTTGTTCTCTTGTCTTTTGCCCTCTTGTCCTGTTGCTCAGGATCTGAGAATAACCTGGTCCATTCCCTTGTCACCCTCCCTTCAGAGACTTAGAGAGACTGATAAGGTCGCCTCGCAGTCCTGTTTTCTTGACACTGAGCAAGCCCAGCTCTGGTAGACTTTCCTCATAAAAGAGATGTTCCAACTCTTGAGTTACCTTTGTTGCTCTCTCTGGACCTGCTGCAGAAGGTCCTTGTTTCTCTTGTCCTCAGGAGCCCATAGCTGGGCACAGCCGTGCAGCTGGGCCTGTCTGGCTGCACGCTGAGCCTGGGAATCCCTCAGCAGCGGTTGCCTGTGAAAAGTGGGAGGCTTGGCAGTGGTGAAGCCCTGGGTCTTCTATCCAGCCACAGCTCCAGGGTGAGAACCTGACCCTGCACCTGACCAGAGACTGCCCCGTGCATTACGTGCTGCATCACCTCGCTCGCAAACATTTGCAAGGCTTTCCCTGGTTTCCTGCTTCGTTTAGTTGTTTTGGTTGGTTGGTTGCTTTTGTTTTCTTTAAAACAGAAAGGAAAGTTCACAGAAGTAACGGTGTCACGTAGGGGAGAAGCAAAGTGCCACAACCCTAAGTTTAACCTTAGAAAACCAGAGATAACAGCACTGGTGGTTCTTGCAGGGTTTCCCCCTCCACTGCATTGTATCTTTGGCATTTCATAGCTGTAGCACTGGCCAGATTGGAGCTAAGGTAGGCTGGTGTGAGAGCAATAGAGTAATAGTGCCAGGTGGTGCTAGTGAATAGCGGCTTCCAGTGAACTCATGGCAAGGAATCCCCCGTGAGGATGGGGCCCTAGCAGTGTTGAGGACCATCCCTCATGCAGCACTCCGCATTCTCTTGGGGACAGAACACTTCTGCCTGCTCTCAGGCTGTCTTTGCAAGACAGCACAGACCTGTTCATGGTAATTTTCCCTATGTTTATCATACTTCTTTACAGTATTCTTCACCATTTTTGAAGATATTCTAAAAGATGCTTAATTTTTGCTGCTTTGTGATGCAATCTGGAGGCAAAATATGTAATGATCTAGAGAAATGGCAGTTTCAATAAATCCAGTGGTGCACTGCTGGATTCAATAAATCCACTGAACACTGCTGCTTTCTACCCTGCCCTTGTTGCCAAATGAAAACTAATAGGATTTGCAATACTCTGAAATAAAAAAGTCTGAAAAAAGTGGTGGACTGAAAGGCGATGGACTATGCTCTTTGCACACACCAGGTTCTTTAGGAAATTTCCATACTCAGGCTTAGTGAGTTTTCTCATTTGCTTCACTGCATCCTCAGTACAAACAAGATTATTGATGACAATTTATGATTTACAACTTCAGATTATGCTACAGCCCAGTAACATAGTTCTAGGCTGAGAGGCTTGGTTTATTCTGTTTTGTCCAGTTTTTCTTCCTTTCTGCTGTTGTCTCATTTACCTACATTACCTCCCTCTTCACAAGCAGTCAAACATACCTACAGATTAGGTTCTCAAAAGTAGGTTTTACATTGGAAACTACTATCAAAAATTTTAATATACTTTTATTCTTAAACATACCAGCACAGTATTAGTCCAGTGAAACGCTTGCAACACAAATAACAAAACAAAAAAATCAAATGTGATCCCCCACTATGTCATGTAATGGAAACTGCCCTTTGACAATGTCATATTAATAACCATTATGATGTTAAGGTAGTATTATTAATATACATAAGAAAATATGGTTTTAAAGAAAGATGGGCCTGCTATTGAGTGTAGGTCTCTATTTCTCCTTTGAAATTCTTATGTGGGTCTTGAATTTATATAGAGAAGGCAATTAAAGAATCAAATATGGACTTTCATCTCTTAGTTTGATTTCATGGGTAATCAGTGGATTTCATGGATAATCATGGATAATCATCAGTGTTAAAGTACTGGGGGCCACCACTCCTGAAAGACTCACCTAAGCAGTTTTATGCAGGGCCAGTTGCTTTCCAGCAACATATTTTGCTTCGTATCACTTTTACTATGGCTACATTATTGGTCTGAAGCATTATGCACAATTTGAGAAATAGGAGCTACACATCATTCATTTCTTTTGGCTCTAGGCATACATGAGGATTGGAGCTGTAGAAAAATGTCTGTTTTCTTAATGGTCTTCTGCTTTTTATTCTTTGGGCAATATTTGAACATTAAAACCACCCTCTTCCCCCATTAAGAAAAAGTCTTGACTGTACTCATTTTGGTGATAGTCATACTCTTATTGATCAAAGCAGTTTTAAAAATTCTGTCAATTCAAAATTCAGAAGTAATTTTCTGCTTTAGATCAGAAAGACTTTGTATGTTTGAAAGACAAACACCCCTTTTATCATCTGTTCTGAGCACAGCATTTGGGAGGGCACTGTGTAGTATGAATTTGGCTGGAATTATAGTGCTTACATGTTCTGACATGACTGTAATATCAGGGTCAAATACATCAACAAACACACTAGCATCTATTGCTCTGTTTTCTGGAACGACCAATTTAAGATAATTGGATCTAATTTCCAATCAAATTATTCAGCATAAATTCAGTTAGTCTTTATGTCGAGAAGGCTGGTGTGTCTAATCTAGTATCTTGCAATCCAAGCTGGTTCATTTTGTCACCTTACAAAAGAGAAAAATCCTGTGTTCACTGAGCATTAATTATACTTGTAAATCTTGTTTTAAGCACAAAAAGTAAAAAGACAATTCCTTATTGATGAGGACTATGGGTTGGATTTGTTTTGTAGTTTAGTAGCAAAAGCAAGTTAAGTCATAGCAGGTTAGCATTCTTGCTTAACAGAAAAGTACAGATATGAATGTTTTATATGCTAAGGCCACCATCTGCTATTTGGGGAGAGAGAAGTAGAACACTGTCTTCAGAAGAGTATTCAGTTTTGATTAAAAATAAACAGTATTGAAATAATAGGTACAGTAATTTCACAACTATAAGGCGCACCCTTTTGACTAAAGTTTTTCCCCAAACCCGGAAGTGCACCTTATAGTCCAGTGCGCCTTATATGAAGTACAAAGTTGCAACATTTGCCACCTTGGAAGTGCGAGCCGTGAGCCGTGGCGGGGGGCTGGCAGTGCCGTGGCAGCCGGGTGGAGGCGGGCCTGGGGGGCCGCAGCACCGCCCCTGTCAGGTCCGGGAGGGCCAATGGCTGCCGAGTGGAGGTGGGGCCGGGTACCCGCGGCACCACCCCTG
>PYHW01009486.1:4389310-4410772 GCA_013186435.1 Turdus rufiventris | reverse complement strand
GGGGCAGAGCCTCGCTGCAAAAAAAATGTGCGCCCTATAGACGGGTGCGCCTTATCTGATCTACAATGTTGCAAATTTTGCTGACTCCGGGGGGGGTGCGCCTTATAGTCAGGTGCGCCTTATGGTCGTGAAATTGCTGTAAGTTGTTTCCATTGTCATCTTTCTTATTCAAATGTGACTTACTTGTGGTATTCATTTCTTAGCTTCCATTTTCTAACCATGGAATCTTCTTACATCCTTGACTAATAAGTTGGAAATCCCTTTGTTACAGGATTTGTAGTCCAATGTATGTTTTGGTACATCATGATCAAGGCCCCTCTTACATTCATCTTCAAGCTTAAGTTTTTACAAACTTGATTTTTCCAGCCCTTTCATACTCCTGCTAACCCTTCTGATGATTTCAAGTTTTCTAGCAACTTTTCTGCATTGCTAAACCAAAATAAGTAGTATTGCAGCACCTACACCAGTGACATATACAAAGGTAAAATCATTGCTACTCTGCAGGGAGGCAGAGATGTTTATTTGATTTAACATAAGCATGTTGCCACAGTTTTGAAGTGACAGTTCTGTCCAGCTGTCTTGCGAATCTGGTTTTATCACTGCAGCATGTTCCAGCCATCCACTCAGTGTCCCACAGCTTCTCTGACAGACCAGCTTTCAATGAAATTTGGACTCAGCAGGAAACCCTGTGAGGAAGAAGAATCAGATTTTACATTCTGAGTTTCCAGGGGATTTTGTCAGCCTTATGTCAGCCTTTCCTTAGTGGCACATGTGGGCTTGGAAAAATACTTGCACAGAAGGTGGTGTTGGATCACTGAGCCTTCCTGCTGCAATGGAGCTAGATCTTTACTCCTCCCTCAGGCACAGATCTTTCATCTCTTCAACTATACATCCAGAAGTTACCTCACTCCTCTAACCACAGTGTTGTAACTAGAAGATCGTATTAAATCAATTTTCTGCCCTGTCTTTGAGGTGGGTTTTTTGGGCACTAGTACCAACAATCTAGTTCCCATCCCCTAATTGTGGCACAGTTCTCAATCTATGTATTGCAAATGTTTGCCTTGCAAATTTTGTAAGCATTCACTATTGCTCTGAGTCAACACATATTCTTCTTCATTATCTGTTGCCATCAGTCTTAAAAATGAAACTAGAAAGAATATTTTGAGAGCTCAGTGCATGAATCCATCCTTACAGAAATACAGGGCAGCCTTGTGTAGCCTTGTATTCCATTCAATACTGAAAACTCTCCTTTACAGGCGTACTTCATGCTGTCAAGGAAACTGGCACTTCTTAGACTTTATTTCCTCACTTTATTGTCACTCCACAATACAGCACCTAGCCTTGGATAAACAGTGTGTCACAGGCTAGTTTAAGAAAATAACACAGAAAGTCTAATAAACTTATATTCATTAATGTCTGTGCTCTTATCTGAATCCTTGTAAAAATCCTTCCCAGACAACAACCAGAGGATATTTAGGGCTAATTTAGCCAAACACATCCATCTCTCTCCTAAGGCACAAAGACAGAAAATGTCTCACTGACACTCCAGACATACCCAAGAATTGGGCATTTTCACCTTCATGCTATAATTAAAGCAGAATGATTAAACACTGGTCACTCTTTTCAGAACAGGAAGTGGAGGAAGCCACCCACAGATGCTAGATTGATAGGGCACAGACTGATTCCTGTTTGCATCTTATTTGCACTGTACTTGACCATTTTGTTTTGATAAGCTTAAGCAGTACATTTACCTCTTCTCTGTTTAGCAGTGCTCATTTCCTGTGCCCCCTCTCCTTCTTACCCTATAATTTTGTAATGGAAGCTATAATCACAAGCAAGAATTACACAGAGAAAACGAATTACTATTGCTTGTTGAAAAACAAAACAAACAACCTTTATTCAGATAAATATACCCTCCACTTACAGCCAATTCAGGCTCTGTGTCACCCTCCTCCCTGTAGATTCTCTGCCCCCGTTTCCATGCAGCCTGATCATTCCCTTTATTATAAAGGAAGGCCAGGAATTGATATTGCCCTGGGGAGGGGAGCAATCTGCACACCTAACTAATTTCAGGACAGAAGGCTTTTCTTCATTTGCTCCCAGCCTGTAAAGCTTCAGTGAATCTTAAACTAATAAGAATTTGTTAAACTGGTAATAGGATAACCAGAGCCCAGTCCAAAACCAAGCCACTTATTCTTCCTTTATCTATTAAATAGCTCACTTTTTATAGTCTGACAGCTTCTGATAAACCCTAATCACTCGCTTATTTGCTACCTCTTTCTGCTCTTTAGCCCCTCTGATCAATTGGCCAGCTATCAATGCCAGCTCTCCTATCTCCACAAAACACACCTTCTTTGTCATCATAATTTTATGCAACTGAATCACCATCCTGGTTCTTCTTCTCTAATCACATCAAGATAAATTTTTTTTTTCTTCAAGACCTCCAGTACCTCTTCACTCATCCACGTTTCTTACCCAGGTTCATTTAGCATGTCAGCTATTTTGGCAGTGATGTCAGCCTGTTTATTTCTTACGTAATAGTTTTCCAGTCCTTTCATATGCTATCTCTTCTGCACGCAGTCCTGAGTATATTTATGTTCAGGCTACCTGTATTACATCCCTTAACCCCACAAGTCAAACACAGTAATTTTGATTCAGTCATTTCAATCAATATTTATCTTGGCCTACTATCTATTTATCACTGCTGACAGAAGGCTTTGGTCAGGGAAAAAAAAAAAAAAAGAGGATTTATGTGATAAGAGCAGGTAGTTCCAAGCAGAGGGACAAGCATGATCACCACCAAGGACTGATGAATGGAGGAGGCATGGTTTCATAAGCTCTCTTCCTTTCCATCTGAGCACAGCTGACTACAAGGAGACTTTGCCAGCATCTGTGTGTATTTATGCCAGGTGGCTCTCTATATTTGTGCAGTTTATTTAAATAAGAACTAAATTCCAGAGACTTATTTCCCAGATTTTATGTATACTACAATAATAACAATAAAGAGGCAATAGATAGATATGTTGTATGTTCTTCAGAGACAGCCCTGTTCCCATTGAGCAATCAGTGAAGAAATTCTGTGGTGGTGAAAGGGGTGAAGTAATTTTGAAATCAGCGAAGCTGAAATTATTTACAGCAGCAGAGAACACAATCACTACTTTCAGTTTTGAGAATACTGAGAAAAAGGCATTTTAGAAATGCATGTATATCCAGACTCTGTTTAAACCATTGCCAATTTCATTCTGTGAGCCTAGTAATAAAAGCCAAGACACTAACTCCCGAATGGTTAAATATTTCTTTATGACGTGACTGGACAGAATTTAAGCATAATCTCTTCATAATCATGAATCACTGTTATTATCTGAAATACAGATGTTCCAGGGAGATTCTCGTTTCAATCTACACTAAATATTTAATGGAGCAGTCTACCTGTGAATGTAATTTGTGCTTACTCAAGCAATTAAAGTGGAAGCTAACCTTTGGAATTAGAGAAAGCTGAGCTGATAAACTAGATCTGAGCAGAAGTGACTCTTCTTGCCACCTGGAATAAACTTTTTTTACTCCAGTGTATGAATGGAAACCTGAAAGTTTTCCAAGATTTTCTAAGATGCTTAAATGTTGAACAAGAAATAATGTAAGTAGTTTAATAGAAGTGCAGTCTACAATTTTTTATTATTTCTTAAGTAGAAGTAAGAGACACTTATATTTTATTTGGAGGAAACAAATAAATGATTAAGGGTAAGTACTGTACACAGGTGTAGCATAAAGTTTCTGTATGTTGATAGAAAATTGTGGAAATATTTTAGCCTGATCAAATGAGCAAAATCTACTATGGTATTAATGCGTAGTAGTAGTTCTGGATAACCCAAACTAAATGGTATGAGTAAAGACTAAATGTCTTTTGTAGGAATGACTTTAGAAAATGAACATTCAGTTAGTCCTGCTTAGACCACTCTAATTTTAAGACAGAGCCATGACAAGCCATGACAATGTTCCTTTGCACATAATCCTCAGTTGTTTCAGTGAATATAATGTTAAAAATAATCCAATGGACTGACCAGTGAAATATTCCAGACTTCATTATTTTGTTTCTAGACTTGAATTTCCATAATGTAATATTCAAGGGCCACCTATTCCAAGCATCCCAACAATGAGGAAGTCAGGCAGAAACAACCAGGAGGCTTGTGTGGATGAGCAGTGGGCTCTGAGGGAATGGGCAGAGGAAGTGGCTGAGCCACAATGTCACATTTGACAAGTCAGTTGTGGCAGTCTGGTGAAGCTATCAATGACTAGTAAAGGGGAAGCATAACTACTGTTTTTAGAGCAGGGACAACACCGGGGAACTATAGGCCAATCAGTCACACCCCTGTACCCAGAAACATCATTGGTCAGAATCTGGTGGGCTCACGGGCCATGTGAATACATTAATTGTATACAACCGCCATGTGAATTTCTCCTCTGGATTAAGCAGTCTCATCTGCCAAGTTTCAATCCTGGCTACTTTTTTCCTGCCTTCTGCCTTGTAAAAGTACACAGCTTGAGGAAACTGCCCCAGCGTAGTGACTGGCAGGGTCTGTCCACCAGTCTAGCTCATTGCATGAAAACCTATGTGTGTGATACCAGCAAGGTGAAGTAAGAGTGGCAGCAACTTTTCTATGAAGTCTGCAGACTAATTCCACTTCAAAAACTATCCCATAATTTTCCTTTGCCATCGTTTTGTCTTCTCCAGCCCTAAAACATAGCTCTAGAGATTTTTTCCAGTAAAACAAACTACACAGATTACTGATCAAGTAATGAAGTAAGTATACAAATATGTAAATTAAAAATATTACAAAAAGCAACAAACTACTGCAACAACCCACCTGCTCCCCCAACAATTACAACAGTAGTATAGCCACCACAACTTCAGTGCAAGGCAAATTGGTAGAAAAGGGTATAGATACAATAAACTAGCAGTTAGAGCTGGGAGAGAAAAGTTTTACAAGGACCAGCAGTATTTAACTGTGGGCTCTTAAATCACTCAAGTAAAGGACTGCTGTGGTGTGGTGAAAGGTTCAACTATGCATGTACCATGCTCAGGAGAGCACATTCAATCTTCCTGTAACTTCCGTAGGTGCTGCAGGCTATGTGATGCTCACTGTAGCAAACATTTGCCCAACAGCATAACCATAGGGAAGCCACAAATTAATTTCAAATTTGAATAAACATTTGCAGTAAATGCCCCAAAACATAGGGGAGTTTGAAGTCAGCTGATACATCTTAACTTTCTGGTTGGTCCGAGAGTTGAGTTCAGTAGAAAACATGGACAGCAGTCCAAGGCCAGTATAATGCAGATAAATAACAAAATCTGCATTCCTCCTCTAAGTTTCCTCCACCCATTCCTGATTTTGTTCCTCTGATCACTAGTCAGAACACAACTTTGTTTTTTTGAGTATAGGTGGAGTCAAATGAATTTTGAGGGGGGGAGGAGGGGATTCTTATAAAATCCGATGCTTACACATCCTGAAGGAGACAAATTGGTTTGTTCAACTAGCCAAATGGTAGTTCAGGTGAGAAACATGACCTGGTGGTTTGCAGCACAACTCAAGAACTTTAATACAACTGGAAGGTGAAGGAAACCTTGGCTACCTGAATAAGGTAATTTCTTGCTGGTATACTTGATTTTTGGTACTTCTAACTGTTGCTCATAGCATACAGCCTCTCTTTTCCATCCTAATATGCTTTATCAATAAACTGCTATAGATCATACTCATTCGACTGACTCCTTCTATAATGATGTTATGAAGTTAGAAAGGAAAATTTAATAGAGTTCCTCCTGAATTTGTGTCTGAGGAACAGTAACTAGTATGACTCTGTTGTAGCTGAGGCTCTTGTGAGTATCAGCAGAGCCAGTCTGAGTGTTGGATGAAAATCATAAGGTATCTCAAGGTGACAAACATAGTGCCTGTTCCTTGCCTGTGTACCAAGGCACATGCATGGAGGAAATTTCCGCATAAATTACAATTTATTTCCTTGTTTCTTTCTATCTTTCTTCAATGCAACCAATAAAACAAGACTATATTATTTAATCTGTTTTTAATTTATTAAAGATCTATTTTGTATTTAGTTTTACATAGTTACTGTTTCAAGGTATCAGCCTTTGTTAAAAGTAATTTTGTGTCTATGTATATTAAGTATGTTTTTCTTTTCTCTGTTTTTGTTTTGGTAAGTCCAAATCCAAGGTAATAGTACAATGTTTGAACTGGAAACCCAAACCAAACACACATTACCAAGTCACATTTCTTTATCTAACTGTGGGAAAACTTAATACTTGCCCTTTTTTGTCTTCTTGGGGAACCTATATCTGTAAAGTATCACTGGGTCGCAAGGAGTCCACTCAGCCTCCATTCAGAGAGAGTGAATGCACTTATTTGGGGAGTGTTAAATATGCATGAAAACAAGAAGTTTAGGATTCAACAGTTTTTTCTTGATTCCACCACCAAGTTGTTTTGCAATGTGCAGCAAATGTATTCTACTCATTTTCTTTTTTCTAAAAAGTAAATTAGGACATGGAGCACAAGATAACCAAGTAGAACAAGAAGTATCCATCTTCACAAGTTTATGTGTCACCCTAAAATGCAAGCAATGAGATAAGCATTTTATACATTATTTTTATTATTGTCTGATAAGCTTTTTTAATCATTCACACGAATCAAAGCAGAAATAGCTTGGAGAACTTGCAGAGCATGAATAGAGGAACAACCCCAGTGCCTCAGAAAATGCTTTTGTAGTTATCCAGGTGCAAAGATAAAGGCTGCACCCTTGCCTGTGTGTTCTTGCTGGCAAAATTCACCATGAGCATAATAGCACTACTAACAGAGATGTCTGCTTTTGCTGATGCACAGACCAAGTACAGGCTTTCCCAGTGGAAGTCCCTGTCTCATAGGACATCTGTTCCAGTTGCCATGAGAAATCTTGGAGAAAGGAGTCAGTGGGATGCTAGACAGAGTGCTTATGCTTCCAGGTACAGCTTTACATTTTTGAGGGATCTTGTGTATGGCAGGCACAACAGAAGGAGCACTTTCCCTACAAGTCTTTTCTCCTTTTTATTTAGAAAGTTAGCTCCACAGACAAAATAAGTAAGTGAACATATTAAAACCTTAGTGTTTGCCATTACTCAATAGCTAAGAGCAAAAGGAGATCCTATGTATGTTTTTTCACCTTAGGGTGTTTGCAATTACATCATCTTATAATAAACGTTCTCTTGCAAGTGAAGGAAGAAGAAAGCAAAATAGCATTATGTCAGAAACATGTTCCCTTATTGTAATATCTATGCTTTCTTCTACCCTGTTCAGGCATCCCAACAATTCCCTGTAGTATGTAGCTGCACAGTTTTCACATCCATAGGGCTGCTGGAAAATAACTACCTCATTACTTAATAATGCAACTGAAATAGTAATTTCATTTTGGAATTACATGGAACACTGTGATCACTAAAAGAAACTGAAGGCTGAATTCTGAGCTGTGATATAAAAGATATATTTGTTGTAAGGAAACATGCTGTTTATTTAAGTTTTGTGAGCAGTAAGGGCCAATTTATACTCCTGGGACAGTTTGCCTAATGGAAGTGAAAGGTGCTGGGTGGTGTCATGCAGATTTTATCATGCCTCTTTTAGCCTGGGTGTTGCCTGGTAAGGAGAAGGATTTCTTCTATCTGTCTTGTGGCACAAATCATAATCCTTTGCCCAGGCATGTCCATGCAGAATGCAGAAATATCAGTATCACTCTGCCTCTAGGCAAGCATGTTTAGCTTGACTGGTGCATCCTTTTTATGTTCTTCCAGGCCTCAAACAAAATTCTGACCACGCTACTTGAACCCAGCATTATCAGAAGACGTAGCTGCAGTCTGATTTAATTTCTGTATTTTCTTATCGTAAACTGAGCACTGATACAGGTATAAATGCTTCCAACTTTACAAAATTTATGATCTTTGAAAGTATTAGGCATATTAGCAGCTGAGAAAACAGGCACAGCAAGATCTAACAACTTGCTAGGTCACCCAGAAACTGTGGGAATGAAAACCAGATTCTCAACACAAGACAGTGTCTCCTTCTCTTGTGGCTGTTCTAAGATTTTTTAAGATGTGCAAATGTGTCCTGTGCCATACCAGTCCAGACACATGGCAGTAGAATGATTTTACTTCTGATCCCTACAAGCTCCAATGGCTTCTTTTCCCCACCCTGCTGCAGTGATTCAGATCCTCCTGAGATCACGTACCTCAATGAAGCAAATCACAGAACTAGCAACTGCTTCTTCATACTGGAGAATTTCAAGTGATATGGATCCCCTCATGCAACTCATTTTTTCCAGCTGTACACAGGGTAGATAATTTTAAGTATCGTACACCTTCAGCTATCCCAAGTTCCCATTCTCCTCATGAGATAGGTGTTTTTTTGGTATTCTGCATGTTGTACAATATCCCTCCTCAGAATTTAGTGTCCATGAAGAAACCAGAAAAATGTATGAATGTTTCTCTCCCTCCAGCCAGATCCTGAGTCCTCCATGCACTGCATGATGACTGCATGTTTATCATAAAACTTTTAAGGGGAAATATGCTTTTTAATAATGTTTAATAAGGTGTTCTTGCCTACAAATATATCTTTGCAAGGATGGATGTGCACTATATTGGCAAAAAATTGGCTTGGTGTTGCAGGAATTACTAATATTTATAAATGCTAAAATGTTATCAACCCTAAGATTCTTCTATTTTTGAAAACCTTCATGTCTGAATATTTTCACATTGTCTTCTCTCCTTTGTTCACATCTGTGTGCTTCTTTTGTTTTCTTAACTCTGTACTTGAATTAGTTTATTTTTAAATTTCTTTATTCATTCTTCTGTCTCTTGGGGCATCTCTTCCCCAGGTAATATTTTCAGTCAAACCATTGCAATGAATGTTGTATTTAAATTTGGTAATTACTTGTGTAAGCCATTCCTAAAATATTTTAATTAATTTCTCTAATGATGGGCCTTCTACCAATTTTCAGATCTGTTAAAATACCTCACCACCATCACTTCCACTCCAGAATAAAAAAAAAAAGAAAAAGAAAAAACAACCCAAAACACAGAGAAGATCTAAGAATTAGAAAAGATGCAGGGTAAAGACAGCAATCCACCAGATGGTGGCTATGGATGGGTTGTGGTAGTGTCAGCCTTCATGGTAATGGGCTTCACTGTTGCTGTCCTCAAGACTTTTGGTCTGTTCTTTGTTGAAATCCAGCAGCACTTTGAAGAACTTGCAAGCTCCACTTCCTGGATCACATCAGTAACTGTTGCCGTCTTTCATTTAGGAGGTAGGTAGTAGTACTCCTCTAGCATTTTATTTTAATATCAGCTACTCGAGCAAGTTTGGACTTCTTCCTTAAAAAAACCCAAACTCAGAATTATGTAAGATTTAGACTTCCTTCTTCTGTCTCTATAGAAAATGCAGAAAATTTTCAGAAAATTGGCATTTTGCTGCCTTAGATATGGAATTGGTTGATAGCAGAACTCTATAGACAAAGGAATATGATTGCCTGAAAAAAACATCAGGTACCTGAACTCATGATTAAGTTTTGCTACAGGCTTTGAGTTAAACTCATTAGAGATAATTCTGATACCCACAGAGCTTGTTGAATTAAGCTCTTAAAACAGTTTGTACAAGTTCACTGATCTCAGAGTGACTGACACTTTTTCAAAGTACTTCAAAATGCAAGGATTGTGACCACATCTATCAGGTAAGCCATCTGCTACCAAAATGTTTCTCAGTCCTGCTTTTTCCCACTTCTTTTTATCTTAATCAAGATCTCTTTTCTTTGCATGTATTACCAGTTCTGTGCCTTTTTTACTCCTCTTAAAAAGATTTCAAGTTATTGATCTACCAGAACACTCACATTGTGAAAAAGAATTTTAAAAATAAAATCAATTGTCTCAGTGAGAAAGCTCCATAAAGATATGTGCATGCAAGCAAAGAGTAGGAGGTGCTTTGGTGTTCCCAGTCAAAGGCAGTGAGCTACGGGAACAGGCCAAATTCCACATCATACGGAATGAAGGAGGGAAAAATATGAAACATATTGAGTTTGAATCAACTTGGTTGTTTAGAGAGTCCTTGGTGCCTTTGTAAACTGCATGATCCTTCACGTGATGTGAGGATTCCAAGCATGTGCAGGCTTGAACTGTACAGAATTTGTGAAGTCTGCTCTGTATATTCTCATAGAGATATATAGTTGCAACAGGTAAATATCCTTACATAATAAATGCTATCATAATATTGTTTCTGAAGATACTTCATTGCATAGACACTATATAATTACATGCATCCTACTCAGTCCACACCTATCAGTATTATTGCTTGGAGCTGCAGTACTTCCAAACATCAAGAGCAACTGATCTTTCTTTGAAAAATGTATTCAGAAGGAAAAAATAGTAACCCAAAGTCAAAGTAAAAAGATAAAATAAGTCATGAGTTGAAAAGATTTTATGAGTTCCATAAACTGCTATCCTTGATGCCTGCTTTGCAGTGACAGATATAATTAACTGAAAAAAAAATAGAAAAACCTGCTTCACAGGCCACAGAAGTGAATAAATGGTAATTATCAATTTGGTTTACAAATTAAACTGACATACTGTGATATTATTTTGTCATTCAGGCATTTGAACTTAATGAGAAGAAAAAGTCAGCATAGGAGGTAAAAATTTAAAAGTCCTGTTTAGTTTAGAGTTTTTTTACATTGTATAGGAATCTATCAAGGAATAGAGCATATGGCACAATAATATCGAGTATAAACCAGCAAAAATGTATTTGCCTAGCCAGGTGTGAGGCCGGTGTACTTCAAGGAAGGCAGTTACAATTTTCAGCAGAAATTATTTTTCATCCTTTGAAATCCTTTGAAAATAATCCTCTTTCAGAATAAAGCTTGGTGGTCAAACATTCCAACCCCCTCTCTGTACTGTAGTTTATAGATGTCTCAGGTCAATACATAATTGTCCTCATCTTCTTCTGCCTTTGCTTCATTTATAGGGACCATAAGACTTCCTGATGAAGATCACCTGAGCCTCCAGTTCTTTGAGCATGTTCCCTGGCCTGGCTTAGTCTTTCTTAATGGGTATCTCTGGGAAACCTTAAGTGTCACTTGGCTCAGTATGAAAGATGATCTTTGAAATATTATTTTTTTCCTATCTCGATCCTTTTAACAGGTCTGTTTCTTGTGTCAAAGGAGAGCATGTGCTTCCACTCCCAAGGTCTACACTTGCAACAGGCTGTTCAGTTTACCAGAGCAAGGATTCTCCCATCACCTTCACCAGCCTTCTTTTGGTACTGATGTACACCTCCCAACATCTTTTTCTTTGCACTCTGGTTGTCATTCCTTTCCATTGCTTGTACATTTTCTGTGTGTTGCCCTTATCCTTTCAGACTCTAGTCAAGCTATTTTATCCATTTCCCGTTCTGTGGTTAGCTTCTTTCTTACCATCCCATGTTTAACTTCTGCCTATTTATTCTCCTTATTTGCTATTTAAAGATTGAGATTTGGTAATATTTCTGCTCCAGCTGAAGCTCTGTCTTCAAGAACTTTCATGGACATTATCCTGGGTCTACTTTTCTCTTCTTCCTTTTTTTCATCATATTGTATGATTCACCAACTGTATGTACTTTATCATGTCTCATCCACTACATCTTAAGATAATGATCATTTTTACTTGCTTATAAAATTACCAGATTTTTGCTGTAAAAGCTGATGAGACATTTGAAGTTTGTGTAACTCCTGCCAGGTCGACTTTCATATGACAAAGGCAATGTGCATCCTGCAGATTTTGCAACAAACAGTACTCTGTCAGGTTTATTTCACTCATCATAGCTACCAAATTCTTTTAATTCTGGTGTTAACACAGGTGAACGTCCTACAAACGACTACAAACCTTCCTTGTTGGCTGCTCTCTCTTAGTCATTGTCTTCCTATTTATTTCAATTTAGAAGCATGGTCCCCATTAACCGAATTCCATTTTTTGCGCGAGCTTCAGTTCCCAGAATAGTTAACAGATTATAGAGAGCTGGTTCATGCCAGGTGGTACTCGGGACCCCCCTAGTGGCCACGGCTATTTAGAGAAATCCTACGGCCTTGACCTCGACTCTGTGATGCTGATGGAAAAAACAGCCAGACAGTAAGACTGATCCTTAATTAAGCAAAAATATCCTTGACATTTCAGGTGTTTCCAGACAGTGACTAGAGACCAAAGCAGCTGCTGCACCTTCAAATCTGTACCACGTACACCTTTGCCCTTGTTTGAAGAGCCCCGAACTCTGTTTAGTGCAACAGTACCAGTAAATAAAGATTTAAGAAATGAACTGCCAATTTTCTGTAAAAACTATTACCACAAAATAAACCCTAATTTTCGTCCTTTATAAACTTTTAAAATTCCAATAAGGGTTAATTTTTGCAAAATTCTAGAAAACAAAATTTTGTTTTCTCCAGAAAGTTTTCATGCCAGCCATATCAATAATACACTCTCAATTGTACAGTTTTTATAGATGAAGCTATAGGTTCTATGGCTGAAGTTTCACTTTCTGCTAAAACAGTCCATGAGGTTTTTCTTGTTGGTAGTTGTATCCTTACATGAAAATAAATAGAGCTGTCCTACTACAAGGAAGGTACTAAAATGCTGTTTCCCTCTAAAAGAGTCCACATATGTTGAATATATTTTCAAATCTGTGCCTCAGGGACAGTCATTTCTCTATCAGCAAGGATACAATTTTGAAATTTTGGTTGACCTCCTACCCCATCCAGCAGAATTAAGGATGTTTGTGTCAAGCGTTATAAGGGTAGTCTTTCTCAAAATGTTTTATTTATTTGGCTATGTCGATCAGATTATTGTTCCTAATGTGTTTCTCTTTCTCCAATTTTTTTGCTAATCCAGCCCCTGTTGCCAGTTCATTGTGTGCACAATATACCCATCGGACAGTTGTGATCACTGGAGGACTTCTGGCTTTTTCAGGAATGGCACTGGGATTTTTTGGACTCAACATGGTGTGGATGTATGCAACAACTGGCTTCCTACAGGGTATGGATTTATGGCTTTATGGCTTTCATCCACCAGCAACTTATTTGAGGGTGATAGTGGTAGGAGTTTTAAAATCTGGTATCTGTCTTGACTTTATGAGCAACCAGAACAAGCAATGCTCTTTAAAAGTGATTTCCCTCCCATCCCACTTCGGAAATAAGAATTTTTACAAGAAACTTGCGGCAACAAAGAAGACAAATCTTTAGATGCCAGTAATTTACACCTGCAAATTATATGCAAGCAGAAAATTAAGTGTTTTATTTTTCATTCAGATATAAGAGCTTTGTGAAGTTTTAAAAAATCTTGATAAAGGGTGCTGAAATAAAAAGACATGACGATCCCAAGCTCTATACTTTCTCTCAAATTATCTTATGTTTTGAATAGAGTCCCAGGCTTTCATTTGATTCCAAACCTTTCCTTTACTCTAGGCAAAACCAGGCCAGAAAATTTTCTCCAACAGCTAACAGATTTTCCTGGAACAGGAAGCAAAGCTAGCAGGGAATAAAACAAACCATTCTGAATTCCACACTGGATGCCTGAGAAAATGTCTGGAATTTGAGCCCTCTGGCAGTCCTGGGCTGCCAAAGAGTCTAGAGAGCCATCAAAATAACTAAGTTACAGCAGGTTTTAAGTTTGCTAAAAGCAGTCGAGCAAGAAAATGAAGAGCAAACAGAGACAATACACCAGCTTCCTTCATGTCCCACCTTACTGCCTACCCTGAACACAGCTCAGCTTAACCTGCTGGCCTGACCTAGTACCAGCCTTAATGCACACAGCATGCACACTGAGATCTGTCTTCAACCCCATGACCATGTGATTTCTCACGCCCTGACAAAGTTGTGAAACCAACTTTTTGTTTCTTCTTTTCTTTTTTTAAGTGAAAATGTAATAATGTATATACTTCATGCACTGCTGTTGCACTTGAATATATACAACTTACAGAATATAATGTCACAAATATACCCTTACATCTACTCCAACTAAGCTCATGCCTATTCTCAGCAAAAATGTTTTCCTTCTAACACTATTTAACTTCGCAAATGTAGAGGCACTGCCTGCTTTAATTTCCACCTTGGCAAAATACCTCAATAGTGTTTAACCAGTGCTATTTCTATTGGTGTTTTTCAGGTCTCGGCATCTCTTTTTCATGGACACCAGCCATTAGCATCGTAAGCCACTATTTCTCCAAGAAAAGGGCTTTGGCCAATGCTATTGCCAGTGCTGGAGAATGTGCCTTTGCATTCATGTTTGGACCATTTTTCCACTGGCTAATTAGTCAGTATGGATGGAAAGGTGCCCTCTTGATCATAGGTGGCATCCAACTCAATGTTTGTGTCTGTGGAGTGCTAATGCGACCCCTGGCAAGCAGCTGCCTCCTTAAGGCCAGGCATGGTGAAACTGAAATACCACCTGGCAACGGTGCATCCAGGAGAGACACAGAAGATAAATCTCCCCTCACACACAAAACCTTCAACTGGATGCTTGTGAGGCGACCAGAATTTGTACTTTATGCCATTTTCGGTATATTAGCTGCTATGAGTTTTTTTGTTCCTCCATTATTTTTAGTTCCACTTAGCTACAGCCTGGGAATAGATGAATCATGGACTTCAACCCTCCTATCCATTTTGGCTATGGTGGACTTTGGAGGCAGACTTTTGTGTGGCTGGTATGCCAACCTCCATGTTACCAAAACCATTCATTTGCTGGCAATGACAATTACATTGATGAGTACTTCCCTGATGTTGTTGCCATTGGCAAACAATTACGTATCCTTGGCAATATTCACTGGCTTCTATGGATTCTTCTTTGGTACAACAGTCTCCATTCACATTACAGTGCTGGCAGATGTTGTGGGCATGCCAGAATTTGACAGTGCTCTAGGGCTTTTCATGCTCATTCGAAGTACTGGAGGTTTTGTGGGGCCTCCTCTTGCAGGTAAGTTAAGACAATTAAAAGCCAAATACAGTTTACAAGAAGAAAAGGGAATGGTAATCCAAGCTGAAAAGATCTAGATCTGTACTCAAATTTCCCCCTTTTTAGCTCAGGAGTATTTGAGCCAAGAAATACATAAAAACAGTTTAAATTCTCTCCAAAATACCTTGCTCCCTCTCTTTTGTGTGATTTTAGAGATACCATTTCAACAAGAAACGAGACATGAAAGGCAGGGTTCACATGGTGGTCCCGCTTCCTGATTCCCACATAACGCCACTTGATGGCCTCCAACTGTCTTGCTAAGAAGGTGTGCCTCTGGGACAGTAGTAGCAGACACACAATTTTAGAGAAGAAACTGAAATTTGAGACTAGTGATGTTGCACAAATGCTGGTGTTGTTGGGAGGGTTTCTACAGAAGTTCAAATTGAACAACCTGAAACATCAGGCTATGTAAATCTGAAGAAAATATTCAGATAAATGCCTGCTGGTTTTAGACAGCATTTGAGCCAACTATTATAATAAACAGGGAAGGCAGCATGTAAGAACAGTGGGAAGAAAGAACAGACAATGAGACAGCACATGGATTTATGGGCTGGCAACAAGACACAGTCATCTTGGAAAAATGCAAGACAAATGAACTGCAAGCTGTAGAGACTTTAAAAAGTGATACATCAAAACAAAACAAAAAAAATTGACCAGTGTGACTTGCTCAATGCAGATCTGAGTCCTCATCCAAAGACCATTGTTCATGTACTACAAGTGACTTTTGTGGAAATCACATTGCTAATGGGTTGCAAATGAGTCAGACTGAATACTGGAAAATTTTATTTTACTTTTGAAATACAGGAACCAGGAAAATTTGTAGAGACAGAACGGTATCAAAAAATGTGTTGGAAAGATTTGAATAAAATACAATTTATAGTGGCTGGCCACTAGTATTGGTTATCTGGGAATCAGTGTGGCCCCTTTTTGTATATTTAGTAAACTACATAGGAGGTATGGCAGACCAGGGAACTCTAAGTGCCTCTCAAACTCTCCTCTCCTCCTTTGAGTGTAAAACCTAAAAGATTTGAGCTCGTGGTTCCTGTGCCTATATAGGGCTGAGCTTAGTTTAGAATGTGGGCTAGGGAGTACCCTAAACATGGACAAACTTACCACAAGCAAGCAACCTTCATCAGCCCACAAAGGAATGTGCCATCATACCCACAGGGCAGTGGACACACTACTGCAGTGCTACTACTGTACTAGAGATTTTTCAGTATAATACACAATGGCATTACATTTTTTGGTTGGCTTAAAGCTCCCTGAAAACCAAGGGGTTTTGTTAACATCTGTGACTCTTTGTAAAATGATGGACAAGAAACTCATAACATGTTGGACAAATTCTCCAACTTTGTCTCCAGCAGCTGGATCTCCTTTCCTTCTTTAAACTTAATCATGCTGTAGTTATGGTCCAAATCACAGTACCTGGTGACAGCTACACCACAGAACATGGAGCTACTCTCATACATAGCTGCACAGCCTTTTTTTTTTTCTACCAGTACCTGCACTGTCTGCTGCACTTTAGGTTGAAAAGTGCTTCAAACTGTGTAATATATTGTTTCACTAGCAATTCACATATAAAATGCAATGAGATGTCAATTGTGTTTCAAACTGAAACATGAAAAATACTATAGTAGGGTGATGTTCCATGTGCTCATGATGTAGAAATCTGCAAGACAAGTATGTAGCCAGCACACTGCCTTTGTAAGAGGATATGGTCACACTGCTGAGCTAATTCACATTAGCTGGCTTTCCATTATTCACATTTCTGTCATATATTTCTCTCCAGGTCTTATCGTGGACATCGCTGGAGATTACAGAGCAGGCTTCTACATGGCAGGAGCCACTCTTGCCCTATCAACTGGATTTTTAATTTTTTTAGATAGACTCCAACAGAGAAAAAAAAGAGGAAGCAAGATTAGAACTAAAAAAGAAAAGTCAACATTACCCTACCCTTCCCTCCATATCCTGAAACATCAAACCAGTAGGTATTGACAGCACAATGTACTTGTGTGACTACGTGAGACCTCTGACAGCTTTTCAGGACGTATGGAAGTTTTGGGTTTTTTTTTTGCCAAACTCACTATTGTTAGGATTTACAACAGAATGGAAGTTTTTGATAGGAATGTTTGAAACAAAGGAAGAAAGTAATTAATTTACATGCAAACTAGAGCAGTAACCATTACCATACTATTTTGATATTGAAGTTGCATTTTGACTATGAAAGTCTTCAGTGGGTCCCACAGGGCTGTGCTAAATGAACTGGAAAACCATGGTCTAAATTAAATTGCCATGAGGCATGTGTGCACCAAATAGAAACTCCACCCCAAATGCAGACTGCATCTATCAGTAAAAAAGAGGAAGAGGCGTCAGCTCACAAATGCTTTCCTGGGGAAGTAATGCCCAGTAAACAAGTATTTTCAACAACTTAGATCTGAAAACACAAGTAAATAAATACAGTTTTGAGCTAAAGGGTTTGTAGGTACTCTACAGAGCAGTGCTGGAATAAGATAGAGAAATAAACCTGGTAAAAGGTAAAAGTTATATGAGTAATAGAATGCAGTAGAGAGAAATGCAGTCTTAAACATCAGAAGTAAAAAGCAAAATACTGTGGGAATACAACTAGAGAGCAGAACTGCTAGTACTGCTCAGCTTGTCACTACCGATGTGGATCTTTTAGCCATAGAAGACCACAAGCCTTGGCAGAAGAAAGCGGGATTTTGGAGAAGGAATGTAAGAGATAAGAAGGTGCCTGGTACAGAGTGCTTAGCCTGCAGTTTCTATGGGGATTTACCGGAAATATTGTATCTACCTGGCTAGCTTAAACGAGGCCTAGATCGAGCAATGTTATCTAGTTACAAGGAAGCAATATACCTTAGTTACACGAATATTATTGGAGCGCTATTTTTAGTAACAATAGAAAAAGTATATAAACTTTGCTTTGTGGATCAATAAATGGCTTCATGGCTTCTTGAAAATCATGAAGACCCCGTCCCTTCTTTTCCACCGCACAAAATGGAGAAGGATTGATGAATAGTAGAGGAAGACCTAAGGCTACAGTGGACTTCAAACTGAGTATGAATCCCAAATGCAACCCTGTGTTAAAAATAGTAAATGTGTTTCTGTGTTATGGTAATATAGAGGAGCTAACAATGCTTGCAGGGCTTTAACTGGAAGAAGTACATCAGTTGCAAAGAATTAAGTGGAACATAAATGAGAAAATTAAGAAAACAGTCTAAGGAAAAAGTATAAGAAATAAAGTTTGCCTGGTTGAGAACACAGTAAGTTTTTCAGAGCATGAGAATAGCCATAATAGGCTGAGATACAGAAAACAGGATTAATTTATGTCCATGTTAAGACAACTGGTAATTGGTATAATTCACAGAAAGGCAGTTATGTAACAGGAAAAAAGCTTCATTGTAGCCTGTTAAAGATAAAATGCAGACTATGAATGCAGAATATGAAAACACAGAGGTATCAGAGAATAGGTAACACACAATCATCTAAATATATGTGCTTCAGAATAGTAGGATGGCCTAGATGACTTCCTGATGTCCCCTTCAGTCCCACATTCCAGTTATCCTAAGTCAAACACTTAGAGTAAATATTCCATTTATAAGAATAAAAAAAAGTCTGTATCCAAACAACTGTTTTTTTGGTAATTTTACTCTATCAAGGGGAAGACAGAATTTAAGGGAGAAATGGCTGAATAACATTTAGAAAGAAACACTGAAAGGGAAAAAATGTAGCACTTTAAAGCCTTCAAACTGTTATGAATATCATATCTGTGCTACTTATAAACTGCAGAAATTTTCACCATTGAAACAAGTCCTCTGTGAAGCTGAGTTTACATAAATCTCTCATCTGACTTGTCTCATAAGAACAGGTATTTTAAAATTTTGATTTGACTTAGAGGGAATCAGCTGAACCATTCACAAATCAACTACCAGTGAGGGCTTGATTGAAGAACACGTATTGGAAGGAACACACCTGGGTGTGTAAAGTCTTGTAGAAGGCTCTGAAATACCTAAAAAAATCCTTTTCAAAACTTATAAATTGAAAAATTTGGATTTTTCTAGGAGTATTATTCTTCAGTCTTCTATAGTGTTCCACTACTTAAAATAACTCTTCATTTTATACTGGAGGTATTACTGTATTACTGGAGGTGGGAAGAATGCGGAAATATATAATAGATGCAGTTTCCACCGCTGGCATTCTGTTAAAATTCTATATGTTATTTACAAGCCCTATCACCAATTTCTTTTGACATGTCCTGATATTTGACATGGGTAGTAAAGAAGGCACTCAGTGGCACACTGTGCTGGAAAAACAGGGGCACAAGGAGTAGGTCACGGGAGGTGATTTTTCCCCTCTGCTCCACAGCTATGCATACATTTTGGAGCAGCAAACACAGGAAAGAAGTTGACAAAGATGACTGAGTTCGGCAGAGGATCACTGAGAGGCTGTGGAACCAGGGCTGGTTCAGCCAAGGGGAGCAGCAGCTTTGAGGGCACCAAACAGCATCCCTGGCACCAACATGAGGAATAGAGGAAATGCAGCTGGGCTGTTCACAGCAGTGCATGGTATGAAGGTGAGGCAGCAGCAAAGTTGAAACACAAGGAGCTCAGGCTGATGCTGTGAGGACAGCCCGACATGGACATGGTCCGGCATGGTTGGGCTGATTAAATCCTTGGGGCTTTCATGGCCTGAGTGAGTAAAGTCCTAAGCAGCCTAGTCTGAGCTCAGAACTGGCTCTGTCAGGGCTCAGGCTGGAGATTTCCCCTGGTTCCCACCAGCCTGAACAGGATCTTGTGAGAAATGAGAAGTCATACATTTATTTTCTTTGCTAAATGCACTAAATAGTATTAGTCACTTGGACTCTCTGTCAGCTTGTTGCTATATATCTGTTTAATGGCACAAAAGAAGTCAAATCATAGAATCATGGGATATACTGAATTGGAAAGGCTCAGCCAGGATCATCAAAATTCAGCTCCTGACCATCCTAAGAGTCACATCATGTGCCTGAGTGTTGTCCAAATGCTTCTTGAATTCCATACCACAGGCTTGGTGCTCTGACCACCTCCCTGGGTATCCTGTTACAGTGCCCAGCTATCGTCCGGGTGAAGAACGTTTTCTTGCTATCCACCCTGAATGTCCCATGACACAAATTCAGGCCATTTCATTGGGTCCTGTTACTGGTCACCATAGAGAAGAGATCAGTGCCTGCCCCTGCTTTTCCCCTCATGAGGATGCTGAAGACCACAATGAGATCTTCCCTCAGTCTCCTCATGACCAGACTGAACAGACCAAGTTACCTCAGCCACTGGTCACATGGCTTCCCCTCCAGTCCCTTCATCATCCTCACTGCCCTCCTCTGAGCAATAGTTTAATCTCTCTCTTACACTGTGGCACCCACACTTGCCCCCAGCACTCGAGGTGAGGCTGTCCCAGTGCAGAGCAGAGCAGGACAATCCCCTCCCTTGCCCAGCTGGTGATGCTGTGCTTGATGCCCCCCGGGACAGAGGGTGTCCTCCTGGCTCCAGGGCACTGCTGACCCATGTTCAACTTTCCATAGACCACAACCCTGAGGTCCCTTTCTGCAGTGCTGCTCTTCAGCCTCATTCCCAAGTCTATACACACATCCAGGGTTGTCTCATCTCAGTCTAGAATCTGACGCCTTCCCTTGTTAAATATCATTCATTTGATGACCTTCCATTTGTTGAGGTTGCGCTGCCGGGTCTCTCTGCCTTCAAAGAAGTAAACAGCTCCTCTCAGTTTAATGTCTTCAGCAAACATGCTTAGTGTTCAAGTTCTGCATCCAAGTAATTTATGAAGATGTTGAAGAGCACTGCCCTAAGGTGGAGCCCTGTGGACCCCCACTAGTGACAGGTGACCAGTCTGATGTCACTCCACTCACAGTAACTCTTTGGACCTGACCATCACCCAGCTGATCACCCATCACATGATGTGTTTATTCAGCTGTATGCTGGACATTTTGTACATGTTCAGGGTCATGTGAGAGCTGATCATTCTCATAGCCATGTTCCTCCAGCTCCAGGCAGTGGGCTCCCCTTAGTCCTTTACTGAAAGTGTTGAAAGCAGAAGCAAAGAAAGCATTAAACATCTCTTTCTTGACCATGTCCCTGTTTGTAAGGTGACCATCCTTATCCTGTAACAGACTGATGTTAGTTCTACATTGCCTTTTGCCAATGTATTTGAAAAAGCTCCTTTTATTGTCCCCTTCAGTTGTGGCCAGCTTCAACTCCAGTTGAGCTTTGGCTGCCCAAATTTTCTCCCTGCAGTGGTGAGCAGCCTGTCTGTATTCCTTCCATGTTGCCTGACCTTGCTTCTGCTGAGCCTACCCCTTCCTTTTTTGCTCTGCCTCCCAAAGAAGATTCCTGCTCAGCCAAGCCATC
>PYHW01009486.1:4374209-4389260 GCA_013186435.1 Turdus rufiventris | reverse complement strand
CTACCCCTTCCTTTTTTGCTCTGCCTCCCAAAGAAGATTCCTGCTCAGCCAAGCCATCTTCTGCCTTGACTTCTGACATTTGGGAATTATCTCCTCCTGTGCCCTTAGAAGATGGTGTTTAAAACATGACCAGCACTGACAGGCCCCAGCACGTGTGGAAGCATTTTCCTGGGATACCTTACTCAGAACTCCCTGAGCAGTCTGAAGCCTGCTCTCCTCACATCCAGAGTTGAAGTACTGAGCGTTTGTATTAATTTTGGAACTGCTTTTACTTCAGGTGCAGCTGAAGTAAAATATCCCAAGTTAAATTTCACTGGACTAATACTACAGGGATTACTTTAACCAAATTTGGATGAGCGCTTTAAGATCATCATGTGCAACCATCCATCCAGCACTGGGACTGTCACCTCTAAATCTAAATCACATCACCCAGTGCAAAGTCCACACAGCTCTGAAACATTTTCGGGGATGGTGACTCTACCACATCCCCGAGTATCTTACTGCAAAGGACTTTTGATCCAAGTTCTAAGAATGTCAGTGTTGACTATACTAATTTTCTTCAAGAGATAGCCTCAGAGGCCTAAATCAGCAGCCCACCTCTAAGGAGTTTCTCACCCCAAAACAGTTAGCAAATTACTGGTGGAAACAGGATTGTGAGGCATTAGAAAGCACTGCCATTCTCTTGAATCCAGGTATGGCGTCCTGAAATTACACACAAGGGAAGTCATAACTCAACCTCACCTTGATAGCAGCCAACTGCATCCAAAAGTTTTTCACCCATGGTTGATCATCCTCCATCTCATGGAGAAAATTCCATAAACGTGAACAATCCCCTGGGCTCAGAACCTCCAGTTTAATGCAGACAAAGTAGAAGCGAGGGAAAACTGCCAGAAAGCTGTTCAAAAAAAATGGTGGAGTAACAAAGGCACCACTGTAACCATGGCATTCTCTAGGCACAGCTTCTACAGGATTAAGACTATCATTCTTTCTTTACTGTAAGATTCAGAGATGGAGCAGAGGCAGATGGGTCTGACAGTAAGGATGACAGCTTCATTTGGAAATTACTTGAGGAGGGAGTTTCTGCTGTGAACCAGGCTTTCAGGATGAAAGTGCTTGTGCTTATGGTGCTTGTACAAGGCAGTCTATAGGACATGTTGCTCCCTGGAGGAGCCTGCAGTCAAGGTAGGTGCAAGTTGAGGAATAGCTTCTTTTCAAAAAGCTTGAAATCTGATCTATAGTGGAACTCTTCAGCCAACAATACCTCCTTCAAAGTACAGTAATTTCACAACTACAAGGCGCACACTTTTGACTAAAATTTTGGTCCGAACCTGGAAGTGTGCCTTATAATCTGGATGCGCCTTATACATGGACAAAGCTCAGAAATTTGCCAACCCGGAAGTGCAAGCTGTGAGCCGAGCTGGGACCCACGGGAGCTGTGGCCACGCGGGGGGAGCCGGGAACCATGGGAGCTATGGCCGCCAGGCAGGGGAAGCTGGAACCCGGCGCAGCCGCAGGCTGGGGGGATGCTGGGACCCGCCACGGCCACCAGCAGGGGGACGCTGGGACGTGGTGCAGCTGCCAGTCGGGGGGAAGTGGCGCGGCCGCCAGCCGGGAGGGAGCCACATGACCACTGGCCGGGAGGAAGCCGCACAGCCGCCGGCCAGAGTGATGTGGTGCGGCTGCCAGCCGGGGGAATGCAGCACGGCTGCTGGCCGGGGAGATGCCGGGTCGTGGTGCGGCCGCACGGTGGGAGCCGGGAGCCGCGAACCGTGCCAGCCGGCACCAGAAGCAGGTGGGAGTGCCAGGGCCTGCGGCGCTGGGAGGGCGCCTGGGGCTGCGTTTGAGGGCTACACTGATCTGTGAAAACTGTTTGCAAATTGAGCACCTGCCAGTAATTCGTTACTTTGTTGCGTGTGGCGCAGTTCCTTGCTGCAAAAAAAAGTGCACCTTACAGTCTGGTGTGCCTTATATAATGTACAAAGTTGCAAAATTTGCTGGAGGTGCGCCTTATAATCTGGTGCGCCTTCTAGTCATGAGATTACTGTAAGTCCCCAAACCATGGAGAGACAAGGATCCTCAAGACAAACTGGTAGGGATACAATTCTTTATTTTCTCTCACTGTACTGTGTTACTGTAATATAATGCAGATTTAGCAGTGAGTTTCCACTGAATTTCCCATAAAATTAAAAACTAAAGTCTTTACCAAATCAGGTGTCAAGGTCCTTGCATTTCTTTGCTCTGTGTGCTGTAGGAAGTTCAAATGTCAAAAAATTATCAATTGAAGTAAATTAATAAAAATTCCAGGATCCTGCCTTAAAAAGAAGGAATCATAATGTCAACAGTACAAACCCAACCAATAGATATTCTTTTTCAAAGGTCAGGTCTGTTATTTTCAGTTACACCAGAAGTGTTCATTTCCTACCTTTCACCAAGATTTATCATAGGGTCCTGGACTTGCCACAGGTTTGGCTATCAGAAAAAAACCTGGGTTACTGTGAGGTTTCTTCAAAGTACTCCTCTTCAATCCCCTTCTGAAAAGTTGTCTTTGAAAACGTAACACCTTTGGAATCCATATGTCAATGCCAGTGACTTTACACCGATGGAGTTAGCAGCACTACATCAGAGAAATAAGATTTTGTAAAAAGTTTGGGATCAGAAGCAGGATATGGTGTTTCACCTCCTCATTCATCCAACTCCTCAATAGCAGCATTTTGCATTTACATTCCAGATGGCACCACAGATCCATGACAAAGTTGTTATTTTTTCCCTTTCTTGTTACTATTAACAAGAGATTAATTCAGAACACATAATATTCAAGCAGTTGACATTTTACCCCACTTGAAGCAAGTAAGGGTCAGAGACTGGTTTTGCTACATGAAGAAATCACATGAATTTTCTTTATTAGTATTTTGATTCTCACAAGATCAAGCAGCACCCTTCAGTTATCCTCTTCCAGAAGGGAAGCTTTTCTTCAGGAAAACACATGATTTGATAAAGAACTTTACAACATTTTCAGAGTGCACAAAGGCTGGCATGTTTCTTGGGAACTTGGCAGACTGTGATAGTGTCCACTTACAGTTTTACGCACATGGATATTTACAACAACTTCCCTGCACCTCTTTTACCTTTGAAATTCCTATTGGGCTCATCTGGGTTAACTTGCCCAAATTACCAAGTTTATACTCCTCATTGTTCATTCTTCCTGTACTCTTTATTTTTTCCTCTGCAAAAACTATGCTGCTTCAAACTTTATTGAGTCTAGCAAAATCAGCTAGATCCTTCTGGCACTAATCACAGAATGAGTTTGGAAGGCACTTCTGGGGGTCCTGCTGTCTAACCCCCTGCTGCAGCAGAGCCACTTGGAGCTGGCAGCTCATGACTGTGTCCAGATGGCTTTTGCAGATCTCCAATGGGGAAGACTTGACAAACTCTCTGGGCAACTTGTGCCAGTGCCCAGTCACCCTCACAGAAAAAAAAGGTTTCCTGAAGTTCAGAGAGCAGAGCCTGTGTTTCAGTCTGTGCTCACTGCCTCTGGTCTGATCTCTAGGCATTACCATGGAAAAATATATAAAAGCAGGTCAGATTTTTACCATAATTAGCAAAAATACAGAAGCAGCCCCACAGTAGTTAAAAAATATCAATGTTAATACTTTTAATCTGACTTCCTAATGAAATGGATGTTGGTCACTCACATTATCTGTTCTTTCTTATTTTCTTTTGAATCTCTCAGTGATTTTCACCATATTTAGAGCCCATGCACAGCTTCAAAGTGAAAACTTAAAAGCGTTCAGTCCTTCAAATTTAAAAAAATCTGGAGAGGGACAGAGAGGCTCAGATTAATGATTCATTCGGACAAATGACAAGCAGAACATGGTTCTTTTATCTCCTTGCTCTTTTGGCAGTAACTAACTGCTGGTATATGACAGTACCCAGACCTCCGAATCAATCACCGACTGCCATTTCTTGCCTTGTAAATGGAATTACTGAAGTGTTAGCACAGGCAAAGGCCGGGCTTCATTAGTTCTGCCACCCATGGCTCAGACCCTTTTCTGTTGCAGTATTTACTTCTCAGTATACAATTAAAGTGCATTACCTTAATCTAAGACACTTCTGTCACAAGGTAATGAGTTTTGGTCCACATATACCAGTTTGCACAGTGCTAAATGGTGCAAAAATGTGCATAAACAAAGCTATAGTAAATATATGCAAAAATACCAGTCCTCCGCAACAAAATACAGAGGATCACAACATGTTTGATCAAACATGTCTGCATCTAGAAACAGTCTGTCCACTCTAGGAGCTTGTATTTATTGGTCAGGTAAGAAGGTGTTGGGCTGTCTCTCACAGCACATGTAATTAATCAAGAAATAACAGCTTTTTCTGCTACTTTTTAAGACAGAAGGAGGCAGAAGAAAATGAGAAGTTGTCTCCTTGCCCCTTTCATGCTAATTAATGCATTCAGAAGCTGTACTGAAAGGGATTTAAACTCGTGATAGTCATAAGAGGACAGATCAAAGGAGAAAAAAACAGACCAAGTCAAAGAAAGCTGCATATGCCGTCAGTTAACAGACAGAATACAGGTCTGAAGGAGGTAAGATTTAATTTTTTTTTGGTTGACACAAAATTTTCAGTTTTGCTTAAAAATTATGCTTTAGAAGAGGCTTGACTGTCTGTAAGAGAACTCAAAATGTTTTCTTTCCTTAGCTAGAATTCTCTTCAGAAAAGTCATTGTGTTTTATAATTTACCTGTTTAGCCTAGGTAGGTTAGTGGGCTGCTATCAAGTAGGATTTGTTGTTGTGCTCTTCACATTACAGAAACATGATTACATGTGAATTTCTTCTTCACTCTATTTGATTTAATAGATTTTTAACAGTTTAGATAGCTATGACTATCACCTTAAGACTGGGAATAAAGATTGTAATATAAATTCCCTCCACACCTGAGTTATTGTCAGCAGACATAAATCAGTATTCCCATCTGAAACTCAACAGATCTCTGAGAGTCTCCAGTGTCTGAAAACCTGTCCCCTGAGTGTTTATAGGGAATAACAAAATAGAAAAAAACCCAATATTAGTTTTTCTTCTTGATCATTTTTCCTGTCCAGGTAAACTGCCTTTTTTTCTATATTCTAGATTTTGCCATCACTTGGTGCCTAAACAGATCACATCAAATTCTGCAATCTGTTAGACTCAGTTGCAAACACCTTGATATCACACCTTGGTGATACTAATATGTAGACTATAGTTATGGTTTCGAGTTTTATCTTAAATTGGGACAGTTGAATGTGTATATGCAACTACTTGATTCTGAAGATATCAGATTATCCTGCCTCTCTAAAATGCTCCTGTTAAAACAAAGAGGCTGAAAATATTATTCTTTAAAGGCAAGAAATTATTTATCACACTGAAACACTGTGTTTCTACCCTGTAGGTTTGAGGACCAACCTCACAAAATGCCCAGAAGAAATAACCACCTGGATGGCAACTACTTCAGAGGGAAAGGACACATCCATATCGCAGCAGAAGAGTAAGCATAAATCAAAACCTATGTTAGCATGTAAGCTGGTGAAAGAATTTGCATTGAAAGAAAAACAGAAAATTGTACCAAAAAAAGTCACTGGTGTATATAGATGGAGTATTTTTTAATGATCTTATCATTCTAATGTTTTATCACAGTACACTCTTAGCCCTTGATGGTAAGAAAAATCAGAACTGCAGAATTCAAGAATCTAGAGTTAAATCATATGATCATAAGATCACAAGCCTTTACCAGGTTTATTGAAGCTTATTTAGAATTTACTTTTGAGGCTGTTGCAAGGTGACCTGTATACTAAATCTCTATATTCACAGACCTCTCTTTGGAACCTCAAAGGGACATTGTCTCACCCTAAATAACAGGGCAAACCCTCCAGAGAAATGGTTTTAAAAAAAGCATAAGATGCCATACAATTTTGACTCCCAAATTGTTTCTGGCAAATATTTTTTATCTTTGAATTTTTTAAATGTTTAAGAACTTGGTAGAGAAATTAGCTAACAGTTAAATCTACAGAAACTGGTTGAAGTTATTGATACATTTTCGATTTTCTGAGGTAAATTCTGCTCCATGTCTTCCTCTGATAAAAAGATGCTGACACAAACTTTTGGTCTAGACATTCTTGCTCCCGGGAGGATGCATCTAGTTGTGTTGCAAATTATTTTGGTTTGCTTTCCTAACAGAGCTCTGGGTATTGGACTTTTTATTTTGGTGCTGGCAATTTTACTTGCCTTTGGCTGCTGGTATTATAAAAGACGTAGTGGCTACAAAAGTCTGCGGGTAAGTGTGGCAGCTTATTTTCTCTCATGCTATTATTTTGACAACATATTCCCTTGATTTGCATGACATTAATGAAGAGAACATCAAATCTGTAACAGGACATCATTATCTCAGGCAGTATTTACACTATCATACGTTATAGACAAAACCACACAATATGAAACACAACCTGTCCTGAAGAACTTGCAAGTCAGACAAAGGGGTGAGAGGAACCAAAGCAAAGGGACATGAAACCAGTTGCCCACTTTGCACAATACATTAGCGTTATTTGTAGGAAGAATTCTATTTATATTTACACAAAGCAAAGAGATCGGCCCTTTCATTAAAAAAAATGTAACATATTCACTGTTCATAATATTTATCCCTAAATAAGGACAGATATGATTGGATTAAATCTAGGAAGGAGAGAAGAAAAATAACTATTACAAGTAGGTAAATATGCTCACATATGGGTGATGCATGATTCATTCATATAAAATTTGACTTGCAATTTTAAGATTTACAAAAAAAGTGGGACAAATTTGAGACTTGTTTGCTGAAGACTACCTTAAAAATATTTTCATTTTGTCTTCTTAGAAAATATTCAAAGAAAGGTACAATCCTTCTCATAACATCTGCTGTTGGAACTGTCAAAGGTTTATTTTTGAAGTTTTTCTCTCTCTCTCCTATGAAAGGGAGGTCTTTTTAAATTGTTTAAAGTGAAAGCTTGTTATGGTTCAAGCCCAGACAACAATTAATCACTATGTAAACACTTACTTCCCACTGCCACCCTGATGTAGAGGAGAAATGGAAAGACAAGGCGAACTTCGTGGACTGAGATAAGAACAGCTCAATAACTGAAACAAAATAGAACCATCTAATAATCTACTAATAATCATAATAATGAAAAGGAGAGAAAGAGAGGAGTAAAACCCAAAGGAACAAGTGATGCCCAATACAGTTTCTCACCACCCTCAACTGATGCCCATCTCATTCCTGAGCAACAATCAGCCCCTCCAGCCAAATCTCTTATTTATATACTGAGCATGACGTTCTCTGCTGTAGTATACCTTTGGCTAGTCCAGGTCAGGTGTCCCAGCCATAATTCGTCCCACTTTCTTGTGCACCCGTTCTCTGGCAGAGCATGAGCTACTGAAAAATCCTTGACTTAGGGCAAGAACTACTGAACAAAAACCAAATCATCATTGTGTTATCAGCATTATTCTCATAATGAGTACAAAACAAAGCACTATACCAGCTGTTTGAAAGAAAATAAACTCCACTCCAGCTGAAACCAGGACAAAGCTTTATCCAAATATACATCTTTTAGTTATCCTAATATTTTGAAGGAGGTATAAGTAACTATTTGGGACTAAAAAACACCAGCAAAGCTGTTGTCTAAGTCAGCAAATCTATTTCCTCGCTGTTCCTGGTAACTTTGTCCCATTCTCTTTCTATCCAATTATCCAATTATCTATCCAATATGTACATTGACTGGCAGAACACCTAAAATCTCAACTTTCAAAGTGAAATGTTGCAAAAATATAGGTAATACGAAAAAAAAAAAAAACACCTTCAAAAATCAAACCAAATGCCTGCTTTGTATATCCTGGCAAAAAAGCATAACCTGTTTTTTAATTCCTTCTCATCACAGATTGCTACCTTCTGGTTTTGAAAACTGTATTTTTCTTAGGCTGTTTTTGGCTAGGGGAGAACTGGTACAGAATGTGTACAAAAGAAATGTTGAAAAAATGGAAAACAAAAAGGTTGGGGATTAAAGAAAGAAATGGGTGACTTAAAAAAGAGAAGGCATTTGGGTACATGAGATGTCAGTTCCAGCATCAGTCTGGGACCTAAAAAATACGATACTTATTTCTCTGGCAATATCATTGGATCACACAGGAGATAGAGCATATGTCTCAGCAGAGACAGTAAAAAGTGTTAGGTAAGGCATCTTTCTTACTTGCATTGAGCCTAATCCCAGATTCTAATACATACTGTATATATGCTGCCAAATTTTGCTGCAATTTCATAGTCTCTTCTTCCTTTCACCTTCCTGATATTTCTTCATGATCTGTCACAGAGCAAAAGCTCTAGTGTGAGCACAATACGAAACGTGGTAGGTGAGAGAGAAATACTGGACTGCAAAATGGCTCTGCAGGACTTCAGAGACTTTAATTCTGTGGTAAGTTGCAACTCAAGATCTCACTTAAAACTGAGTAAAACATGGGGAGATAATATTGTTAAACAGGCACTTGATGACTTCTCCCTTGATGTATTCTCTCATACTTGGAGTCTTCAATGCTTCAATATCAACTTAGAAAGTAGTATTTGGAAAAATTTGCACTGTGAATTTTTTTTTAATCTACTATTTAGAAGGCTTATTTTAAAAGTTATTGTCTTCAATTTACATTTATTCTTAAATTGTATGATCATTTTGCAATCTATTAGAATGATGCAACAACTGAATGCTGAAATATACTGAAAATACCCAAACATCTCCAAACGATTTTTTGCCATTCTGACAAACACCAAATGGATTGTGTCTGGCATACTATACTCTGACAAGCATTATCAGCAAACATTTTAAAACTGCAATGTGTTAGCTCTTTTAATCATTATGGAAAGATGAACATTTAAACTTTCAATTTTCAAAAAGGTAAATTAAGTTATAAGTCTATATAAATGGGTGTGTTTTAACTGCTTCAGAATTGAGAAGAGGCTAACTGCTTCTCATATTTTTACCACTAGAAATAAGAAGATGTGCCTGCATCAAGAGTCTTAAAGAAAAGCTTCAATATTTATGTGAATTACCAATCTAAATTCACCACATATATAAGAAAAATATTCCTGCCTTTCTAACATTGAAAATTCTCTCTTTGGATGAACAATAGCAATAACGCTAATTTGATGAAAAACCAGAAAACATACTACCAAAAAAGTAACCTTAAAAAACAGACACAATGAATGACCACTGCTTCTTTAAGTCATAGAACTGTATTTAATATGGTGGTAAATAGCTTGCTGTGTGTTTAACATCATCTTCTTGTCATTTTTCTTGTAACTCAACTGGGATTTTTTTTGATCTTTCACACTCACTTTCCTTACCACAGGTACCTGATGCTCCACCAGCTTATGACAAAATTGCTGCAGATCTGTCACCACCGCCTTATTCACCATGATAACAGGAAAGTTGAAACCCTAAATATACTGATTCCATTTCTTCATGCTCGCTCTCTATTTCCTGTATGTGCTTGACTTTCTTAAAGCTAAAATCATACAAAAAACCCCAAGATATTTTCATTAGCAGTTACTGAAAAGTATTTCCGCTTAACTTACAGAACTGGTTCTTGAAATGCCTTAATAAATCTGAACATTTTCACTTCTTGCAATCAGATTAATACATTATGGTCTGGTCATCTTGAATCCTTCATAGGTCTACATACATGTGTAATAACAAACTATTCAGTATCCATCAGAGTAAAAAGTGATAGAACCTTTGTTTTCATCTTCCTCATTTAGTTTCCCTTTTTTTAAAAAATAATAAAAATCCCCCCAAAACCAAAACCCAACAGCAACAAAACACAAACATACAAAAAAAAAAACCCACACCAAAAACCAAAACCAAGCAAAAACCTCCAACTATTCCTTAGAATGTGATGTAAAAGAATCCGTCACAAGATGAAACAAAACATTTGACTACATGTCCTCTTACAGACTATTTTCCTCACCAGTAGTTTTAAAATTAACTTCTAAAAAGTGGCTATGTTTTACAACACACTTTTATCTCACATCACTTGTTTATGTACCTGTAATGACTTAATTCCTTATAAAACATGATAAGTCTAAGCAATCTAGTAGCTTCTGCTTGGAGTCCATACTATTTGATACTGTGAATGGATTTAATGACATCACCTTTTGTTTCCTTGTGGCAGACATGTGAGACAGCAGAAGAACTTTGTAAAAATAATGATTTTACATGTTCTTTCTAATATGATGAAACTACATAAGAAAATAGATGAAAACCATGTTTCTTGAAGAATGCAGAAGACAGCAGACTCCTAGATGTTAATTTTCCCAACTTGCCATAACACTATCAGTAATAAAAATTTTTGATAAGAATTTTGATATGCATAAATTGGCCAGATACATTTGATACTTATTGTTTGATACATTTGATGCTTTATGTTATTGCTTGCTTGCCAGATTACTACTTAAGATTATATGCAGATCAATAAATTTGTACACAAGGCCTGATATCTCACAGCAGGAGGCAGCTAAAATGGTACAACATTTATTAAAATCAAAAGTTACAAAAGAAAACTGATTTCATAAAACAATTGACTGTTATTCGTAAAGAATCTAGTTCTTTGTCATCAAATATGCAAATACAAACATCTTAAAACAAAAAAGGCTTTCAACAGAAGGCACAGTTACTTGCCTAACATAAAAACTCCATATATGTTGAAAAGTAATAAGACAGCTTTTTTGAAAGGTTTCTTTTGTAATAAAAGTGTTTATACAGATTAGTAAAATTGTTGGAAGGTAATAAATATCAGTAATTGCTGTAAAAGGTTATAATCTACCCATATGTTTTTATAAATTCAGTTGATATATTTATTTAGAAACTCAGACATGTATTTTAACCTAAAAAACTGTATCACCTGTGTCATTTCCAATATCTGCCTGTCAGGGAAAAAAACCGTGGAATTATTTAGCAACAGGAAGAAGAATATATAGGAAAATATAAAAAACGCCGTCTTATAGCTAGTAAGCACTAGAGATGTAGAACACAATTTTCTTGCAGTTCTGGTAAGCTAAAGCTTGGGGCTATCTTTAGCAACTCAGCATTCTGCATTTCCCTACTGTAGGGCAGCATCCTTTTAAATGACTGTGTAGTGCTACAGTGAAATAGAACTGACGTACACAGTCATTTTCTCATGTCTGAGAAAAAAATCAATTAAAAATTAATAGAGATTACTTACTATGAAGAAGTTAAATGCTTAGATTTCAAAAATCTTTACTTGATGGCACACATTTTTAGTAGTGTCAAAATTAAATCTATTACCAGATGTTGCAAAAGCTCACAAGGAAGTTAACGCTGATGAAGTAGAAATATTAATTTCTTTGTGGAACTATATAAGGCCAAATTGTTAAAGCTCCTCAGCAGCCAGAACTGGAACAATTAAACTTTGAGCTGAATTTAAAGATAGTTAAAGGATAGATAAGCCCTCTGGGAAACCTGTCCTTAGTTTTCAGAAAGTCTCTCTTTTTTGTCCTGGTGAAAACAGTATTTTTACTTTATAGACACAGTAAGACAGTGGTCTCAGGTTTAAGTGCATTAAATTAAGAGCATGAAACAGAGCTTCAGAGAGCACTCAGATAGTTGTAAATTTCATCACTCATGACGAATGCCATACTAAATTCCATTTTTCAAATCTGGCTCTATACCCAGACTCTATATGGCAGAGTGTGGCTGCTGACTCATTTAAAAAAATACAAAAAACATTGATAAAAGACACGTCAGACCTGAAAACAAGAGACCTGTAATTGCCAAAGCTGCATGATGCAAGAATTGGTACTTTCTGTATTACACTTAATAACCCTGCACTTTACCAAAGACTAGTTATAACATTCCAGGACATCTGTTCCTTTAAAGAGAAATGCACAGAAATGTTTTAATTACCGTACATGGTATATAGTGTTCAACCTTCCTGGAAAGCCTTTCAGATTAGACAGTTTTATGACTACAGAGTAGCAACTGGTCACCAAAATTTAGATTAATAATTTCTTTTGTTTGGCCATGTATATAGAGAGGATATAAAAGTCGAAGACCTTCTGCTCCTCTGGTTTTGCCCTCTTTGCAATCAGGTTGCTATCAGATGCCTTGTATTACAACTACAATTTTGAACAAACATGGTATTTGTGCTTCATTTTCTTCCATTGAAGAAAGCTAATCAAGAAATTCATGGGCAATTTGAGTTTTTCCCCAGGATGCTGATGAAGAGGTGGCTAATTATAGCTGAAGAACAAAGCTCTGCTTGCTGCTTATCTGCACTATCAGAGCAGCAGACACACTAAAGCTTATCTTACAAGAGGATCTTAGGAACTTCTCCATAGCTATGCATGTAACCAACAACAAATACTTCAAAAAAAGACCCCCTGCTAATGCAGTGTGTTTTGGTCAGATTGGTAAATTAGAATGGTAATAGCAGTTACACTGTCTGTGTTTGGATTGCTGGTATGATCCTGTTTGATCATCTACTTTCTAATGCAGTCAACAAGCCTTAATGTAGCCTTCAAAGCTATTGAATAAAGGTAACATGCAGCAGGTCCTGATAAATTCAATCTTCCTGGCATACTGCACCATGTAGCAAAACACTCCCTTGAGCCAAGAGCCAAAGGGAATAGTCTATACATGACAGAGAGTTATCATAAAAGAAAGTACCACAAACTTTCCACAGGAAGCATTGGCTTTTTTAGAGTCTCACTAGTCTAGTTCAAATGACTGGCATTTGCAGCCGGTTGCTAAGAGAATCCAGAGAGATTTACCTCAGCAATGTCCTTTAGCTTAACTACTGCTACAGCTGGGGATGTACAGTAATTTCACGACTACAAGGCGCACCCTTTTGACTAAAATTTTCTCCTGAACCCGGAACTGCGCCTTATAGTCTGGTGCGCCTTATATAACGTACGAAGTTGCGAAATTTGACAACCAGGAAGTGTGAGCCGCAATTGGGGGGCAGTGCCGTGGGAGCACCGAGTAGCAAGGTGGGGGGTGGGAGTGAGCAGCCGCAGCTGGCAGGAGCCGCACGGGGAGGGCAGGAGCTGCCGCTGGCTCTGGCCCTGGCAGCCGTGCAGGGAGCGAGCGAGGGGGCGCTGGTCCCGGCCGCAGCGCGGGGAGAGAGGAAGGTGGCGCCAATTCCGTGTGAGCCACGCAGGGAGAGAGGGAGGTGGCGCCGGCCCCGTATGAGCTGTGCAGAGAGACAGAAGAGCGGCACCTGCCTCGTACGTGCTGTGCAGGGACAGAGTGGTGCTGTGACGGCTGCGTATGAGCCGCGCAGGAAGACAGCAGAGTGGCGCCAGCGCTGTACATGCCACACAGGGAGAGAGCGAGAGAGCGGCACCGTGCTGGCCCCGTATGTGCCGCACGGGGAGAGAGGGAAATGCCACCGCTGGCCCAGCCACGAGCCGTGCGGGGAGGGAGGGAGCAGGCGGCCACAGAAGCTGTGAGTTGCGGCCACCACGAGCCAACCCAGACCACGGGCAGCCCCAAGCCGCCCTGGATCACCGCAAGCTGTGGCTACCCTGAGCTGCGCCTTGCCAGCCAGCACCGTGGGCAAGCAGGAGTGCTGAGGCTCACGGCACGGGGAGGGCACATGGGGCTGTGTTTAAAGGCTATGCCAATCTGTAAAAAATGTTTGCAAATTGAGCACCTGCCAGTAAACCCTGCGATTGCGCGATTCTGTTACTATTTCATTACTTTATTGCGCGCGACGCAGCTCCTCACTGCACAAAAAAAGTGTGCCTTATAGTCCAGTGCGCCTTATCTAATGTGCAAAGTTGTGAAGTTTGCTGGCTCCCGGAGGTGCACCTTATAATCCGGTGCACCTTATGGTCGTGAAATTACTTATGTATATTATCTTGGCCATAAAATCTGCATTACTATTAGCCACATTGCTTGTAAATTTTCAGTGAAATACTTTGATTCATGTTTATGTCTAATATTGGTAGAATATCCATTTCTTTGTTGGTGTTATGACCATGCATTCACATAACATAAGAGTACATTCTTTGCCTTTAAAAGCAAACTTCTTTGCACTTCTTATGTAAAGGAAAAGGTTAATGAGTTTTTTTGTCTTTGGAGAAGTAGCATTTATGCACTTGTACTTTTCTGTTAACTGTATTAAACTGTACAACAAGGTTGAAAGATTATTGTGTGTTCATATAATTTCATTAAATATATTTTACTCCTCATTAGAGCTGAAAAGTACTTGAAAATTTCCAGTGTTATCTTTTGGACACATATCTGCACTGAACTTTACATGCAGTAAAAAGGGTAAACTAGCAGCAATATAATTTAAAAAGCTATCTACATGTATGATCTACACATATGTTGCCAGCTAAAATCCAGCACTTATGTACTTTTTGGGATTATCCTCCACATATTGCAGCCTTAGAGAACCTCAACTTTAAATTTTATTCCCTTTACACAAAAAGTCCTTGGCTCAAAGGCAGCAGTCTTAGATTTCTAATGAACAGAATGAACTATTGCTTTCTTCGCTGCCAACATCTAGCTCTTCTAGATGCTTGTCCATGTAGATTCTACTCTTGTGCCAATAAAAAATACTACATTTTTGGGGGTAGTGGTGTTCCTAACTGCCTTTTGCTCACAGCAATATGAAGAAGAAAGGTTCATCTATCTTATCCTCATCCACCATGAACCATCTCAAATCCCACTGGATAACATTTCTCACACTGGAACAGGTTGCCCAGAGAGGCTGTGGAGTCTCCCTTACTGGAAATATTCAAGTATCATCTGGAGCAATAGTGATTACAGTAAATTCACGACCATAAGGCGCACCTGACTATAAGGCGCATCCCCCCCGGAGTCAGCAAAAATTGCAACATTGTAGATCAGATAAGGTGCACCCGTCTATAGGGCGCACTATTTTTTTTTTAAGCGAGGCTCCGCCCCCAGCTCCCCCTGCGAGGTTGCTGTCCGAGGCCCTGCCCCCACCCGGCAGCCATTGGTCCCC
>PYHW01009486.1:4360972-4373311 GCA_013186435.1 Turdus rufiventris | reverse complement strand
CACCGGACTATAAGGCGCACTTCCGGGTTTGGGGGAAAATTTTAGTCAAAAGGGTGCGCCTTATAGTCGTGAAATTACTGTAATGTGCTCTAGGATGATCCTGCTTAAGCAGGGAGATTGGACCAGGTGACCTGCTGTAGTCCCTTCCAACCTGACCCATTCTCTTCTTTTGTGGTTCTATGACATTTTTTCATTAAGGAAAAAAACAGAGACTACTGGGCCCTATTTAACTAGAGAAAAAAGGGCAGAACATATAGTCCATTTTGGCAACACTACTGACATTAAATGTCACAGTTATTGCCTCCACATGGGATACCTGCGAACTCCGGTCTTGGTGGATTCATGCGGGTGAAAATCTGAACAATGCTTAAGCAGTGCCTTCACATTTGCCTTTCACATATGCCTTCACATTTCCAAACCACTTTAGTATAGCCCCAATTAGATGTATGGACCACATTTCTTCCTTTCCAATCAGTACAAAACAAAGAGTGATGGCCTAATATAAATACTTCATTCTTTTAATACTGATTTTGTAAAGTCTTTTCAGCTCCACATCTGGATGGGAGAAACAGAATTCTCTGCTGCACGTTTGCTATGTTCTCTGCATACACAGAAAAGCAGCCTTCCTTCTCCACAGTTCTTTTTTTTTTTTTAAATTTACCTTACCATCATCTTGTACATCTGACTCATTTTTTTTGAAAATAATTTTCTTAAGAAAAAGGTGTCATCTTCCATGTTCTGTAAGTTTGTCCTTTCCCAGTCACCGTGACAAAAGTAATTGATTTATATTTCTCTATTTCTCCACAGCACCACAAATACACCTCAAGTAATTCACTGCTCCTGACACTCTGGAGCAAAAGAGTAGCCCTTTTTAGACATAGCTGAGTGCTAGATTTGATTTTGCATTTGTTTGCAAGAGGAATTTTAGGATTGCCATCTAAAAGCCATAAAAAAGAAAAACCTTACAACTGCTTCAGAATTTTCATTAAAACAACAAAATCATATGGTAAGTGTGAATATTCCCCGACATCAATATCCTGAAGAGAAATGCTTGCAAGGATTTAAATGTGTCAGATGTCTATCTTGTTATAAATTACTCCTATTTATCTATCTCCAGGAAACTTAACCTGAACATTTTTGGTATCAACACAGATTTAAGAAACTTGTCTTTCTTACACTTGCAATTCCCAGGATATGCAGCCCACATGATCTTCACTGCCTGGATTTTGGTGCCAACAACAATTTCAGTCAACTTCTCATTAAAACCTTCTGGTTTTCAACAGGATTCATGTACCTCTCCTACTGCTTCTTATAATGGAGAAGCAGTTTTATTCTTTTATATAACTGTTTTTCTGTTCTGCTTCTCTGAATTACTGCTCACATTTTTCCAGTATCTGATTCCTTGACTGCAAGATCTGCCCTTTCCATGTCACAGACAAGCTCAGGCTTCACACAATTCCCATGGAATTACTGTTGAAGGCTGTGTATACATACTGGGAAAATTAACTCATACTTGATCTATTTCTCAATTCTTTCCACTAAACATTCTCTACTGGCCACTAGAGTGAGTGAAACACCCAGTACTAGGTGCAGCTAATACAAGGACAGGACTGCTGCACCAGCCACATCACTTGCATTTCATGTGCCTAAGCAAGAAATTCATTTTCAGACATGGGCTCTCTTTTTTTATAAAGTATTGGTTTTCCATCAATTTCTTAGGCCATGGAGGTAGCAATTACTTCATAGACCTCTCCCACTTTCTGTTCTTCCTTGATTTCATTGCAAAAAGCGCTCTACTGGCAAGAACAATATTTTGAAGGCAAAACACATAGTTGAACTATGTGTAGAATACTGTCCAGACAAGTCTCAAACTACTACCATTTAAGTATTGATGTGTTGCTAGTATGAACTGACAATGTTTTTTAAAAATAGATACAAGCAATTCCTCCTTCCAAGTAGCTAAAATTGATTATAATACAAAAAATACTCACTTTTATATTGTAAATGGAATCCATCATAATACTACACTTCCTTTGTTATAAGGAAGACACCCTGTGGCTACATAGTAATAACCAGTCACTATTTCCTACCTGTTGTTCAATTTCACTGCTGCATGTTACTAAAAAAAAAGAATGAGCAATGATTCTACAAATAACAGCATGAGGACAGATCTCAACGTATATGCTAGTACCAGATGGCAACAACCTGTTGACAGCCAAAATAGTCTGATTTTATACTTGTTTATTCATTCTTGTGTATTAATACCTGAGATGGAATCAGTATGAACAACTGATTAAATAATATATTGTCTTCTTTTTATTACATCGACATTGACAAGCAAAGTTCTAAAGTCTGAAGACAATCACAAAAATCACAGTTGTTTTTTGATTATCATGCTTCCCTTTGCTATTTGATTTTTATAAATGCTATTTGTCAGTGCTCCTCACATTCTTTAAAATAACTGCCTTTTAAAAATATTTTCTTCATTGTAAACCGTGGAATAGGGGAAGATCAAGCAGTAATCTATGTGTCTAACCTTTAGTTATGGATGGGATGCTGGAAGTAGTCAGGGGATCAAGGATCTATTCCCAGTTCCTCCATGTTGCTATGAGAACTCAGAACTTCCTTGGCTTCATCTGCAAAAGGTGGGAAATCACATTTATGCATATTTTAAGAAATATTGTGTGTAACAAACATAATTTCAAGAAATATTATAAGCAATTAATTATATTTTCTTTGCACTACTTTTACATGCCATTTTCATTTAATGTGTTTAGTTCAGCTGAGATTGTAATAAAAGATACTGTAAGAACATCAACTTTATGAAGAACTTCTGGACCAGTCACATATGAAACAATGAACTACCCTGGTTTCAAAGTTTACTCAAGACATTCAGGTATGATTACTGACCAGACCGTTCCATATTTTGAGAAAGTAAGAAAATACACCAAGATTTGTCAAGATTTTAAAGTTTGCTTTTATACCACTGTAGTTTCAATGAAAAATTTTAAAAATAACATTGCTCTGCGTCACATTTACAAACTGGTCTCTTAAAGAACAAAGAAATCCTTATCTGGATGCCAAGCTGTATAAAATGACTGTACACAGACTTTATCTTGTATGCTATGCACAAAACCAGTGAGGTTCAAAAAGCATCACATTGAAAATCATTATAGAAGTTTGTCCTTTCATATCTTCAAGAGACATAAACCAAGCAAAAATAAGAACAGTGCATCAGACTTACAGTGGTTTCAATACCTGGTTTAAAGATCGTGTTTTTATAGCTACAATATTCTGCAAGTGGTAGAGATTTATTGGATGAATTGAGTTGACAGTGATATGAAGTTAGTTTACAATTGATATTTCTATGAAAAAGTTAGTACTAGGCTAAATAATAGTCAGAAACCAACCCACAAATGTTGAAATAATTACTAGGAAAGAAAAATCATCAACACACTGCTGAATAGCTCTTAGGGCCTTTAGAACACACACTTTTCTGATACCACATCTCAAGGATATAGTAAAATTGAAAAGGTATACAAAGCAATGACAGCAACTGATTATTTCCATGAAAGCAATAATTGAATTCATGATTTCTCTTTATTCTAGAAAAGAGATAGCCAACATGGCAAAGTTCTACATAGGCCACATGGAAAAACAGCAAAGAGAAAGGCTTATGGTATCTTACAATATAAACATTTGCATCAAATGAAATTAGCAAGTGCCAGGTTTGGAAACCAAAAAGGAGATTTATTTACAAACTCTTTACCACTGGATGTTGTGAATGGTATTACTCTGTTTACACACTTCCATTAATTCTTGAAAGGATTGGTATGTTTCATCAAGAGAAGTACACTGAAAGCTATTAAATTGAAAAAAAATCACAGCTGTGTGAGGAAGACTCTGGCTCACAGATTAGTGGATACTAGAAGAGTATTCAGGCCTGTTATTGTGCTCTTTTGGAATGCTACTCTTGAGTACTGAAAGAGACTAGGTGATGCTGGGATCGATGGCCACTATAAAAGGATAGATGGACCTTGAGTCTGATGCAGCATTAGTAATCTTATTTTTCTTATTACTTTGAGTCAGTAAACTCATTTGAGGTGCAGCTTACTGGGAACAGTCTACATGAATTTAAGTGTTTGAGCACCTCTGGCCATTCTATTTAAAGGAAACGGTCCTTAAACATAATAAACATTCATGCTTCAATACAAATGATTAATTTATTTTTAAATTAATTTGGGCTACTCAAGTTCTGCACTATCACAAAGTATAAGCAAAACCAACTATGAACCACACACACTGTAGTAGCTATGGATACCCCACAAAGCTAGCTTTTAGTAATTTTCTGACCTACTCCCATGAGACAAATTAGCTTCACTCACTGACAAGGAGAATTTTTGCTTCCCTTTTCACATTAAACCCTTTGCTATGTCACACAGTAAAATCAGCACAGGTTTGAATGACTTGACAGAAACACTTGGTTTGAATAGGGTCTTCTATGACTCCTAAGACTTGTCAAATTTAATTGCTTCTAGTGTGACAGAATCCCTATGAGCACACACATGAGGCTTTGTACAGTGAAGCAATATTAATGTCATTTTCTACTCATAGCAAAAAAAACTTATTGTGCCAAACATGTCCATTCAGCTAAATAAAAGGATGTCATTCAGAATATTCATAGTCACTAGTAAACCTAAAATTTGGCATGTAATATAGTGTATGAATACTTGTATACAGTATCAGAGGGTGTCCAAAAGCACAACATTTTACAAGCTCTGAAAAATTAAACATGAAAGGCTGATTTATATATCTATGTTTCTATTTTTCATTAAATGTCTTTTTAACTTTGTGATCAGGCAGTCACGCTTTTTCATTATGTCTGTGAACATAATCTACTTTTTTACAGTTCTTTTGCTGCTACTGGTAGCACTATACATTTGATGGGGAGCAAAAGGCACATAGCTAATTGCAAATGGGTATTTATGTTCATTTGAAAAAAAGCCTTATCTCTGACTGACATTCATTGGGAATAGGAATTTTATTCACAAAAATTACTAAAATTTTGTTTTACATAATGAATGTTGCGAGTCCATTACATAGGAATCTCAAGTCTTTCTCTAGCAGGATTTGGAATGTGAACATATCTGAGAATAAAAATCCATGAAAACTGTAATCAAACTGGATCAAACTTCTCATGTTTTATGTCTGCCGAATTATAAAAATCATATCAAAACACTATGAAAATAATAAAATATTGCCATATTAATTCAGAAAACTTGTTGGAAATCATTCAAGCACGTTACTTGAGTCCTGAGTTCCTAAGTTCAGCTTTTCTAACTTTTTTCTTTATTAGAGTCAATTATAGCATAAATCTTTCTATGACATTAGCACACAGAAAAAATGCCATGCAATTTTTTTCTCCATCAGGAACAACTTCAATACTAGAACCTAGTCTTGAGCTTTCTAAACAATGTAGACAACTCACTCCACAGTAAATATAAATTCGAAAAAAGAAAAAAACAATCATTGCAAGAAAAGAGAAAAATCAAAAAAAGCAAGTCCCAAGATTCAACCAGTAAAATGTAAATAAAATGAGTTGCTGGTATATGAGGGTTTTCAGTATGTAAAATGTCCATAAAGAAACAGCCATTCTCTGTCATCTCCCTCTGTTGGAAAAGTCAGCTGCAGCATTCAACTGTAAAATGCAGTCAGAGTTAAAAATCCTTAGTATTGAAACTCTACAAGGGCAAGCAGACACCCTTACTACCAGGTGACTTCAAAACCACTTACAAAACACCTTTCATTAGAAGTAGGAAAATCACAGTTGGTAGCTTTTTTTAAAGTTAAACAAACCTTTTTCATTCCAAAATTGACAGCTTCCATCTTTCCCAGTCCTGAGATAAGACAGAGATTTCTGATCCAGAAAGATGCAGTTTCCCAATGCAATTCTTTTAATCAGTGCAAAAGAAAAGGTCCCAATGGAAGGCACAAGCCTTTCTTCCCCCCCACTTTCCCAGAACTTCAGCTAAATATCTATCAGTTTACATTTCAGAACAATTTAAAGGGTAGCTGATAGAGGCAAGAAGATGTGGTCCTGTTCTCCAACTCAACATCTGAACTGAAAAAATGTGTACAGCAAAAGGGAAAGGGAAGTAGAAAATTGAACAGGACAAGGAACAAAAGTTGAAACTTAATTTTTATGGAATTCAGTCTACGAACACTGCTAAATACAGACATGTACATTTTTATCCCCTTTGAAGTCACAGCTATTTGAAAGGCAACTATCATTTATAACGTCTTCTGAAATCTTCCCCTCTAGTTTCTATAAAAAAACAAATCAACAAACTCCACAAAAAATCCAACATATACGACAACAATTCTAAAATCATCATCTTCCATAAGATAAGATGGACACCCTTTCTGCATATGCAAAATCACAAAAGATATCAAAAACTTATCTCCATGAGCACTGCAAAAAGCAGCTGTGAACTCAGCAGATCTGCAGAAAATAACCCAAAGGTTTTATCAGATCAAATGCTGAAACTAAGCCAATAAATATTGAATACACTGTATAAAAAGGGAAGGTTTATGCAATATGTGAATTATCCCCATTCAAAGTAGTAATAAAGCTTCTTTTAATCTTGTATGATGCTTTAGCTCTTTCCTTCCAGATAGACCACTTATAACCTAAAGAAAAAATACAGATCTAGAAAGCATGACCAGTGAAAAAAATGGGTAGTTGTTATGACTAGACAGAAGATTAGTGAGTGACCTTGTTACAGTTACCAGATTTGTGGAAATACATACAAGGCTGTAAAATAGAGAACAATGGATTTTTCTACAGATCTTTAAGCTTTAAGACAAAGCATGGCAGTCCTTAACAGTAATCAGTGTGACTTAGACTGTTGTCTAGGAAGTAATTTGTAGCCTTACCATTTCACTGGAGTTGTTTAGGCAACATAACCAAACCATTAAGAATGGATGAAGTATGGGTTATCCTGCCCTATATAATGAGGAACAATAAAGGAGGCCTTCTTTACAAATCCTGTCAAATCATGTGAAATGTAAAATCAGAGAAGAACAGAAGAGATTAAATAATTTCATTCTACCGTACACCGAAAGAAAGATACATATATATGTATGCATGTATGTATGCATTTTCCCATGGTGTAACAGATACACATATTTTAACTACTGCCAACACAAAGCAGTACAGAAACTTGATTTATTATATGCAGATTCTTCTGCATTGTTGCTAAACAGTACACTGGTCCAAAGTTACTAAAATACTTTTAAAACTATACATTATGTAAACAAAACATAAATAATACAGCATAGTTCTTTGCACATATTGTTTAGTACAGGTTTTTAGGAGTCCAGGAACATGTACAATCCTATACTATATATTGCATTTTTGCAATGCATAACTTTTTTTTAAAGAAACAAGTCAAAATAAATTCGACAAATAAAAAGGATATATATACTGTCATAAACACACTGGCAAACAGTCCATAGTGTAAGATGGAACATGTGCAAAAGGTGAGATTTCTCCAAACTGTTTACCGAATTGGTAATTTCTGAGCCTTTTACTGGAGAACTCTCTGAAAACTTCTGACAAACTAAAATTTTTCTTTCTCCAGATCCCCACAGGTAAACAGGTAAGAACTGTAACCTTGTTGAGTAAATCAATTGTTTAAAACACTGTAAGAAATTATTCAATAATTGCAGCTTCCAAAGTCTGAAGAATGCCCCAGAATTTCAAAGTGGCTCATCTGCAGTAAATTCAGGATGCAGCTTTGTCAGGTTTATCAAGGCAAGATGACTGAGATGCAGGGAAGACTGCAGTAGGATTTCTGCTTGTGGAAACAACAGGAAGCAGTGATGAAGACAGGGAAGGAACTTTTGGTGGTGAAGTATTTAGAGCATTCAGTATGGCTCCCTCTGGACTAACCAATAGTTTTTTAATAGCACTGTCTAACTGAAACACTGACGTGTTGCTTGGTAAATGAGAATTTGGAGGATGAGCAGCAGAAACAGAAGATGTAGCTACATTAATGGGAGATTTTGTCACTGAAGATACAGACAGAGTTACTGCAGACAGCGGAGTACACGAGCTAGCTGGAGTACTAAGTATCTGGGGTGTTGCATGTACAATGGGTAAAGCATTAGCAGCTCCGAAAGAGTTCACAATTTTTGTAGAGCTTTTCAAAGGATGTTTTGGTATTTGCCAACTTAATGAATTACTTGGTGCTAGGATGATTTTTGAGGTTATTGGCTTAACGGCTGGTACACCTTGAGGCTCTTGACCATGGTTAATTGTTAAAGGAGTCTGTTTTGTATTACAGGAGAGAAGAAGAACATGGCTGCCAGCTCCAAGGCCTTGTAGTGGAACGACAAAACGAGTACCATTAATCATTATCTGAGTTCCAGGTGCCAAAGGCATACAAGTGCTAATGACTATTTTCTGTTGAGTGGAAGGTTCATTCAACAGAACTTCACCTGTTTTGCTTGTTACAGAGGGTGAAGCTTCAGACATCTGAACAGTAGAAGCACAAGTGTAATCATGACTTTGTTTCTCTGTACTGGGAGGCACCTGCTGGCTCTGTAGGGCAGAAAGATGGGGAAAACTAATTGCTTCACCTGTATTTGGTGATGAAGGGGGCAACATTCTCTGAGGTTTGTGAATACCTGCATGACTGGACACAGCAGCTGAAACTCCTGATGACTGAAACTGAACCAGTGTGGGCAACTGCCTTTTTGGTACTGGAAGAGGAGCTGGAACTGTTGCCAACTGAGAAACTGTATGTAACACCTTGTGGGAGGTGGCTGCAGGTCCAGACAAGCTAATGACTGGAAATTGCAGAGCAGATGCTAAGTTTTGTGGAGATACTGTTGGCCGTGTTGAAATCAGCACAGATGAAGCAAGATGTCCTGTTTTCACAGTTGATATACCCACGTTATTTCCAGTTGATGTGCAAAGTCGGTTACCCAGAACTGGCCTTATTCTTGAGGGTTCATTGCCACCAATCAAGACAGTAGGCTGTGCCCTAGAGGAAGTTCCACTCGATGTTACTGACACAGAGTCTACTCGTGCATTTGCTGTTGTTATTGTAAAGGCATTTTCAGCTTTTGTTACAACACATACAGATTCATTAGATGACACAGCAAAACCTGGAGCAGGAATCACAGTACTGCTTGTCAAGGATGGGGCCAAGGCCATCCTCTTTTTGTCTTCTCCTTTAGAAATGCCAGAGTGCAATATACTAACTGGTAGGGCCTCCTGTGCACTGCCTTTAGTATTTACAATGGTCTGACCTATATTTAGTCCAATTTTCACATCTTTTACTTGAGCAACAGTTGGTGATGAGTTTATTCTTATTGGTGCTCCTACTGTAGATGGGATTAAAACCAACTGTGGTTGCTCTGTGGCATTAACAAAGGTTTTGGTTAAGGAAGAAGGAAGGCTCTGCTTCAATGACTCTGCAACTAGATTGGTGGTTGATGGGCCATTGGCAATTTGTGTGTTAATGAAAACCAGCTTCTGAGCATTAACAGCAGTGGATGCTGGACAGGGTATAATACTAACCCCTGATGTTCCAGAGGGAGATAAAATTGGTGGATTTGTGATTAATGTAAATTGCTGGACCGGAGTACCACTGACTGACTCTTCATTTTTTGCAGAATTTGACTCAGATTGTGTAACAAATTTTGTTTTCACTTTAGTATCCCCTTGAGGCTGCACATAAGAATTTGGAGTTTTGACAGTATTAGTTTGTCCAGTGCTAGTCACACTAACAGGGCTGTTTGGAGTTGCAGACACCAAATTGTTAGCTAATGGAATGGACGATAAAGAAGAAGACACATGGCAGGAGTTCTCTTTTACTTGACACGAAGGGTCTCGAACAGCGGGCTGTTGTAATGTAAATTTGGTATTTTTCTCCATTGCCTGGGTAAAATCAGCAGGGGAAGCTGGAATGTTAACAGAAGAAGCTGTTGAGGAGGCAAATCCAGGAGAAGATGATTGTCCAATATGTGGGAGTCCAGATGCGGCTGTTGCTACAGACGGAAGACTAGAAGATGATACTGCTGTGGTTTTTGGCACAAGAAAGGCCTGAAGTTGAGATGTATAAGTGAAAACTGAACTAGCACATAAACTACTAGGTGAGATCTGGTCTGAGTTTGTTTGCACCTTAACAATTCCAGTGTTTCCACCTCGTGTTGTCACCAGAATAGACTGTGATTCTCTTACACACACTGTCTTTAGCTCTTGCTTTGTTTCAAGGGAGTCAGTTTGCTGCTGCTGCAGTGCAAGATTATGAGAGGCAGACTCAGTGTTTGTAGATGCATTTAATGCTGTTGCTGGTGTCAAGGATTGGCTAGCGTTGGACAGTGTAGGTGAAGCCAAAGACACAGGCAATGTAGCAGTTGAAATTGTTGTCTTGATTTTGTCACTTTCACTTTGGCTTACTTTAATTATTGATGATAAGTTATCTGCTGAAGTTACATTAGGCAATGGCTGTGTAGTGTTCATAGGACTAGTCACTTGTGATGAGTGGGTAATATTCTTGCTAAAAACTGTAGTGGGTGACTGAGTGGCATTTGCAGGGCCTGTTACCAGAACAGGTGTTAAAGAAACACTGACGTTTGACATTTTTGGTAAAGATGTACAGTGCATCTCCAATGATTTTTGTTGTAGTGAATGAATATCCTTGGACACAACTTTTTCTTCCTTCTGCTGAAGAACAAAATTCTTAGGTAAAATAAGAACTTGTTGCATGACTTTTTCTCCATTTTTAGGGTCAATCATAGGTTGCATCTGAATTTTCACTGAACTGTTGGGAACATCTATTGGGACACAGTGGCCATTTGGCATTTTGTATACCATTTGTAAAGGAGTCTTTGAACTGGCCTGGCACGGCAATGCTGGTTTGATTGGTGATGATTCCAAAGCTGGTAAAACTGACTTTTCAGAAGTAGATACCTTCATACCTGCAGGAGGCAACACTTGATTTGTTAAGGTCACTTTGTTCCCAGTATTCTTGGCAAGCAAGGCCTGGATGGGTTTGGTCCCTTTCAGAAAGTTTGATACTGATGTTGCAGGATCTGTCAAGGAAAGCAGCTCTAGAGTTGACCCTTCAAATCGCTTCAGCTCAGTCAAGCAACTATCCGACTGCAGGCTACTTTCTGAACTCTGAACAGCCTCATTAGTGCTCAATTTAGCTTTCTTCCTTGGTGAAAGCTCATTAGTGCTTTGATCCAGACAACTATTTTGCTTGAACTGTCGTTTAAAGCATTTGGGCAGTGTCTTCTGTATCTCTTTAGAAGTTGATTCTTTTTTCAGAATTCTGTTTTTTCCTGCAGGTAAATTCATCTCTAATAGTTTCATTTCATCTGCAAGGATATTAAAACAGAAACCGTGTTTTACATGTTTGCAACTGATACCCCTATAAAACAGTTTTACAGTGTTTAGCTAAAGGCAATAAACTAATTTGCTAGAGTAAAGGTATGCAGAAGGAAATGTCTTAGTTTTTAAGGGCATCTGGTCAGGGACCTTTGCAATACAAAAAGGTGGTAATAAGGAAAAGAGGAAGTAATAAATAACAACATACATGGACTGAAACCTGACCAGCAATGGGAGACAGTGAGAAAACCAAACCTGGTCAATCACATTACAGTAATTTCATGACTATAAGGCGCACTCTTTTGACTAAAATTTTCCCCCAAACCCGGAGGTGCGCCTTATAGTCCGGTGCGCCTTATCTGATAGTCAAAGTTCGGAAAATTTGCCTACCCTGAAGTGAGAGCTGCGAGCCGCAGGGGGAGCTGACAGGGCCACGGCTGCCAGGTGGAGGTGGGGTGGAACCCCGGCAGGCTTGTCCCAATCCCGTGGAGTGGGGGAGGAGTCCCGGCAGGCATGTTCCAATCCCGTGGAGGGGAGGAGGAGTCCTGGCAAGCGTGTTCCAGCCCCGGGGAAGGGGGGAGGAGTCCCGGCAGGATTGGGACAATCCCGGGGAGGGGGGGAGGAGTCCTGGAAGGCTTGACCCGGCCCCGTGGAGCTCCGCCCTGCCTCCATGGGGCTGGGGCATGCCTGCCGCTGCTCTGTGCCGCCTCCATGGGGCCGGGGCAAGCCTGCCGGGACTCTTCCCCCTCTCCCCGGGGTCGGGGCAAGCCTGCTGCCGCTCCGTGCCGCCTCCATGGGGCCGGGGCAAGCCTGCCGAGACTCCTTCCGGCCCCGTGGAGGCAGGGCAGAGCCCCGGCAGGCTTGCTCCGGACCCATGGAGGCAGGGAGGAGCCCTGGCAGGCTTGCTCCGGACCCATGGAGGCAGGGAGGAGCCC
>PYHW01009486.1:4331788-4355078 GCA_013186435.1 Turdus rufiventris | reverse complement strand
TCAGGGAAAAGGAAGTGGAACAGAGCTGGCAGATCTTTAAGGAAGTCGTTGACAGAGCACAAGAGCTGGCAACCCCCACGAGTGAGAAACTGGGCAAGGGAATAGCAAGGCTGAGTTGGGAACTGCTGGTCAGACAGAGGGAAAGAAGCAAATGCACAGGCAGCTGAAGCTAGGATGGGTGGCCCAGGAAGTGCTTGAAGAGATCAAGTTTGGTTGTGCAGCATCAGGGTGAGGAAGTTCCAGGCAAAACTGGAACTGAACTTGCCAAAGGACACGACAAATAACAGGAAGGGATTCTACAGGCACGTTAGCCAAAAAAGGAAGGCCAAAGAAGGTGACCTCCTCTGATGAATAAGGGTGGAAAGCTGGTAACAATGAATAAGGAGAAGGCTGAGGTACTCAACAGCTTTTTGCCTCAGTCTTCAAGGGCAATGTTTCTTCCCAAACCTCTTGAGTGGATGGACAGCAGAAGGGCACTGGGAGAATAAAGTACCTCCCACTGTAAAGATCAGGTTCATGATCACCTGAAGAACGTGAATGTACAGAAGAGAGGGAACTGTCTGATGTATTTGCCAAAGCAAAACATTGTACCCATCTTCAAAAAAGGTAGAAAGGAGGACCATGGGAACTATTGACCACTCAGCCTCACCTCTGGTAAGGAAGATCACACAACAGACCCTCCTAGAACATCTGCTAAGGCACAGATACGTGATTTAGGACAGTCAGCACAGCTGCACCAAGGGGAAGTCCCACCTGATGAATTCAGTGGCCTTCTAGGATGGACTGACTACATCAGAGGACAAGGGAACAGCTACTTCTGTCATTTATCTGGACAGCCTTTGACATGGTCCCCCCCACAACATCCTTGTCTCTTTAATTGGAGAGACTGGGATTTAATAAGCAAACCATTAGATAGATATGAAATTGGTTGGATGGTGGCATCCAGAGGGTTGTGGTCAATGTCACAGAATCCTGATGGGACATCAGTGACAAGTGGTGTCCCTCAGGGGCCCATACTCAGACCAGTGTTATTTAATATCATCACTCATGACATAGACAGGGGGATTGAAGGCACTCTCAGCAAGTTTGCAGACACTAAGCAAGGATGGGATCACCAGAGGGACCTGGGCAAGCTTGAGAAGCGGGTCCATGAGAAAACATCATGTGTTTTAACAAGGCCAAGTGCAAAGTGCTGCACCTGGGTTGGGGCAATCCCCAGTCTCAGCACAAGCTGAGAATGAATAGATCAGAGCAGCCTTGCTGAGAAGGGCTTGGGGGTGCTGTGGGTGAGAGGCTGGACATGACCCAGCCATGGGCACTCCCAGCCCAGAAAGCCAAATGTGTGCTGGGCTGCATCCAAAGCAGTGTGGGCAGCAGGGCAGGGAGGGGATTCTGCCCCTCTGCTCAGCTCTGGGGAGACCCCACCTGCAGTGCTGCATCCAGCTCTGGGGTCACAGCACAGGAAAGACATGGAGATGTTGGAGTGAGTCCAGAGGATGCCATCAGGATGATCAGAATGATGGAAAACCTCTCCTGTGCAGAAAGACTGAGAGGGATTGGTCAGCCTAGAAAAGAGGCAGCTTTGGGGAGACCTAATTGCAGCCTTCCAGTATGTGAATGGAGCCTTCAAAAAAGTGGGGGAGAGAGACTTGTACAAGAACTCGTAGTGAGAGAGTAAGGGGCAATGGCTTCAAATTGAAAGCAAGTAGGTTTAGATTAGAAATTGGGAAGAAATTCTGAAATGCAACTGTGGTGAGGCACTGGAACAGGATGTCCAGAGAAGTTGTTGAAGTCCTATCTCTGGAAGGTGAGATTGGATGGGGTTTTGAGGAACTTGGTTTATGAAAGATATCCCTGCCCATGGCAGGGGGATTGGAACTGGATTATCTTTAAGGTCCCCTCTAATCCAAACAATGCTATGATTCTGTGATTTGACAGACAAGGATACTGAGCACCAAACTATTCCACAACAGAATTTAGAAAAAGAGTAAAATTGTAAACTTTGAATACTGGAAAAATAAATTCTTCCTGACAATAATACTATCTGCTGTGTTTCCAGAAGGATTCTAAATTGCGAAAGACAGGAAGACACTGGCAGCTAAGAAAAATGAACAGGAATAGAAAAAAGTCCAAAAGTCATACTTAGGTCCATTATTTAAAGCAAAATATTCAACAATATTCCAAATTTCCAAACAAGAATTTTAATTCATGCATGATATTCACAAAATGATCTACTGAGGAAACAATTTAAACAAACGCTGTTGTGTTTTTAAACCTAACACCTTTTACACTTTTCAGCATAGCTCTGCACCACATAACATGTAAATTGCTTCCTTCACACTCAACATTTAAGAAACAACCTCTTTTCCTATTCTTTGTCACAGAGTTCAAGCCTCTCTAATAATTCCTTGCTTTTTAACTGTCTACATGGCAAAACTAAGGTATGATTATAGCAACAGCTGTATGGTTAAGAGGAAAGAATGCTACTAAGCTTCAAGACAACATCTAATCTCTCCATGATTTTAATCAGAGTAGCACTTTCACTGGTACTAACACTTGCACTTTATGAGATTTAAAGTTGTCACTACTTCATTCATATTTCTCCGACATACCTCTTTCTAGATGAATTTCTAATTTACTGGGTTACAAAGACCCACAAACAATGCTTCAAGAATTGCTCTGTGGAGAATTCATTAATAGCTAATTTAGGTAGCGTTATATAGTAAGTAATCAGAGTATTTTAAGAAGCTCTGGTATAGTTCTCTAGAGAAAGGCTTTCAGCATTTCTTAACCAAACAAGCAGCAATACAAATCCTAGCTGTACGTGATATACTATTGATCACATGTTTAAGGATTCTAGAGTGTTTTAGAGGAAAAAAACATTAGCAGGTTAAGCTCAAATTATTTTGGAAACAGTAACTTATATTCTAAAGTACTTTCCAACTAAAGAACTGACAGTGCGTCACTCCTCTCCTCAAACTATTTCAATTTTATTTATTTAAGAAGCTAACTTATTGATGAGTTTTTAAAAAGTGAATTTTGTTCTGTTTTTCATCTCATGCACCACTGTTGAAAAAAAGAGAGCAGGTAATTACCTGTTTCTTTGAAATGCTTTAATTAGCTTTGGTTCCCATGGTAACAGTTCATTAAGCAGTCGTAACAAGGTACCATGCAATTCCTTTACTGCCTGCTTCCGGTGGTACCATCTTCCCTGAAAACACAAATTCCATTTATTTATCATTGCATTAGACCTAAATCTTGTCAGATTGGAAGAAAAGATTAGAAACTTACAGTTACATCCTATGTAGGACATTATTACTTTTATTTTAATACTACAGAGGGATAGTGTCCTAGCTGGAAAAGCAATACTGCAAGGACACTCACTTTTTACAGGTCAAAATTAAAACAAACAGGATTCTTCAAATGCACCATGTGTTTAAAATTACTTAAATGAATAAGTAGCATAGGTAGTAATCCACTTGTATCAGGGAAATCAACCATGTATGTACACTTTTCTGAGTTAAAATTTTTACAGAAAATCTCCCCATAATCTCATTTAAGAGAAGTGGGTATAAATTATAACATCATTATTTGCAAAAGAAACCTTACTACAATTTTCAAGGATAAAAATTCCACTGCTTTTCCATTACATTTTATTTAAACTTCTAGAGAAAAGTTTTTTTTAAAAGAGAACTTCAGCAAATTCATCTTTTATGAAGCAGCAGACTATGCAGCAAAGTCTGATTTTCCAACATAAAATCCTTTAAGCTTTTAATTCAATCATATAATTAAAAAGTTTTATTTTCAAAACATATATGTCATCTTCATCTTATATTCATGTTTTCATAAAACTAGAAAGTCTGAATAAGGAGAGAAGACATTGGGAAATGACAACTATGCTGGCCATCATGCTGCAGAACACACCCCTCTAATCCTCACAGATACCCCCACAGATATTTCTTCTCAAAACTTTATTCTGTAGTTCATTGCACAGAAGACTGAACAATGCATATATATGTAACTTTTATATAAAAGAGATGTGGTGTAGTACTTCAGCCATTCTTCTAACTCTGTGCATTTTATTTAAATGAAGATTTTAGCTCTTGATTGGTCAGAGAAGATGTAAAACAGTAAAGAGATTATGGTTCTGCAAGAAAAAGAAGCAAGACTTGGGAACTTACTCATTTTATATACATATTTAGCTTTTGATAGTGCACATATCCTTCACAGCATCCTGTGGTATAGCACACCAAGGTAAGGCACGAAAATCTGGATAAAGCTTGTCACAGCTGCCTTTCAGCAGTCTATAAGAATGATTTTCCTAAGGAAGGACTCTGGACAATCTCTCTCTACACACTTCGGTAGATCTCTCCCACGTAGAGCAATATCACATGGGTTGAATGCTTGTTTGAAGACCGGGTATCTAGTTTCTTATGGATAATTATTTACATGTTGCATAACAACACAAATAGTTACCTTCATTCTTCAATTAAAATTACAAAAGCAAAGATTTTAGGTAGGATCCACATTATGCCACATTACCACATAATGATCAGTGTTGAACACACAGACAAGCCCAGTAAACTGTATTATAATTTCTTTCACTTGTAACCAGTCACATGCATAAAACCTGTCACTAATCACTACCACAAAAACCATACCATACTTTGTGCATACCAAAGCCTACCAGGGTATTTGGTATCATCGCTTAATGTCAACAATCAACAGAATTAATTGTTAACATACAAAAGACTATTACATGCACAGATTTATTTTTCTTGTAAGAAAAACAAAACATTTTGCAGACTATTTTACAATAATGTATTCATATACTAAACAGCATTAGTGCATTGTCTCAAAACAAAAATCAAATAGCAAAAAATAAACAATGCTACTACTATTGTGAAATAGAAATGCTGCACATGCAGTTGATACAGCAAAGAAAATGTGTGAAATGTAATATTAAAAGACATGAAAAATCACTGCAAAGTAAAAACCCCAATAAATTATCAATTTCTGAGCCTAATTTGTCTTCAAATAAGGCTAAGATCTTGGCTTAAGTAGAAAAAAAAGAGTATGAGAAATAAGTATTAACTGACCACTGAATAAATTTGTAGTGGCAACTGTTAGGCAGCCAGCACATTTACAATGTTTAGTCAAGAACAGACTTCAAGAGTTTACTGACTTCATTAATACTTCACAGAAAAACAAAAATGTTACTCTCCTCTCTGCTTACAAAAACAAATAGAAAAAGCTAGCCAATTCCAGTCCCCTAAATCTAAAGCTAGCACTAGTTTGGAGGCTTGGTTCTAGTGGTGTCCCCAAGGGTTCAGTACTGGTCCAGTAAATTGCTCATCAGTGACTTGGATGAAGAGGCAAATGCCTCCTCAGTGACTTCACCAATGACACAAAGCTGGAAGGAGTGGCTGATACCCCAGAGAGCTGTGCAACCCTTCAGAACTATCTCAACAGGGTGGAGAAACAGTCAAAAAGGAGCCATACGTCAGAGTAATTTAAATTATGATTTTATAGCAACATAATTTTTAAGAAAATAAATTAATTATTTCCTTTTATCCCAATTACTTATTTTTCTTAGTGGGGTTTTGGAATTGACAATAAACCTGTTAATGGAAGTATGAAGAAATTTTAGCCATGAGAAGAATCTTTTTTCCTCAGAAGCAGTCAGGACAGAACAAATACAGACCAAAGAAGACTGGAATTTAAAAAAAAAATCCTTATCTTTTAAATTATTGTGGTTCAGTTGGTTTTGTGTGCAAATATATAAAAGTTAGCTGTTATTATTCCTTAAATATCAAACAGTAAAAAGAGGCATTAAAAATTATATAATCCTAAGACCCATCACTATAAAATTTAGCATTTCTCTTCATATGCAATTTGATTCACTAGCAGAATATTGTGTGCGTCTTTTATTCAGGGGGGGAAAGGCAAATAAATAATCAATAAAGCTATGACTTAACTCCTTAGTACATATTTACCTACCAACTTCTACAGATGATAAACTTGTTTTCAACAAATATCTATGCTGTAAATTCTCAGAAATACCAAATCATATAAGAGATCAGCTACAAACTGAAGCTTTAGGAGGTTCAGGCTGGACATCCAAAAGTATACGTTCATCAGAAACATACAGCACTTTCTCCCTGGGAAAAGAGGCCAACCCTCATCTGGCTACACACTTCTTTCAGACAGCTGTGGTCTCTCCTGAGCCTCCTTTTCTTCAGGCTCAACAGCCCTAACTCCCCCAGCTGCTTCTTACAAGATTTATATTCCAGACACTTCAACAGCTCCATTCCCCTTCTCTGGTCTTACTTCAGCACCAAAATGTCCTTCTTGCAATGAGGGGCCCAGAACTGAGCACAGGATTTGAGGTATGCCATTTGCCTTCTTGGCCACCTGGGCACTGCTGGCTCATGTTCAGCTGCTGTCAGCAGCACCCCCAGGTCCTTTTCCTCTGGGCAGCTTTGCAGCCACTCTGCCCCAGCCTGTGGCACTGCCTGGGGTTGTTGTGACCCAGGGCAGGACCCAGTACTGACCTTGCTGAAGCTCACACCACTGGCCTTGGCCTGCCCAGATCCCTCTGCAGAGCCTTCCAGCCCTCCAGCAGATTAACATTCCTACCCAGCTAAGTACTGTCGGTGAACTGACTGAGGGTGCCCTTGATCCCTTGTCCAGATCACTGAGAATGATATGAAACAGAATTTAGTTATCATCTTGTTTCAAGTAGTGACAAACAAGATGCTGGTTTTTTTCTGGAAACACAATATAAGGTATTAACACAGGAAAATAACAGAGGAAAAAAAGGACTAAACAGAGAAGTATAAAATGTGACTTTGGGTTGTGTCAAGTTACAAGTAAATTTCAAAATAAAAACACATTTTAGAAATGGGCTGAATGCTTCCATATAAATGCAGAAAGACATTCAACTGAAAACTTACCTTTTAAAATAAGGTTTCTGACATCCAGAGCAGCCAGGAAATGCTGACTCCACTCTCTGTGATCAATGCCCCAACATACACCATTCTGGCATACTTATGGAACCCCAAAGCAGACTGGAGCCAGGATATTGATACATGGGGTAAGGACTGAACTTTTTTAGGAGTTTTTGTTTTGCTTTTAAATAAACACACACACACAACACCACAATATTATGCAGTTTTATAAGATTGTCTGTAATCTTTACTTTATATCTTAGGGACATAAAGTAAAGAAAATTAGTAATCTTATAAAACCATGCAATATTGTTGAAAAGGGGTGGTGGTGGAGGGAGAAAACTTACCCTTAACAGGCCTGCTCCATTCTGCTGCGGGGTTCTGTGGTATGTGTGACATCACCAGTCTAGCGTTTTCTAGTGATGTCACACAGAGAGGGAGTTGGTGATCTCCAGCTGCTTTGGACAACAGATACCTAAAGAAGAGAGATCAGTAACTTTTTCAAATGATATATGGGTTAATGTTGAAAGTTCTTACTAACTAATTTATGGGCCAAATACTAAAATTTCAGACACTGACTTCCAATTTTGACTGAATAAGAAGGTATGACAAGATCATGTATTCATACTATGCAAACTCATCTATTATTGAAAGTGTTATAATTTTGAAAATGCTTGGAGTTATCTTCTACAGTAAAAGTTCCTGAAAGTCAATATCTTATATTTTACTTTCAGCAACATCATTCTGAACATTATAAATATATATCAACAGCTAACCAACTTCTGACATTCTCTGACCTGTAGCAAATTATAAAACAAATTATGTTATGACATCTCTTAATCGATTTTATCTTTGAGCATTTACCAGCAACTAATGAAAGGCGCTGACCCCAGCATGCACTTCCATGACCTAGATACCTGATCACACAAAGTTATATCCTATCTCATGCTCTGTATTTCTATTACAGCAAATAAAGTTAAACAAGATAAAAACAACACCATCAAAACAAAGTGCAAAAAATTTCTTGCTACCAACACTGTCTTTGTCTCCTGATTTAGTTCATTACTATGAAATGTTTTTCATTTAGATGTTTAGCCACGTTCTAATTTTCTTTAGGCAAAATTAATACATAATCATCAATGCATTGATCAGTATACCACATTAAAGCACCATATAAATATTTATATAAAAACATATAAACCACAAAAACACAAGAGAAAGTTTACTATCAGCATGGACTTACTGTTGAACTCTGAATAGTGAAATCATCCAGCAGTGATGTTTTAACTTCTCCATTAGAAGAACTTCAAAGTTAGTATCTGACTTATACTTCTGCAACTTACACTATTTACAAAAAGTCTATGGCTTTTAAATTGTTAAGATCTTACTTAAGTCCCTCTCATATCTCTGAGTATTTTTATCTTCTTAACTCTGGATATACAAGTGTTTCTATACTCTTTAGAAGAGCATCTTAAAAGCAGCTGTTTTGCTAGTACTGTGTACCAACAGGAATGCTTTGAATTATTTCTTCAAAACAGCATACTAACTGACTAAAATCTAAAGCATTGTGAAATCTTCTGAATACATAGTAGTATTTCTGTGACAAAAATGTATAAGAACATATTCATCTCTGATGCACAACCCACACTTTCACATTTGGAACTGTAGAAAGATATGTGGAAAAAGTAGTTTAAAGAAAATTTCTCCAATACAATGTATTTATTGGAGGTTTAGTCAGCCACACACAGAAAGGTATGAAATATCGAGAAAACAGTTGTAAAGAAAATAGACAATAAAGAAAGAAAACTGGAGAAGCTAAGAAAAACTGAAGATTCTGACAAAAAATATTGAATGCTAGTGAGATAAGCCCAAGTTAATATTACCAGAGAACACAAATATAGTGGACAAGACTCCAAAAACTGAAGGCTAAAATTGACCTTATGCATTCATATTATACAACTAAATATTACAAATGTGCCACATCTTTAATCTGTCCTCAGAAGGACAAGAAGCTGCACAGAAGTAAATGCGTAAATTTTTGTCTCAAAATTCAATATTTTGGGCTCATAATAGTGTTTTCAAGAGATGCAGGCAAGACACAGAAAAGCAATAACAGTATTTGGAAGTGACTAAAGTACAAACCAAGTGTCAAGGATAAGGACATAAAAAGAGAGTATGTTAGATAACTTATAGATGAAGATCCTTACTAACAGAGAAACTAGGCTTAAATTAAAAGAAAATGTTTCAGCTGCAAGACTTGAAGTGCGTCTATTAAGCCTCTCAAACCCTAGTATTTATTGGTATCTCTTACTGTAGCGCACTTTACCTGCAGTTTAAATCTGCAAATGGGTGTGCACACATGGATTTCTCAGATTTTATTATTTTCTGTCTGTTTTTACATTTATGTAAATACAGTAATACTGATGAAAACAAGTGTAACTGGAAACTCTTTACATGCAAAACTCTCAAGCAAGGCACACGTTTAGGTGGGGAGGGAGGAAGTTGTCAGGACAAGAGGAGGCAGGAATGGGGAGAGGAAGTCAGCCTCTGAGTAAAAATTGAATAAGATTTAACCCAGTAATAATGTTTCCCTAGGCCGCAAATGAGTAGATTTTTCCACTTCACTGTTTGCAAAGTTGAGGTCTGAATGAATAAAATATTAATGAGAGCCCTAAACTATTTTTAATGGTTGAGTTTCTGCTGAAGGGAAGTTCTTCAGGAAGATTCTTGTCTAAACATGGTTTCCCTGCCCAACATTTTCAAACATATGACAGTATTTCCTACTTCTTCACTGAACAGAGAGGGAATATTTTATAAACTTTTAAAATGAACCATTTTGCATTATTTTTCCATGTATTAACATATTTTAAAAATAAAATGTAGCGAATAAATGAAAAACCTCAAAAAGCAGTCTCCTAGTTTAGATACTTACATCTCATGAACAAATTTAACAGCAGCTTATTTGGAATCTCATAAAAAAACAGACAAGGGAAGTATGTTCCACCCCAGATCAATATATTCCTTTGTACAGCTCACAAATTAATTTCTGTCTAAAGTTCCATCTATTTCTGACCTAAACTATTGTGTTTTTCAGGTGTACTCTGAAACACATACTTTTGCAGGTGACTTAATGATGCAGGGACAATTTAGTCTCCTGCTCAGGAAGCTACAGCCCGGTATTAATTTTAACCTCCTCACCTTAACTGTGGGAATCCTGGGCTCCAGCCTCCCTTCTGGCCCCATAGACAACTATGCATTTATTATGATTCAAATCCAATAGTGCTACCAAAATAAAGTCTTGCACTTCAGTAAACAAGAAATCTTTCCATGTTCATGTTAAAAATCCCATACATTTTGCTGCAAATTGAGCTAGCACCTGCAAAAAAGCCCTAAATTCATGATTATATGCAAGTACCTGCAGTCATGTCACTTTTATACTACACAATATCAACAAGGGTTTGAAAAAATAAAAAAAAATTAAGATAAATTTCTGCTATGATATGCAACAGTTAAGAACATACAACTGATTAATTAAGCAGCTTAATTAACACCTTTACATATACACAAAAATTACTTTGTATCACATGAGAGGCGGATTATCTGAAAGGCAGTAAGAAATTTCTATTCACACTGCAAGTCCCACTATTTGACCAGACAGAGAAGACCTAGGGAAAAGTGGAATCCAAAATGCCAGAGACTGAAAGTTGTTATCCTGTGTGGTGATCTGACATAATGCATTACTTTACTGCCTCTTCTTGTAAAAGAAATTTCCTATATTAGATATAAGTCTTTGTGGGATCCTAAACATACTAGCAAAATGCTTCCCTATCATGTGTTTGTCAAAATTTTTTTTTCAGCAATACCCCTGCAAGTGTGGAATTAAGCTACTTTGCCTATCTTGGTCACTTTGCTAGTTACAGAAAATTTCTAAGAGCTCACATTCAATAGCATGGCCATGCAAATTACATATACTGTCTAAATTTCAAAAAAACAAACAAGAACTAAAATGCAATAAAATATCAGTAGTATTTTTAGCCAACATGCTGTTCTACTTCAGGTTTATAATTGTTTACTGACTGCTTGTAATTTCACCCACACCTTATCTAAGTAAGTACTAGCAACAAGAGACCTAATTTCTACTACTATCTAATTTTCATTGCTGTAGATTCTATTTTTCTTCTATTGATTCAACCTTTACTCCAGTTTTTAAAATTAAAGGATGCAGCTTCACATGTCCTAAGCAACGTACAAGAGCTAGAAGACATTCTAGCTTAGACATTACTTAGAGCCTTTCACTAGGCAGTGCACAAAACATTAAACTTTAAGTCCTTTAAGTCTCCTTTCTGCACATTTCACATTATGTAATACATGGTAGGGAGAGGAATCATTCAGCAGCTGAAGGAACAAACTTTTTGGAGTACCCCAGTATTAATATATACAACTTCACCTGCTACACCAAGGTGCTTTTCCTGCCAAAATCAGTCCTACTTTCTTTTTGCCCATAGATGGCCATTTCTGTTCTTACAATGACCACTTAACCTGTAGTAGAATACAAGAATACAAGCACAGGTATTTGTGCAAATCCATTAAAAACTGCATTAGAAAACTGGTCTGGTTTACAAACATTTCACCAGCAGAAATAAATAGTTTATGACTAACTCCAACTGTGTAATGGAACAAAGAATTTTGCTAGCCTCTCGCATGGGACGGCACAGAAAACAGAAGCTTCCAGAGACACAGGGAGTAGGAACTATTTATTTGACAGCAGTTTTGGCTTATGTCAGTTGGAAGCATATGTGAAAAAACAGCATTGATTCAGAGCTGTGTCTAAAGTTCAAGTAAAGAGTTGAACTTTTCAAAATTAAAGAACTGAGATGACCAATTTTATTTTCCACTCCAGTCACAGCAAACTAGCAGAAAGCAAATCTCATCATGGGTATAACAATCTCACCAGTAATCAAGAAAAAGTGCAAAGCTTTTAGAAAGGAAAAATACTACTCATAGCTAATTCAAAAGACAATACAGGTATATAAGAGTAGAGAAACTGATTTAATCAACCAAACAGTGAAAACACTTCCCATCAGGTTTTTTATTTCATTATTGTAAAAGAAACTTGTAGAAATGCCCAAACTTAAAATTATCCATTACTTTTCCATTACATAACACTATTCTAATTTTCTTTTAACTTTCCAAACAAAAAATCTGTCATTTGTCATGTCATTTGTTGTCTCAAGTTGATGTTGGGAAAAGTATCAGATACAACCAGTCTAACTACCTACAAAAAATGAGGGAAAAGAGTGTAAGTTTATTCATACTAAAATGCCTTGTAGCTCAGCTCTTTCATTGTATTCTCCATTACTTCCAAATCTGGAGAAGGAATTCCTTTTATGAACTCTAGAATGTTCTTCAGGGTAACAAAAGAGAGGTTATAGCTAAGAAAATGTTATATTTGAAAGTCTTAATTTAGAGTTAAATAAGCTGTACTTCTAAAATGTGTTAGTATTTAGCATAACAGTAAAGCTTGCCTTAAAGGTTTTTTCTCAGTAGCAGGTGCTAGCAACTACTACAACTGAAATTACCAGGGAGGTTAGTTGTGAAGAAGATGCCTGTGGCTTCACCCAGGTCATTATTTCAAACAAAAACCAATATTAAATTACCATGAAGTAGTAAGAACATCAGCATCTTTCAGTCAAAACAAGAAAGAAGTCCATGAACAGCATGTAAGTGCCATTATATTAAAATAAACTTTCATATTAGGTCAAATTTCCATTATCAAATAAGAAAATTGTTTTACTTAACAGACTATGCATTTCAGAAAAACTGGACAAACTCAATTCTGGATGCTTCTGAAACTGCTACAGTCATTTGGTTGGAGCTGAAGAATGAAAGTCTGCATTATCTCTAGTTTTTCAGATAAAAAATATAATTACACATGGCATTTGATATCAAAAATGAAATTCTAAAGACTTTCCTTACAAAGCAAAACCTCATTTTAGCCTCTATTATTATTTTCCGAATTTAACTTTTCTAGTTGTATGTTTAAAAGATAAATATGACATTTCCCTGATAAACATTTTTTTCAAAATCAGTATCTCATTTTACTGTTTCCTCACGACCACTTCTTCAGCAATTATTCCTAACCCTTTTTCTTTACATAAAATTTCTAATAACACAAGTGTTTAGAACCATAGAATTATGATTTGATAGGTCTGTAAAAGCACAACAAAAGATTGTCCTTACCTCACAACTTCTGAATGCTGAATGAATTATATCTAAATTCTCCTGTTCTTAAGTGTTTGAGTTTTTTAAGGTGGTGCAATTAGAACTAAACATAGTATTCCAGCTGAAGTCATGCAACTTACTTACCTAATGACATTATCAGATTTCAGTTTAAAGTGCAATTATGACATATTTAGCATTTGTCTACCCTTGAAGAAGTCCTGTTCCAACAGTTCTAGTAGCAGACTGAAATGCTCACCTATACCAAGATTATTGATATGCTGCAGCATACTCTAATTTTTGGCTTTTTATCCTATACTGACATAGACTTTCTAATAACCTCTTGGCTTTCTTACGATTAAACCAGTTTGCAATTTAACAACTACAAAATAATTTCAAGATTAGGGTGGTATTATTGCTTTGCCTACACAAACAATTATTATGCTAATTGTCTGAGCTGATACTTGTCCTTCAGAATCCTCATTTAGTCTCTCTTCTACCACACCTCTCTCCCCTATTTAAATAACTTAAGAATATATTGATTCTTCATGAGACTATAAACTTTCACTGGAATAAAAAGCAGCCTGATTTCTAAAGCAGAAAAATCAACACTTCTAACTACTTTTTCATAGAAATGCCACCATAGAAGTGCCTTGCAAAGGTTCAGTAAACAGAACTACAATGAAAGAAGTAGCAAGCATTTGGTAGTGGCCTATTTAAATGAGTACTGTTCATGTATTTTAATACATCCACCACTTTAATAAGAATCCCTGCCTCCTGCAAAAGGTCAGACATGCTGGATTCTTTTGTCTGTTATTCATTTGATGTTTTCAGTTGCACAGACTCAGTGATCTAGAGTATATTGGTAAAATTTGTATCTCAATCTGATATCAAAAGCCAGATAGAATGCTTTCTGGTACAAACTCCTTCAATAAATATTAAACAAAGTAAATTCTAATAACACATGCAAAAAAGAGAAATTAATTCTAGCTCACTAGAGGTTCTGATCAACACTGCATAGGTAGATATGAAAATTCTATCCTGTTGGTAGGATACCATCTATTTGTTGGCATTGTCCTCAGGGCAAAACAGTCACATGTTTAATAGAGATGAACCACTCATTCTAAGGTATTATCACTATCTGTATTTTGCTTCGGCATGGAAAAGTGCTAACACAGGTACTTAATTCACTTATCATAAAAACATTGAGAACTGAGCATTACACATAGGAAAAATTAAGATTATAGACACCAGGTATCAACCTTAGGAGGTTTCATGCAGTTACTGAACAGCATAAAAAATTTCAGTTGACAGGTATCAGCAAGTAACTGATACTGTTTCATATCCATAAAAGAGAAAGCTTTTAATGTCACATACCGATTTCTTTTTAATGTCCTCCAGATCTTTGAGTTCATTCTCAATCTTTGTGATTAATTCCCTGAGTTCATCAAGATTAGTGCAAATAAGCTAAAAAAAAAACAAATGAACACAAACACTTGGTGATGTGGGACTTGGGAAATGTACAGAAAATTTTTAAGCACATTAAATTTAAAAGCACATTATTACTTAGTGCCACCATTTGATTTTTATTTTGTTATAGTATTTTTAAACACACAAAAAAACCAAACAAAAAAACAGGACTTGAGAGGAAGAAAATCTAAGTAGAAAATACTCTTATTCTTCAGACATAAACCATATCTCTACCTGTAAGCTTCCATTTCAAAATGTAGGTATTTTCTTAGAACTTCTGTGAATGACAATTACCAAATTTGTCCCAAGTAATGACAGTAATGACAGAACAGCTTTGAGTACCAAACCACTCCCTAGTGAAGTAAGTATATTAGCTTTGTGGTATGCTGTGTTTATTATATACTGCACTTAGTACAACTTTTCCTGAACATAACCTTATATGCTTACACAGAGTATTCCATCCCTGGATATGTTCAAGAGGCATCTGGATCTGGTGGTGTGTTTTAGTGGCTTAGAGGTGACAGGGGTAGTGCTGGGTGGGTAATTGGACTAAATGATCTTAAAGGTCTCTTCCAAAACTGATGATTCTAGGATAACATAACCATCTACCAAATGTACTTCTTTAATGTATGTTTTGAAAAAGTATTCTATTTTTCTAATTCTTGTCTATAAAAATCACCTTTTAAATTTTTTCCTTTCAGAAAATGAATGCTATTTTCTTTCTTTTCTATCATCAACAAAGATGATCTGTATATTTTGTCTGACCATCATCTAGGACAAGTTAAGACTTAAACTAGAAATTTAGTAAGATGTTAAGTTCTTTTGGATTATCTTATATTAAGACTTGCTTCTTCTGAGCACATTTATGTGCACATGTTGCAATAATTTGAGAAAATTAAAACAAAAACATACAAAACTCACCTTCACTAAAATGTTTTTATTAAACAACTGCTAAGTATTTTTACCAAATCAGTAATTTATAACAATATATTTTTACTTCAAATTCATGTGCAGTTTTAGATTTTCAGCAAATTCACATTAAGGCACTGAGTTGACACGTTTAGCAAAATAAATTTCATAAACCTCTAGTGCACACATGCCATTATTTTCACAACATTGTGTACATTTGAAGCATTGAAGAAATTGAGTGACTCAAATAGAATTTTACAGTTTTGACATTTGTCAAGTTTAGAATAGCAAATTAATAAGGAAATTGGCAGTGTCTTGCCACAGCATATGCAAAATTTTGTTGTGAATGACACCTCTCTTAAGCCAGAAAACAGAATTACTATCAGTATCTCTAGTATCTCTTAAAGAGTCCCAAATGCCTAAAATAAAAACTGAAGCCAAATACTGGCTGTGTCTGGCCTGTGAAGAAATCTATGACACTGTATTATTAAGCAAAAAACTACATCACAAAGTCCTTGACAAAAGTCAATAAAGGCATGGATAAAGGTTTTCCCTACACAATTATAATCCATTTTTTTACTATACACCTGACAATTCAGTTACTAAATTCTATAGCTGTTTTTAATTTTCTCCTATGAGACCAATCCAAAATACATCAATGGGAAAAACAATACCAGTAAATAAAGTTTAATTGCCTTGGGGCTGGGGATGATAGGCAAGAGTAATCAAATCTCTGAGTCACAACTTTCATCAGATGAGATGCACATTTGAGGGTCATAACTGTATGTAAATTATGTGCTAGTAAAACAAGGAAGGTAACAGCAGCTGAACTTGGAGAATTTACGATCAAACTTAGTTTAGTGTTTTAAATACTCCAATACTGTACTGAAAAGCACTATAATAAGGATTCAAGAAAAAACTTTGATTTTTTTCATTCACAGTATTTTTTGAGATAAGGAAATAAAGACACACACTGTCAGGGAAAAAGCTAATTCTGAAACATCTCTCATATAGTTAACATTTCCTGTCTTAGAGAATGAAGCTAGCATTTTGAAGGAAGGATGAAAAGAACAGTGGTGATGTACTTCATATATTTTGATATGGAATCTAGATGCTATTTCTCCCAAAGATATTCTTATTTATATTTCAGTATTCTTTGCTCATGGTTGATAATTGGTGGAGCTTAGTGATTAGATTTTCTGCAAACAACATCGCCTTCTAATTTGTTTCGTATGTTTTAATGGGTAAGTTAACATGAAGGCAAAAAAAGAGGTATTAATGTTACAATCTAGTAATTTTGTCACATTTTGATAGTTTACTGGTAGTTTCACATATGGCTCCCGAAGAACATGACTTCTAATCACGTATCATGAGGGAAATAATCTGAAGTGAAAAAATGTTTCTGTTTTGAATTATCAGAGAAAGTGAAAGATTAGTCCCTATTCTCTAGAACACTACATGGTGGCGTAAAGATTCAGGCTGTTAACATTTACATTAATGTAATCTCATTAGTACTGTACATGTTGACTGCAACAAAGACACCACCACATCTGGCACGATATTTACTACATAGGCACCTATTTTTCATAGGCGAGAAGCATCCTGTTTTTCAATTGTATACCAATTACATTACAATTGAGGAGGGACCTTATCAGATATTCAGTAAAATTTCAAATTCAGTGTTCAACTTTCATGCTATGAGGCAATCTCAGATCTCAATAATCTCTCAAAGACCCTCATTGACTCCTAGGACTGAAACGAAGAAAGACAAAAAAATCTGCCCTGAACTTTTTAAGGGAAGGCAAGGGGGATCATTCTATCTTGGGACTCTGTTAGTAATCAACTTATAATTGAACTCTTTAACATAATAGAAACACATCTAATCTGTGAATGTATTGATAAATACAAACCTAGTGTATTCCCCCAGACCACTCATGCTATTTCCTTACCCCCTTAACTTCAGACAAACTTTTTGCAGAATTTTTACGCACTTCAACAGGCTCTCACACTTGACTTCAACTTACCTGTGTAATGACTGTTATTTATAATTATATTTCCTACGAAGTTGCTCTTTTATCACTGACATCTACATGTGCAAAATGTCCAGATAGCCCCTTTTCGAGATCTGCATTGAATACAGATAGCTGACAAAACTGAAATTGTTTAAGACACACTGAAACAGAGTGTGGATATCCCTTTTCTCCTTAATTATCACACATGTAAGTCTACACAGCTACATGTGAATGCACATGAGGTGATAGGAGAAAAGACTAAGTGAAATACTGGTTACCAAAACCAAATGTACTCTGTAACTGGGGAAAAACCCAAAACACATTAGTGTCCCTTTTGTACAGCACTACGGTTACTGTTAATTTCTTTCAAATGTTAATGAGCAACAGTAATAAGAAGATTGGAAGTCAGAATAATAAGCAAGAGACAACTATATTATGATTTATGAGCTGTAAACCCACTTCTCCAACAATTTTTAGAATATTAAAACCAGGACTTGGTTTTTATGCATTTTTATTTGGTAAAAGGAATTTAACTTACATCTGCTTTTGATTTGAGTTAGTTCTGTTGTTTGCAGGGTTTTCCGATTTTTTTTAAAATTACATTCTAAATTTTAGATTAAGTAGCACCCTTACCTACTAAATTTTTGTTATATGATTTGTGTCACCGCACATATTAAAAGACTTATTAATACTAATTTACTCAGCTTTGAAGTCAGGTCATGATTTTCAGACAATCTTTACTTAAGTACAGAACCTAATCTAATAAACTTAAGTACCTTCTGGTTGGGTTTGGGGTTTTTTTTTACACTTGTAGGCTGCAGGCACATGAAACATATTATACTTCTTAATTTACGAACTTTCACTCCAAAAGAACTGATGTGTAGACACGAATAGCAATATTCTTGCATTTATGTTCTCCCAACATATCCCACGGGGCCAGTAAATTCTAAGCTGTTTTACCAAATATTTAAAAAATATACTTCTAACTACAATCAGTTATATAATTTCATAAAGTTTGGTTATTCATGTATATGAGGAAGAATACATTGAAGTGTGCATTACTAGACAAAAGTCTTAAAGGTTTCATATTTGTAAATTCTTCTAACAGTCATACCACTTGGAAGAGTCAGGTTAAGTTGCTCAAAGTTATTAAGTTGTTCAAAAGCTCCCCAATAAGATTAAACTGCTCAATACTAATCAGTCCGAGTCTCACCTAAAAAGACATGAGTCCTAGTTTTGACCAAAAGAGCCAGAAGTACTTTGTTACATTTTAATATAAGGTTTTACAGAAGATAAATATACACTTAGATAGATACATGTATGTCTTATCTACTAAAGGTGAAAGGTTGGGCTAAGTTCTAGATAAACTGCTTAAGTACAATTGATTAATTATGCAAGAAATTATTTCTAAACTATCTGTATATATCCATGTCATGCAGATAATGTGTTTGGAAAAAAATATTAGACATGTACCTACTTTTTTGGGGGTGTTAGGGAACATTTTACTCACTACTATTACAACATAGACAAAGTCAGTGTACACTTAAATATCAGTCATCTCTCAACATTGACTATTACTTCCCAATTTTAACATAAGAAATTTTACTAGCTCCATCTGAAACACATAAACATGATGGAATCAATTGATTCAGGGTGAAGGTACTACAAAACTTGCCATGATTCAATGTGAGCCTACTGGCCAAACTCAGAGAGATTGCTTTCTGAAGAAAAAGGATAGCCAAAGGAGAACTGCAATCCAAACAGCCTTGCATACGCAGACATCAACTTAAAACTGAAGTACTGTAACACTTCCACTACAGTACCATAAAATCATATTAGCATAATTAATACTCATGCTGCTTTCTAGAGCCTTAGAGGTCCTAGAGGCCTAGAAATCACATGCTGATAAGGAATAACAGCTGCAAGCAGGGTAAGCACAGCTGCCTAGAAATTTTTTTTTGTCCTTCATTTAACCAAGCCAGATTTCAATTCAAGAATCATATTGTCACACCTCATACAAAACCAAGCAATTTTAACCTAGACAATTGTATCTACCTTAAAAATGTCTTCAACGAGTCCTAGTTTTTACAGGTTTTATACTGTAACACATATTAACACATATATCTGGGATCATAAACAATGCTGAAAATAGTGTTCAAGCTGCACATTATAAAAATGGCAAAATATTTTTCTACCAAGAGAAGGTGAAATGTATTTTCAAAAATATCAATTTAAGCCTTTAAAACTAGAAGAATCTTCAGTAAATATTTCTAAAGTCTCGACCAGAAACTAAGGGACTTATTTCATAGATATTTAGAATTCAAGTGCTTAAAACAAAAATTAAAATAATTTACCTGAAATTCTGGTATGGTAGACTTTCTGACACCTTTCCTCTTCTTTGTGATTGCTTTTTTAGATAGCGATTTTTTTCCTTGTAAGATTAAAAGAGAAAAGCTTCATAATGCTGTTCATTGTACTTCATTAATAAAACCAAATTACATACAGACTTGTAAGTTAAACTGCAAGTAATAGACTGTTTTCAGTAAGTCATGTAAACATGATGAAACAAAACTAGACTTGGCAGAAGCAAACACTGAATAAGAATCTGTGTACTGCAGTCCTTTCTGTAGTGTAGAAGGAAAAAAGGGAAGAGAAAACCTATAACAATTTCAATAATACAGCACCTAAAAATCTAAGTCATAAAAGTAACATTGACTCCATTCCTCTGAAAGAAGTGAAATCCAGAACTTAAGACCCAAACGTAAGAAACATAGCAGCTTACCTGCAAGATTTGTTTCTCTAACACTCTATAAAGAATCACACATTAGGATCTGGGATCTCTACATCTAATAGTAAAAAGATATCCTCAAAACACAAGCAGTGTCTAGAAATCCATGATTGGACATACTGAATTTATCAAGGAAATTTGATGATTTGTTTTTTCTGCCTGTGGCAATACCTAACATTTTCAGAAGAAGGCAAACAACTTCCTACAATGCACTTCACATGCAGCTGCACTTATACACAGAGATTCAACAAAAAAATCTCTGCGAAGGCAAGGCAAGTGCTTTACTGCCTACAGTATAAGAGTTCACAAGTCCTATGTATTTCTCAAATTAAGTAGTTATGTCACCAAGCAAGACAGCAAAGTTTCTTATATGATCGTTTTTATGTTCATATGGTAAATTCAAACAAAATCACTTTCAACATGTTCAGGCCAAAACCATCATTCTAAAATTATCACTAGCTCATTCAGGAGTCCTAAACAATAATTAGAAACCTTAAACAAAAAGAGAGAATGAAGAAAATAATAATCCAATGTGGAATTTGTTGTCAACTAGCACAATTGCAGGCACTTGGTAATAATACAAGCACAGGCAGATTCAATATTTATATTAATGAAAATATTGGCAGAAATTGCACTTAACCTTCATCCTACCACATGTTTTTTGTGCATCCGTTAGAATGAAGGTTAAGTGCAATATATACACAAAGTATATACACTTATATGGAAATGCATATGCACATGTACATACAAATATTCATAGATGCCTATACATCTATATTTCTAGTCTATTACGCTGTGAGTTTTCTGAACATCTTACCTGACTCTGAAATAAACACACTTACTGGACACAGGGCTTGAAGAATCTAAATCTGAAACTCCACATAAAATCAAACTAAATTAAAATCAGTAAAACATCCTAGAAACTACCAATACCAAAGATATTTTAAATTTTAAAGAGCCCTCAGCTACCAAAAATAAATACTTACGTATTTCAAATCAGAGAACAAGTGATAAAACAGAGAAGCTTATTTATTAGAAAAATAACCCAAACATTCCGACAACAGGCAAAAAAGTCAGAATTTTTGTTATATACTTTATGAATACAGCTGCATGCTACTACTGAAAATAATGTTGTTCATTGAATGAACTTAAAGTACGTAGATGCTTAGAAGCTTTCTTGACAAACTGACTCAAAAAGAAGTCTGGTCATATGGTGGCTCCTTGCTATAGCCCTTTTAAAAAATGTTATCTGGAAACAAAAAGACAAAAAAAATAAGACAGATAGATAGTCTTGCTTCTTTATAAAAAGAAAAAATTTAGTATCTTCAAAACAGAATTTTCATTTTACTTTAATAATTTCAACATCGTTTTCAACATGTATTTACTTGCCTATTTTCAGCATCCAGTGCTATATGATGTACAATGCAGTGTAATTCAAGAAGTAACAGTTAAACAGAAATATTCTTTCTCTTTTCCCCCAATATACCCTTAAGAAAAGCAGGAGGAAAATTTTTAGAAAGAGTTATAAATAATTAGAAATCCGAATTTCTAATCCACATTTCTTTCTTCACATCAGCATCTGAAAAGCATGAACTAGGAAAGATACAGTTACAGACAGACCAAGAATTAAAAGAAACCATCTAGAAGGAAAAGAAAAAAAGCCTTACTCATTAAATTAAACAGAGTATGACACATAATAAAGCATACCTGTTTGAATATATGTACCAAAAGACCTACAGAATTCCCAGGGTGGTAACTGCTGTGAGCTAAGCATGTATCTGTATAGAGCAGAATCACAGTCATTGTTTTGACACCAGATGTCTTATGGTGCAGGCAATTTTTTATATCATGTATTAAAAACTAAAGAAACCTACAGTTATTTATACCATGGGAGAGAATTAATATATATAGCAAACTACTTGTGGCAAATTCATCTTCTACCTCAATAACACCCTTTTAAAATACAAAATTGATATTTGAAAGAGCTTGTAGTGATACTACTGACAATTTCTCCCTTTAAAGAAATTTTGTACCTGGTTTTCCAAAAATCATTTCTTAGCTTTAAACAATGGTAACAGAAACCAAATCTTTCATAATTGGCAGTTATCTGTAATTCATATGCATTACATAGGTGAAATATACTTTTAAAAAGTGTATAAAAATCCAGTTTTGTAACCCAGAGGTTACAAAGAGGTGTTAGACAGAGGTGTGACAGTTCTGTGGATTTCCATTCAGCACCCAGACCTGTAGCTGTGTAATAAACCTGAGTATCTTTTCTATGTACAGTAATTTCACGAATACAAGCTGCACGGACTATAAGCTGCACCTCTGGGTGTTGGCAAACATTTCATTCTTTGTCCTTAAATAAGTCGCACCTGAATATAAGCCGCTCTGTCATTCACAGCGAGGACCCGCATGCAACGAAGTTGCCAAATAGTAACAGAATCGCGGGATTGCGGGGTTTACTGGCTCGACTAAGGGACATAGCACCCCTGCTGCCGCGGCGGGCGGGCAGGGACAGAGCACCCCCGCTCCTGTGGGCGGGGATGGAGCCAACCCCGCTCCCGTGGCGGCGGTGGGCAGGGACAGAGCCACTCCCCTGCCGCGGCAGCAGCGGGCGGGGGCGGAGCCACACCCCCACTCCTGTGGCGGGCAGGGACGGAGCCACCCCCGCTCCCGTGGCGGTGGTGGGCAGGTGGCAGGGACAGAGCAACCCTGGCTCCCATGGCAGCGGCGGCGGGCAGGGGCGGAGCCTGCCTGCTCCTGCCACGGCAGGCGGGGGCAGGAGTCCCCTGCTTACCCCACGGGCCGAGGCAATGGCAGCACGGGGCCCCCTCGTCTCTCCCTCGGGCTTTGGCAGAGGAGGGAAGGAGGGACCTCCCCCGCCCCCCGTGCTGCCTGCAGGGAGCCAGCTCCACCCATGGCACAACAGAGTAACAATT
>PYHW01009486.1:4278213-4306157 GCA_013186435.1 Turdus rufiventris | reverse complement strand
TGATCTACATGTTGCAAATTTTGCTGACTCCCGGCGGGTGCGCCTTATAGTCCGGTGCGCCTTATGGTCGTGAAATTACTGTAGCTTTTTCATGATAATTCATGACAATTAGCTTTCCCTGTGATAGCACCTAGTGCTAAAACAGTCGTTAAAAAGAAACATAAGAGAAAATAATTTACCCATCAATATAATGAAAATTGTACGTGTAATTTTAAGCTCTAGAATGCTTCAAAAAAAGTTTCAACAAGCTTTATATTACCCCAACTTGCCTCAGCAATGGCATTCAAACAATTCAATTGAGTCAAATGTTAGTTGAGTAAACAAACCAATGCCACATCCATTGCAATCACTGTTATGCCAACAAACGTTCACAGTGTTAGACATGCCACCCTACAAAACAAAGCAACAATCAATTTTCTCTTACTAGCACAAAGATATAAAGAGTTTAAAAAATTGTGTTGTATCAACTTGTTTAAAAAATTGTGTTGTATCAACTTGTCTAATCACTCCAAACCTATCCAGAAAAGTATATAAAAGTTAAAATATTTAACATCTCAAATCAAAAGAAATTATGGCTCATAGTTAATTTGTTTGAGAGATAGAACTTTGCACGTTAGTTAAGAGGCCTATGCAGGATAAGTTTATGTATGTTTTGATTGTTGTGGTGGTGATATTAGTAATAATGCCTTGTGCACTTTAGTGTGTGCAACAAATAATGAACAAAACCATCAAGGAAACTTTTGTTGTGCAAGAAAAAGATGTAGGAAAGGAAAATACAAAGAGTTCACAAAATGTTATGCAATTGTCTGGTGATATCAAGTTACTGTGTAATAGTGTAAAGGATGACAAAGGATGTAATTTAAAGCCTTGGATGAAAGACTTAACAAAACAAGAAATAGCACTTACCACTGGATTTGACTTACGTTCTTGGAATCAACGAAATCTTCCAAAACCTTAAAACTACTGTATTTCAAAACAAGCAAAAAAGTACCTTAGACAAGCAAAAAAGCAATATATTAAGTAAAGTTTTTTTAATATAACCTTGTTTAAAAAGCTAATAACACTACTTTGCTAGATAAGTAAAACTGCACTATAGTAAAACTATGTAACACAAACTGCTTAATATACAACAAAATCATTAAAAAGATTTCTTTAGGGTTAAACCGAGGGGAGAATTGTGGGAAATAGAAAAGGTATAAAACTCTCAGAAAGCTGTGGGAAAGCAAATCTCTGAATGGAGAAATGCAAAAATGCTGAAGATGCAAGGACAAGAAACAATAAGGCTGTAAGCAGTGTAGAGATAGGCCTCAGGAAAATATGTTAAGCAAGACAATGGAAATATGTAAGCTTAATAATGAAGCTTTATCCATTGCTTTAAGCTATTACAAGCAAGCCTTGTTCAAAGCAAGACCTACATGTAGCTTTATTAATTGGCCTGAGCAAGTGCTTTTCAGCTTTTAATATTATGCTGTTGGCTAGAAAGTTCTTAAAAGACCTTGTAACAAAGAGAACATCTGCTCTTGTGAAGCAGCTGAAGCTGTTTCCATCTCCCTTCTTGGTTCTATAAAATGAGGCAGATACTGTGATAGAATAAAGCTTCGAGACAGCTGCTCCAGCAGGCCCATCCCGTTGATGGTGTACACAGATACGTGTAAATATAAAATAAGATAAAAAATGTATCCCAAGAAAATCCAACAATGATGTATGTGGGTGCTGATGATATATGTTGTTATCCAGCTCCTCAAGAGTAGTGCTGATGTAGCTAGCACTTTATGATGTCCCTACAGTTGCTCCTTTAAAATAAGAGATTGTTCTGTGCTATGGCTATAGGAATGGCATACTTAAACCTGGAATTTTACCTCCTGGCCCAGGTACATGTGCAGCCTGCAAGTATGGTTCATGTGATATCCAATCTACATTTTTTAACCTGTATCTGTCTGCTCCTTACTAAAAACTGCAGCTGCAGCAGCATCAAATCTTGACTCAGTATAGCATCTGAACAACTGTATTAAAACAAATTAAAATGCTTTTGCCACATAATACATTTTTCGCTGTATTTGTCATTGTTGTGGTTTCATCTGGAAGGTAGTTAAATAACTGTGGGTTCACTTTCCACCACCACCCTTCCCCTGTGTCCCTTCCAGCTTCTTGTGTCCCAGACTCCTTACTGTGCGGCAGTGGGAGCACCTGAATATTCCTTGAGTTAGTGCAAAACACCACTTAGTAAAATCTAAAACGTCAATGTGTTATCAACATTAATCTTATCCTCATTCCATCATTCATGACAATATCAACTAGGGCAAAAATTAGCTCTGTCCCCAATAACACCAGTGCAATATCCACCCTTTATTCTGTGTAATTTATGTCATGCTCAGGTTCCACTCTTCCCAATGCATCCTTCCCTGTCTTTTGATACATACACACAGTTGTAATTCCCACAGTCTATGAGTCATTCCTCTAAAATGTCTATTGAGTAAAATTAGTCCGTGGCTTCAGGCTTCTTCTGTCACAGTAGGCCTTCAGGGCTGGAGAGATGGTGCATGGTATTGCGTAATGTCCATGGTAAGTCCATCCCTCATTTGCAAACGCATCATTGCATTGCAAACGTACATTGCATCTCTTCCTTGATGGCCCAACGTGTCATAGCTCACTGAGCTATCTTCCTCATTCTCTTCCTGTGACAGTCCTGATTTCGAGTAGTCTTCTTCTGGATCACTCTTAGAGGCAGCTCCTTCATTCCTTCTAGATGTGACCACTTCTCCTTCCAGTATTTCTCCTTGCAAACAAAGGCAGATAATACTGGCACAGGTTGGTTCTCTGGTTCAGCATGGATTCTGTCACTTCGCTCTCAGCTCCAGAGACCTTCCTGCCCTCCAGTGGGCACTGAGTCACCCTGGACCAGGCTCCAGCACATTGCAGTGATTTGTGTCTCTCTGGAAATACCTGGTGACAGCTCATCTTTTCCAAATATTTTAATAAATTTTTCTGGATTCTGCAGTTTTTCAGAGGTGAAGTTCCAAACCACTGGAAGGTGGTCACTGTCCTAGGCACTTGCCCATCCTATCCTACACTGCCTGCTATTCGTAACTATCCAGCCTTAGGGAACATCTGGGTGATGTTCTTACCTAGTTGTGTAACCTTATGTAAGACCTGATATACATTCATGCATCATAGCAATGCAAAGGTGCTGGTTTGGACATGCTGGGGATGCTTTCCAAGAGCTGTGGTAACTCAGCTGGAGGAGAAGGGAACGATGGCAGAGGGTCATTCCCATGGATGGGCCCTTGAAGGTGTAGTTATTCCCAACAGGTGGATCCTGCCATGCAGGATCATACAGTGGCGATGCCAGGTGCGCACAATGTCTCAATCCTGCCAAGAGGCATCTCACCCTATTAAAAACCCATGCTACAAGGCACAGCAACACCCTAACCCAGAGCTGAGAAATGACACGACAGGAATGCGCACAGCTACTGAGGTGTTACATAATGCAACTCAGAGAACACGAAAAACAACGTGGAGATCAAATGAATCAATATTGTGGCCAGCAACCATTAAACCAATGCAACTAATTGCTTATAACAAATTTGTTTTAACATGTCAGAACAGTAGTTATCTGAACCCTTCACATCCCATGGGGTGGGTGCCAGAGGGGACTGTTGTGGTTTAACCCAGCAGGCAGCTAAACACCATACAAACCACTTGCTCACTTCCCTGTCACCACCCCAGGACAGGGAGAGACATCTGGGGGAAAAACACATAGAATTCACTGTTAAGATAAAGACAGCTCAATAAGCCAGAAACAGGAAGAGAAACAAAAATAACTGTCATTAAAAAAATTAGAATATACTAAACAAGTAATGCACAATGCAGCTGCTGACCTCCTGCTAGCTAATACACAGCCAGCTCCCAAGCAGTAGCCCCCAGCCAACTTTAGCTGATAATACTAAGCTTTGCGCTATATAGTATGGAATATCCCTTCAGTCAGTCACAGTTAGCTATATCACCTGTGTCTCCTCCCAGCTACTTGTGCTCCCCCAGCCTCCTCAACGGTGGTGTGATGTAACAAACAGAAAAGTCCTTGTCTTAATGCTTAACACTTCACCCATGAGTGTGTCATCAACATTATTCTCCTACTAAATCTAAACTACATTATACCATATACCAGCATGAAAATTAACTCTATCCCACACAAAATTAGGGCAATTGTGTACTGAAAGCACAATCTTACATCACACCATTTAGAGACCTCCCCACATTTTGCAGGCTGTTTGGGTAACAGACAGCATTGAGAGTTCAGAGTATCACATTGCTTTGTCACTAAATATATGTTTTAATAAAATATTTCTGTTGACCAGATACATTACCAGTGCCTGGTGAGGGCTTAGAAAACTAGAAAGAACTTTTCCTAAATGAAGCACAGGTACAATATAGAACTGTCTTTATATAGTGAAGAAACTCTAGATAAAAGCAGTAGCTCCTTAATTTTAAGAAAACTTTGGGGGGAGAGGGGGGGGGAAATGTTAATGTCATTGTTTTTAGAGAATTTTTATCATTTCAGTGAGGTAAATAAAAGTGTGATTCACTTCTAGAAAAATGCAAGGCTCACTAATTAAAAATAGTTAGATTATATGAATTGGGAGGACTTACCAACAGGTGAATGAAGGGTTAAAATGTAAATAGGTAGATAGATAAGGCCAACTGAACATGTTAAATTTGATATTGAAAACCTACATATTACCTGGGCTTCATGGCAAAGAAATGTGTCACATCCGCTTATACCTGTTCACTCATGTCAGAAGCAGCCCAAGTATTCCCATTCATGCAATGCAGGCAAAGCCCATTTGATAGCTGGGTAAATGTTTAAGCAGTAAGTTTGTTTTGAGCTCCTTGAAGCAGAGGCTACACTCCTACTTTCAATGTCTATATTACTATAAACCCAGTGCCTGCACGTGACTCAGCCCTGGAAGAATGGCAGATAACAAGAACAATATTAGTGACATAAAATATAGGAATAGAATACAAAAAACTAGTGGCTAAAAATTTGCATGCAGTTTGAGACAGAAAAGCTTTGGTGGCATCTTTACAGAAACAGAATTTAAATGATTGTTCCTACAACTTCCAACCCTCTTGTAATTCCAGGAGTAGTTAGAACTTTTGGAATGCTGATATAAATGAGAGTATGTAGAGATCTAGAAGATTAGGTTTACGTCAGACTTTTGTTTTATTCAGAGGTTTGGTTTCCTGCCCTCTGTTCAGGCAATAAATTGGCTGTAACAGAGCTGATTCTAGCATTCTTGTCAGTAGAAGTTTCCCAGCAGAGACAAAAACACACAAAATAAGGTAAGCAAGAATGGTAGATTACAGCAGGGTTAAATAATTTAAGATTATATTATCAGACAGTTTGTTGAGATTCTATGAAATAGTGATTTTTTTTTCAGTTGACTTTAGAGTTTTCTTAAGAAATCTTTCTTTGTCTAATTTATGTGCACTGTTGCGTACTCCTGTGTCTAGATGATAGATTTTGTAAAGTCTGATTTGAAAGAGACTAAAGCCTCATTTTTTTATTAGCTATAGAATGCCAAAAATTCTTTTTAATCCGCTGTTAAAGTGAAATAAACTTGGAGGAATTACTGTCTTTGCTATCAGGACTGACAGCTGCAACCAAATATACTCTGATGCTATAAGGATCTTGAACTTACCTTGTTATCAATTGATCAACACAGTATGAGATAATATTTGAAACATACCACAATACTAATGAACTCTGAAATTCTAACTGTTGTTTTCATGTACTGAATTTGATTTAATTTAATTTTATGATCACGTGTCTTGGGGTTAAATGAAAGAATGATGGCTAAGAACAATCAAGATCACAACGGGAGCAAGAGAAGCTATATAACAGATTTTCTTTGCTGTCTTCATATCAGTGAATTCATATAATGTATGTAGTAGGAAAAAAAATGCAAATTTCCTCTGCTTTTGGTGTGATCTTGTTATCACTGGCCACAAACACACTCATTAGTTTGCTAGCAGTCCTTAGACTGCTGCAGTTTCAAGAGCTTTAATTCCCTTGTACTTAGTTTAGATGCCAAATGAAACAAATCAGATACAAGTTTCCAAAACAGTGTTTGACAAGTCTGCAGCCAAGAACAATATCCAAATCTTCCTAGTCCTCTTCAATGTGTACCTTATTGGTACACATAGAAGAGAGAAGAGAACTGAAGAAATTTATATGAAAGACATTAAGATTAAAAAATAGAGAGATATACACAGCATAAAAAACTACGACAAAGAATGAAAAATGTGGCTATAGGTGACATATATATAAGAACACGTAATGACAGGAAAGGTTTCTTGAAAATGGAGTATTTATATGCCACTCAGTCTTAAGGAATATATGAGACAATTCAAGGTATAAAAACTTGTTTTATTTATTGTAGAGAATTTTAATTGTTATGGGGAACAATTAATTGGCTTCTGGAGAGCTGACAGAGGTGAAGCTTCTGGAGAGCTACCACAGACTTTTCTATTTTCTACTTGTTTAAACGAGACAAAATAATCAAACTTTCATGGAGTCAGTCCTTCATAACATCAAGGTTACCTGTCCATCATTCATCATAGAAAGTTTCTTTAGAATTTATCCACTTCCTAAATATGTTTCTGAAAATGTCTTTGAACTGGCCTACCCTCTTCAGGAATTCTTCAGAGTCCTGACTTGTGAACATTCTCCTTTTCTGACTGTTGTAAATAATGCAGGCGCAAGACTCTGAACATAGATCAAAATTGGGAATTGGGATCTTCAGAACTTCTGATCAAGAGCAGCCAAACTAGAATTACACTTGTTTTCAGTAGGAAACTTGAGCAAATGATTATCTGGTTTTGAGCCTCATAGACTAGCAAAATCTTAATGTTTTGTTAATGAACACCTAGAGAGTTACATCTCCCAAGTTCCAAATGGTGGTATAACTGTCCACACACACCACAGAGCCCAGTTCAGGTGGAAGTTTCCAGAGACCAGGTTCCTAGTGAAAAAACACAAAGAATGTTTTCTTTTGTTTAGAATGTTCTGTGATAAAGTAGTCCAGCAAGATTAGGAAGACCCAGCCTTTTCTTTCTACCTCTTATGCAAGTTACCACTCATGATATAAACCCTATTTACAAGGAAGAGCAATCCATAAAATAAGTCTTCCACTTTTCAGTGATCTAACTGAATGTTGTTTTAACTAGAGTTGAAGAGCCAAGAAACAAGAAAATTTCCAGGGACAGAAGTCTTTCATTTAATGTAAAAATTTAATATGAAGCTTTGCATCAGGGAAGTGAACCAAACCAGAAAACAGAACTGCCCTACAATTCCTTGGGTGAATTTACAAGCCATTACACTTGCATCAGAGCCATGATCTCTCTGGTCTGACAGATATTTAGTTATCCTGTGCAAAGCAGCATGGAGCTAAAATTGTACCCATTTTCACTTGTTTCATTCACCAGGATACGAGAAAGAGTTGAAACTCATTGTTTTATATGGTCTGCACTTGCCATAAATCCTTGTCATAAACAGGTGATTTTAGAAGAGCATGTAGACTTCAGAATTTCAGTTTCCCTTTCTTTAAACCAAAGTTAAGGTCCTCAGCTTGTCTGAAATGCAGTGATTTATCTTGCAATTTCAGGATATTTTAGTGGCTCCCTGTGTGGTTTCACCATCAACATAGTTCACATTCTTAGACACCAACTTCTCCTTCAAGTATCTATCCCAACTCATATTCCATAATAATTCTAATATATTCCTCAAATTTCCAAATTCCAGTCCTGATTTCTAAGGCAAGATTTACTGAACCTTGGTTTAAGATTGCAATATACCTGCATATACCTCTGAGAGTCAGATTATCGTGTTTTGAAGTTAGCATCATTTTCAATCACTTATGAACAATTGTCTTGGACTGTGTTCACAGAATTAATGTGATTTTCCAATTCAGTTAGCAAAATAAAGCTATCTTCCTGTGATTGACAAACATAAACTGAAGCCACAAACACTGCTTATATCTTATCTAAGGGGTAGTCTCTCAAAATAGATTCCTTCAACACAACTGTTTCCATGTTTGCGTGCATCTTAGTGGAAGTTTAGATAGTTAACTCTTTTGCTATCACTGGAAACACACTGGTTTTGCTTTGCAAGACAAAGGCTTAGGTCATGCAAACATTTATTGAGTTTATCTACTTCCATTAACTGTCATTTATCAAAATTACTTTTGAAAACTTGTTTCTCAATGGAAACACAAAGTCTTTTGACAAATTCTAACTCCTACTTTAGGACTCAAAAAAGAAGTCAGCTGAGATCATCCTCATCAGTATTTCTTCAGTGCCTCTACAATGTTGCTCCGCTCAGGCCGTAAAAAGCCCTATCAAATGCCTCCTCGTAGAAGGCAGTCTGTGCAGAAGAAATGTCTCTTTACAAATAAGAGAAGAGCTCCTAGAAAGACAGGTAACTCTTACCTGAGTGACAGGTTTGTTTGTATTCTTGAAAAGAATATTTTAATTCAAGGCAAAATCCAATTAAATTAATCATGTGGAACAGCTTTTCTATAATGCTGACAAAAATAAAAATATTTGGTGAAAAACAGACCCCAAAAGCTACCTTTAAAATAACCAGAAGATAAATACTTCTTAAAATACTGGCATTACTGACATTTTCATACCACCATGTACAGACCCGTAATTCCTGATGTACAAATGTACTTCCTTGGAAAAGAGCAAATGATATAAGCAGACCAACCAACAATTTTAGTTTGGGTACTGTACTAGTTCTTGTAATTCTAAGTTATAAGTAGAATCCTTACACTATATCTACTTCAATATAAATTTTTTTAATTCATTATTGCAGTTGTACTGTTGCTTTTTAGAACAGCCCATCTTTTTTTTTTTCCTGGAAACCAGATTGCCAACTACCTTTGAAGAGAGAACCTTTGTCCAACCATAAATGAGCTACCATGTGATCAAAGGTCCAGCACAGAACCTGCTACCTCTGGAGGGTGTGACTCAGACTGTCAGAGTGTGCATAATCTTCATTCTCTTTCATTGTATGAGCAGAGCTTCTGCTCAGCCTAAACAGGGTGGAAAGAAAGCTTCTTGGAAACAATGCAAATTTATTTTTTAAAAAATATTTGCCTAAATACAGATGTTTCAGAGGAGGTACCTCATTATAAAATAAATAACAAAGGTTTTGGTGAAGTCAAACATTCCTAAAACATTATGCTGCTGCTGATGCATTCTGTGTATCCTGTTGTTTTGCTTGCCTAATTATTCTGGCAAAGACAGAATTTTTTTTTTTGCAGCATACCCTGGAGGTCTGTGTGATCTCAGAAATGTCTTAACTGCATTTGAAAGCATCAAACCTCTTCCAGTGAAATAATATTCAGCTGAACATAATCCAAACTGTTCCTTATAGTGTTATTCTGGAGGTGTCTGATATCCAAGTGTCTGGACATACATCCTTCATAATCCAGAACAACACAGTTGTATTCAAGAGTTAAAGGGAACAGTATCTCTCCTGGAAGCTTTTAGTTAGAAATACCTGGGGTTTTTTGTTTTATTTTCAGTATGAGATGCCTGACCCCCAAACTAAATGCTGCTATTTTAGTAGCCATAAGCACTCTAACCTAAATGTCCTGTTTATATTCAGATTGAATATTCAAAATGCAAAACTGGGAAACAGGCAAGTACTTACCTATGAAATACAGGAAACTAGTCTATGAACAGTATGCTGCAGAGAAACATTCCCTACTTTATCTCCTCATTTCTTCATAATGAAACTTACAACTTTATTTTTCATATCTCCCCATTCAAAGACCTCGGTAAACAACGCTGCTTTGCCTCAGCCTTCTCACAGAGCAACTCTAAGTCTACTCCATCAGGTAACTGCAAATGTGGACCCACATGCAAATTCATCCTGTCCCCATTAGGCTTTAGTCTTTTTCAACACAGTTATCTGCATGCTGTCCACCATCCCTCTTTCCTACACTGTTCTTCAGGGACTTGAGTTTGAAGCTATTTTGTCAAACTCAAGTTTTGACATGTTATCTCTCTCAAAAGTTGAGATGCGTCTTTCCTGCTTGCTGACATAACCTTCTAGGCAAATAAATACTTATTTTCCTTCTTCACACCAGGACCAAGCCCTCAAAACAGCTGCTTAAGCCCACTGGGTAACTTCTAGTATGCAATGGCTATACTGCTCATAATTCAAATATACATAGATTATCAAGTCAAGATTGTTTAAAAAAGGCACTTGATCTATTTCTAATGGAATGTTGTAATTTTCTGTATTGTTGTAATTTAATTTATAAATTTATTAGTTATAAACTAATTGTAACTCATTTTTATTAGAGTTTAGCCTGCGAAAAACAGTGAAATGTTATATACTAACTGAAGATTCAAAAACAGTGCATTTTGATATTGATGAAGATGGTCATCATGAAATATCTACCAAGGATTCACAATCCCATGAAGGTAGTGCTCGTTACGTACCAAAACTCATCAGCTGTGTGTATAGTACTCATGCCATTTTCAAATGTACTATTGTGTGTCATGTGTCCCTGGGCCCCTCAGTCCAAGGAGGACATTGAGGTGCTGGAGCATGTCCAGAGAAGGGCAATGGAGCTGGGGAGGGGTCTGGAGCACAGGTCCTGTGGGGAGCAGGCGAGGGAGCTGCGGGTCTTTAGACTGGAAGAAAAGAGGCTCAGGAGGGACCTTATCACTGTCTACAGCTGCCTGACAAGAGGGTGCAGCCAGATGGGGATTGGTCTCTTCTCCCAGGTAACAAGAGATGGGATGAGGGGAAATAACCTCGGGTTGTGCCAGGGGAGCTTTAGATTAAATATTAGGTAAAATTTCTCTATTGAAAGTGTTGCCAAGCTTCGGAACAGGCTGCCCAGGGAGGTGTTTGTGCCTCCACCCCTGTTAGGGGATTTAGGTGTTTGGTGGTGATTAGGAACAAGGTGTACTTGGCAGTGTCAGATTATGGTGGTATTCAATGATCATAATGGTCTTTTCCAATTTAAATTATTCTATGATCCTCTGTAGACATAATAATATATTGGATGTCTATGAATATTGATAATGATGCAAGAAAACTTTTAACCTGATTTAGAGTAGGTATGTTATATTCTTTAAATGATAAGATTGTATTGTTCACGCTCACTTGAATTAGTTGGAAGTCTAGACATTTAGTTCTAAAGAGAGAGGAAGGAAAGGTAACACTCAAGAAGAAATGCAAAATGCAAGAATAAATGCAAAATAGAGACAGTAGAGCATATTTTGGAATTTGTTGGGGTATTTTGTTTTTGGTGAACTCTTTTGACTCAAATGGGAGTTCCGTATTTGACATCCAAAGATGTTATCATAAGTATTATCATGTAAAGGCTTCTTAGAGTATATAATTTTGGTAGAGTTAAATAATATTAAATGCAATTATGCTAGAATGATACAATTATTTTAGAATGGTACCATTTCCAGAGATATGAAGTAGGAAAAAAACCTCAATAAAACATATTTTTAACCAAAATATATAGAGGAAAAAAACTGAAATCTTTATGTTAGCGGTTGAATTACTAAAACTTTTATTCTATTAAATTCAGAATAACAACAGCTACACCGATAGGGTATTTAAGTGTGTTTGATATATTTTTCAGAACCTTTTCCTTGATAACTCCATCAAATTTTGAAGTCACTCAGGCAATTATCATTGTTAGTTTATGAAGAGAGCCAAAACCTGTGTAGGTATATAATGGAAGCAATTTGTGAACAAAGTCTGACAAGCCTGACGTAGAAGATGGTGATATTCCTAGAAGACAAAATAAAATAGAATAAAAAAGGAAGTGCTGTGATGCTGTGAAATATTACTGTGAACAGAAATACCACAGACATATATTCATGATGCAGTTAATACAACATAATATTAGGAGCCAGTTGTAACCAGGATGTTTGTGACATTTTTACCTGAAATGAGTGATGTTCCCCGCAGGTGACTGGCTGTGTGATTCAGGATGATGCTAGAAAAGCCATAAACCACCTGCTATTGTTATCTATTGCCTTCCAATCCCATATGTTTCATATTAGGATTTTCACTTTCACTGCCATAGCATTCAGGCTCCTCTTTAATAGCATACTTGGCTTTACAGCTGGTCACCAACCTAATTTCTGAGGTGCATTCTCTGTTGAAAAAGATAATTAAGCCATCAATACACCTTTTAGACTCAGTGTTCAGACTTCAGTGTACCTGTTCACAAGTCTAACTGTACAGCGTTCCAGGGTTAAATTAATGCAGAGACCATCAGGAATTGAAATCTGATGTCCATTGCTATTACACAGTCCTTCTCAGATTATGTTTCAAAACAATGCTTTAAACTGTTTGTATTATTTTTAAATCAGAGGAATGTAGCTCTCTAATTCCAAATATTTGTTAAATACCTTCTACTTTAGATATTGCGTGGTTAAGCGTGTTCACAAGGAATGAAGCAGCAGTTACTGGTAAGCCTCATGTGGGAAAAAAAGGTATAATCTCTGTGTTAGGGTCTGGTTTTGAAGATACATTTGAGATTGGGAAAAGAACGTAGCTGTGGTTTACACGTAGACTTGACATTAGAAGTAACATATTGTATCAGATTTTTCACTAAGCTCAGGTTACTGCACAGGCCTAAAAATAAGAGGGCCTTTCTGTGTTCCATGAGAAGAACTATTCAAAGTTACTAAATTTGTAAATTAGGGGTACATAAATGGATGTAAGGGAATATGTTGTATACCAACTGGAACATGCAATTTTTTTTGTAGAAAAGAATGGGTGTTCTATTGCTGGCATATGAGATTTAACTAGGAAAGACCTGTATTAGCAGGAGAGTAAAACCAAAAAGAAATTAATATGAAGAAAGAAGAGGCACACTTTTAGAACTTTTATATTGTGCACTAAAGTAATGATTGCAAAAAAATCGAAGATATATTAGCTCAGGTATTACAGTGGAAGAGAGATCCACTCTAATTCCAGTCATCAAGGGCTCCTGTAACCATTGAGTACACATACCCATCTGGTAAGGTTTTAGTGACCAGAGAGACAAGCTAATTAATTCAAAAGCCACCAGAGAATGAAAGTATCACTGATACGCAATCATGGAAAGGTTCCTTACTTTCCTTGCTGTTCTCTGGCTGCCTGATAGACGACTCATCACATCTTTTAGAGGAACTTGGGCTGCTTTGGACTTAGTCAGACTGAACAACGTATAAGCAAGTCACAGGAAACACTATAGATGGAGGAAGACAAGGATAGTTAGGATGTAAATCATGTTGATGGATGTCCCTGGTCAACTAAATGGACACTTGCATACCTCTTTTGTTGTGGCTCTTACCTTCAAGAGACAACAGTCTTGACTTGGATAAAGAAACCTCTCCTGCCTCTTGATGTGTCTCTTAAACGCTGCATCTGAAATTGGACAATTGCGGCTGAGGCAATCCAGGGTGATGTCACAAAAAATAAAAATTACAGAATTGTAGACCTACAGTCTACTATATTTGTCTGAATACTCATGCAAACTGAATAAAGCATACTCAGTTCAGGCTAGAGAGTTTTTCTCTATTTTTAATAAGGATTTTAATGTTATTTTAATACTATAACTGTCTCAGAAAAATCCTCCAGAAGAATAATACAAAAACATTACAGTTAAGGAAAGTTAAGGTAACTAAAATCAGGGCCAAGAGCAGCTAAAAGCAGTCAAATGGCATGATCACATTCAGCTAATTCTGAATATCCTTCAGGGGCTAAAAAATGTTTTTGCTAATATGTAAAAAAACTCCAAACTCCAAACTCCAGCAAGTATTAATACACGATAACCTAATGTCTTTTCAATTTATATTCAATTACTGCAGTGTTAAACATATAGATCAACTGCCACTTTCTTTTATATATTTTTTGCCTTAAATGATTCATTTGAGATACTTCTAAAAGCACAAGTGGTATTTTTTGAAGTAAGTTTGCAAGTCAGTCAGCTAGGTATAACATCACTGAGTAGACATTAATGTAATGGGTTTTGCTAGGTAATGCTCTTGTGTGCTGTATCAGCTGGCAGAGGGTACCTTAATTTATTTACTTTTTGCTGAGGCCTTGAAGTAACAGAAAGTAACAATGAACATTGTCAGTTTATCAGGCTGAAGAATGTAAAATTTAAAGTCTCACAGTCGCAGGCTTTAAATACTTTAGACGAGAGAATGGTATCAAGACTGATTGTGTTTATTTATATTCCTATGCCTATAAATGATGTTTTCTCTTTGCAGAGCATATTCAGCTCTTGTTCATTTTATAAAATTATATTAATATTATTACAATGTTCTCTTCTGTGTAAAACAGATTCTAAAAATTTGGTAAGCCTCACACAGAGATCAAAGCTTAATAAATTTGTCCTGCTATGCAAGGGTAAGAAGCATCTGTCTCTGAAGGTAAGAAGTTGTTTATTTTCTTTATAAATTGTGTGTGCTGTCTCTTACAAGACAATTTCCCACACAGATCTTTTTCAAATTCACTTTACTTATCACCTTCCACATTTCATAATTTCCAAGAATGTCCCTTTATTCTTTCTTGGGAAATACTCAGAGGGTTATTGTAAAAAATTCTGGGTTGAGTAGTTGGTTACTGCCACTCGAAGACAGCCAGGGATGTTGTGGTCCAGTCTCTGCGGAGGAAGAGGGAACTTCTTAGCCAGAAAACATTCAGGAAAATAAGAGGGGAGTAAAAAGCAGGAATCTTGCCTTGGAAAGAAATGAGTTTAAGATGGAAATTATTTTCTTCCAATGAATACACATCACAAGATGAGGAATACGATGAAAAGAAAACGCAGCTGGACATCCTGTTTCAAACTTTTACCATCTGGTGTCTAAGCATTCCTGTTTTCTCCAGTCTTGTGAAGATTTATTTCTGATAGGAAGAGAAGGCAAGGCTATTCTTCCCCAGTGAGGGATTATAACCATTGCTAAAATCTGAGGAAGAATGCTGTGTTGCAATTTACCATGAAAAACAGAACAAAGGTCCAAGAAGCTCTGTTTACACAGGTATGTTGAGATAAAGAATAAGCCTTCATCTAATGTCAGCCATGCATGAAGGTGTGAAACACCAAATGCTTCCTCAAAAAGCCCCGGATGTTTTTCATTTGTTTTTTACTCATGAATGACTCCATAAAATATATTTCCTGCATTTTTTTTGGGAAATGTAAGTTGTAAGTTACATAAATTATATTTATACCCTATTACTCACAGAAAGGAATTTTCTTTTCTGTCCCTGAAACAGCAACTGTTCTAAAAGGATTTTTCTGGTTCAGAGGTTGCCTTTTCATAAATGAATTGTTTGAAGAGTGTTCCACCAAATCAGGAAAATAACTGAGTGTTGAGCCTTAATGGATTTTGCTTTCCAATGAACTATTTCGAAATTCCAGGTCATACCAGATTGTTTCTTAACATAATTGAAAGCAGGTCTTATCTGAAGATGAAGACATACTTACCGTCCACCAAATATGTGCAAGCCTTGGAAAGATCACGGACCTTTCTTTTTCCAGCACAACACAAATATTTTCCTTAATCTCAATAGGGACTCTGGTATGGAGCAGGACAAGGCTTCTTATCTGGAATAAAGTTTTGGTACAATATGGTTCAATCAGGGCTGTATTTCTTAATAGAGCCTGGTCATTACACAGTTTGAAGGACTTGAGTACTTGCTTTCAACCCAATTCATTTTGCATTGCAACTGGTAAAGGAAGAAAATATTAATGGAAGTTTTTCAAGAATTTATCAGCTTATTAATTTTTGATTATTTGAAGGTATTAATTAATGAACTTTAAAAAAATACAGTTTTCTTTAGAATTAATGCCATGTATGATGGGTTTTAAAAGCCAAATATGAAGGAAAAGTTGCTGAATTAAATTATAAAATAACAAATCTGTGTATTGTAAACACAGGTCTTAAAAGCATCCTGTTCAGAGCCAGATTACCCTTCAATGGGGAGATGGAACCCTGAAGATCCTGACTTTAAACAGGTATACAATCATGATCAAACATATAAAAACCTGTGTGTGAGACTGTGCATGCAAATACAGGTGTCTAAAAAGGGCGCAAAATTCATCCTGTTACTCATTAAGTGAATAACTGCTTACTTTTCTTTTGGCTGATTTGTGGTATTTTTCTCGGAAAAAGGCAAATAATAAATTTTCCCTTGACTTGTGTTTATGACTACAACCTTCAATCTCAAGGCAAAATATCTGACTTTAAATTAAAACGTGTAAGGTGGATGTGTTTCCTGCATTATTATGCTTATACAAAATGGAGGGAGATGCAAAGGTGATTTTATCTGGTACAAATTCTTAGTCAAGATGCAGAAAATATAGATGAGTGTATTAGTAGATCTAGGAGAACCACATTACAAAAATCGTTATGTTTTAAGAATTAATGAATCCATCAGTCATAAACTTCTGGGAAGTAATAAAATCCTGTCATATTTTCAGACTGAATTCCTTATCATCAGATGATTATAAATCAGGAGTAATGCATTATGGACAGAAATACAGATAGCTGGGTGGTTTCTTAACATGTTTTTGTGACAAAAGCTTGGTTTTGTTGGCTCTTCTCTAGACAGAAATTATAAAACATAGTAGGCATGAAGGAAAATAGTTGCTCTTTGGGATACCTAAGCTTTAGGACAATAGAAATTACAACATAGAGAAATGCAAAACTAAGGAGATGTAACTAATAATTTTTTTGTTGGGGTTGTAGCCCTGTGGGTTTGCTATTTGACTGAAATGACAATCTTTCCGATTTCAATAGGCAAAATTAGAGCTATCTGGACCCAGGTAGTTCCAGAACTTCACAAAAGGGACTATGAAACCCTGAAAACCTGAAATTCCAAGGCTAAAATTTGTAAAATTCTAACCTTTCTCCTAAGTTAGAAAGTATTGAATTAATAAGTGAAGTCTATCTGAAATGGTTTTGAATAGTAATAATAATTAATGAGCATACATCCTGAATTCTGGGCCTGGAAAATCTAAGTGGGTCCTTCAGTTTAAGTTCTGCTGAGTTACTCATGTGCCACTAGTATTCCTTGGCTCCACACAGAAGGAGAAAACTTAAGAAATTTTAAATGCATCTTTTGGTCTCCTCTTTGTGATCCTTGTAAATGATTGCAATTATACTGAATCTTGCAAATTATATTTAATACACTTTTTTATTTAATGCGCTTTTTAAAACATAAAAATACATTCCTTTTCTGTGGAGCTTCACAAAGACATAAGTGTCTTTATGCCTGCAAGTTCTGGGAGACATCTGGAAAGAGCTGTAACAATTGCCTATAGAGACCTCTATATCACTTTGGGTTTTTTAACATAGTTCAAATGAAAAATTCTTTCTAGTAACCCCTTCATTACTTAAAAAAACTTAACAGATAGTGACCTGTGCATCATGGTTTCTTGCTTATACCCCGAAATAGAAGACAAATGTTACTCATTTGTATGAAGAGAAATCAAAAGCCTGCACTTAAACCACATCCAGTTGGGTTTAGAGGCAAAATCATAGGCAACTCAGAATCATGAGATTTTTAATAAACCTTCTAAAATGAGTGTACTGATCAGTGAATAATTTCTAGTGTAATGAATAATGCCTGCATTGTCCTTAGGATGAGAAAGCATGGGAGTGAGATGGAGAAATACTTTTTATGAAAAGCAACAAAGCTATGCAGGGCTGCAATGTGATACTTAATCTGCTAGCTTTGAATAGTAAATCTTAAAGACAGGCATTTTCCTTTTTCTGTTTGAAGACTGCCAGTAGAATTAGCAGAAACATGAGAATCTGTGGACCCTGTCGTTATACCAGGAAAAGCTGTATATAGTGTTAAAAACATTCGTTTTCTGTAACCAGGGCTATCAAAACATGGTTCACAATCAATATTAATTGAAATGTCTTTTGTCAAATTTAATTTAAAAATATCAATTAGGTTGTAATAACAACAATTTTTTTATTTTAATTGCAGCAAGTAATAACTAGCAATAACATCTGATTCTGAATGGGGATTAAGTCAGGAAGGCAACACAGGTGACAACTATTTATTGCAATCCTGTTGTGGAATGGAAAACTGCATTGCAGACACCACTGTGGCCTCACAAAATTCACACAGTGGCAGCATCCCAGCTAGAGCAATAGTGGAGAAGCCAATGCCCAGCAGTTCACTCAGGAGCATTTCCTTATAACTGTGTTTATTTTAACTCTATATTAGATCATGCTTATCATAATTAATGCTATCATAGAAGAAAATACAGTTAACCACACAACAGAATGATCTCTCAGAGCTACAGAGAACAATATTTCCCTTTAGACTGTCCACTTAAAAGGTTTTCCCAGTTTTCCTACCCCTTGCGCATAATTCTCACAGTAGGTAAGACAGCTCTCATTCTACTGTTTGCGTTAATTATGCATGAATTTTTACTGTTTCTCTTTTTCACTCTTCCATAAGTGCAAGAATTAGTGGGCATATAATGGTTATCAAAGAAGTACACATCTTCTTCAGTACATATTTGTAGTATTTCACTTTAGTGTAACTTCTATTCTGGCTCAACTACAGTATTTCACTATTCTTGACCCGTTACTACTCTCAGACTTTTGCAGATACATTGTTTACCCTCACAGCTTTTCTTATGTACTGGTAGCACTCAATTTTCCCTCAGTTTCAAATCTTTACAAGTCAAAGCATTTGCTTAAAAGAATACTAAAAGACAGAATTCAACAATTACAATTGCTGGATCTGGCTGCTTCTCTTCCAGCTGTTGTTCCTTTCTGGATAATGCAAGGTTATTAGGTGATTGTATCCGGACAGCATTTCCCAAAGTTTTGACAGGAATACCCCAGCCTGGTTGGACTGGGACCTGAAGGACTGTAGCTGTAAAAGTTCTGATAAGAGCTGTAACAGCTTTTATTCCACAGTCCTCTCTATTTTACCGAGGGGTTTAGTCAAGATAAACAAGAGAGAGATTACATCAGAGGCTATGCAGTCAAAAATAATTTATTAAGATACTTATTCCAGTTAAGTAGGCCAAAATAAACTCTAAACAAGTAAAATCTGACAAGACCCATCAAGATACTTCGGTTCCGAAGTTTTGACCTTACAAGTAGTGACAATTCCATGTTTACTGTGCTTGGCATCAGGTAGCAGACACAGGCTTTTTGGCACCCAGCATGCATCTTGAGGTTTTGGGGGTTTTTTGCTCCTAAAGTTGCTTAATCTTTTGAAAAGCCAAGGAGTGATCAGCAAGCCTCACTCAGTCTTCAGTAGTCATGTAAGGCCAGTGTAGAAGTCTGATGGAGGGTGAAAGTGGGCTGTTCTGGGCTGAACAGTCATGCCACCATTGAGGTCTGCTCCATCAGAGATCCAACACCTTAGGCATGAATGGAATCAAAGGTGGCAGAGTGAATGCTGCAGCTGGTACTGCCAAAGCAATTTACTTCATCACTTTGGCAGCAGTAATGCAGGCCAAAGTTTACTTGCAGTGGAGGGATCTCTAATACACCTGGAGCTGACTGACCAAGGGCTGGAAGCACAGCCTTACCATTTCTCAGGACAGGACCAGCTGTGGTAAAAATATGCACTCAGGTGTGTTGCTCCAGCCAGCATCCGAAGCCCCTGCCCAAAATATTCATGCAGACCCACTCCCTGCCAGTGGGGAGAGAATATGTGAGAAATGCCAGCTTGCTTATTAAAATTTCAAAAGGTGTATTGAACCACAACAGGGATGAGGAATGAGGAAAAAGGAGCTGTGCTGGGTGCTTAGCTGCCACCAGAGGCACACCACCATGCTCGTAACAATCCTTATATGTGCTGTTGACACACCAATTCCCTGCTCATCCCATCCTCTCACATTCCTGCAGATGTTACTCTTGCCACCCAGCTCCTCCTTTGTCCCACCTCTCAGAGTCTGTGAAACCCTTCTTGCTTCGACTTTCCCAATGGTCAGAGATCCACTTCTAACATTACAGAACTTATATGACAAAACACCAGATCTTAACACAGCATCTTTTAACCTTATAACATACATTTAACATTAAAATGGCGAGAGCCAACATCACACTATCTGTTTAACACAGAATAGCAAGAGCAAAAGTAAGAAAACTTTTGAATTAAGAAGAAAACTCAAAAGTAAAGTAAGTGAAGGTCAGAAAAACCCACAAGTGATGCAAAAGCACTTACTCATCTCCTCCCACAAGTAGATCAATGCCCAGAGAATGTCTGAGCAGTAGTCTTCCCAGAAGTAAACACTCATCCCACAACCCCCTTTCCTCCATCCTTTACATCAAACTTTATGACATCACATGGCACTGAGTTTCAGTTTGGCTGCTCTGAGATAGCTGTCCCAGCTGGGGTCCCTCCCAGCCTCTTGCCCATCCCTGTCTACACCCTGAGGCTGAGTAGGAATAAGAGAACCTTATGTTGTTGCGCACTACACAACAGCAGCCAAAATTTTCACTGGTGTTTCATCAACCCTGTTTCAGCCACAAACCACGTAACTAATTTCTAATGCCTTTCAAGATCTTCTCCAGTGCAGTCGAGGTGGCAGCTCAGCTCGATTGGCTTGCTTAACATCACTGTACAACTCATGTGTCTCTCTGATTATGTGCTCATTTCCTTGCTTTATCTAAAGCAAAATGTAGATTGCAGTGTGTCCTATACTCCTCTGTGTGACATATCGTAACAAATGCATTCAAATCCATTCCTTTTTATCTTTACTTTCTTCCTAGGTTAAAGCGCAGCACTTGAACCTAGCTTGGAGTAATGCTCATTGTGCCATATACAATCTGACTTTATATAATTTTGAGTCTATTTATTTAAAAACTTGTATACTACTCTCTCACATCTCTTTATGTAGTTCCCATCACTGAAATGGTTTTTTTAGCCTGTGAAGACAATATTTGTAGCATTTTTCTGACATGAGCATAGGTATTCTATTTCAAGGGCATTGTGAATCACTTCTGGGACTTGAATAAAGGTGTAATTTTTGTCATTAAATGTGAAACCTAAGCTGTAAATTGGTTCTTCATTTAATGAAATGGAAAACAAATTATCAGATTGTAACTAAAAATCAGTAGTTTTCTTGGAACTTGCAGAAACTGCTCAGGAGGAATTTTATCTGGCAGTAGTCTATCACATTCCTAGGCTTTGTCATCATTCTTTTTTACAGATCATAATAGAAAATCACAGCTATCATGATTTCCTGGAAACATTTTATTCTTTAGTAACTTCTACACCTCCCAGCCAAATGGTGTTTCATTATGCTTCTAGTCCAAGTTCTTCTTCCTTCTTCCTTCCAGTCATACAATGTCATTCTCCAAATAATTCTTACAGTTTTCCAGCTCATTTTCCAGCATTTCATGCAGGTGCAGGAAGCATTTTTAAATTCCTGGATCTCAATCTGCTTTTGCAAGCATGTCATTTTTGCTTTACAAGATCCCATTGGAATCTCCCTTGCTCTAGCCCGAATTTCTGCTCTGTACTCATAAATCTCTCTCCTTGCTTCTACTGATTTTCTTCCACTAAACAATTTCATTCCTTTTATGTTTACTTTTTACCATTCTGAGTCCCTAGAAGGTATTTGTTTTCCAAAGACAAATTTTCTTCAACTTTCTTAATAGTATTTTTTAAAACAGACTCTTTGGATTGAAGCAGATACACTGTTGTTACATTGACTTGATCAGGACGGAATGTTCTAGCTGCTTCCCATTATAGCTTTGATGAAATCAGAAGGTGAATCCTCAAGTTTCCTTGAGGTACTCTGCCACAACTGCAGGACATTTTCTTTCCATTTCCTGTTGTCATAAGAGCTTAAAGGACGCTTTGCTCCCTCTGTCAAAAGGTAGTTATTGCCAGTGCTGTAATCTCCAGCAAGCTGCTACCCTTAAAAGTGCTCCTGCTTTTCCTCAAGCATTCAGCTTCCTTTTAGAGGTCCCCTTTAGCAATGATAATACACCAGACATGGGCGGAACAAGTGTTTTCAACAAGGTTACTTGAAAGGAAAGTTTAAATAATTTGATTATGATATTTCCCCAAAAAGATACTACAAAGTCCCTGTTCTATGGCAGGAGGCTGAGTTGGGGGAAACATGAATCTCAACCTACTATTAATTAATGACTTACTCTTAGCATCAGATAACTGTTCACACAATGCTCACACTCACACGCCCCCACGGAGGAGCTCTTTCAACAACAACTACTGCTTCAGAGATGGATCTTTTTTTAAAAGTGCATTGGAAACTAGAGTTATACAGAAAAGTCATGGGTAATAGGAGAGTTGTTTAAGAGTATTTTCTACAATAACATTCTAATTTTACTTCAAAAGAGGCAAGAAGAACTGTGGATTGACATATTATTGCTAGTGGCCATTAGCAGGGTAGGCCTAAGGTGAGAAAATAAACAGATGAAAAACCTAAGTTATCGTAATGACACTGGGGAAACTGTGCTGGTGTTTTTGTGAAGCAAAGGAACGCATCTATTAGTCCTGCATTACTCAGTCCTTTGAGGGAAATGGGCGTTGTGCTATTCATAGTTATCACAGAATTATCACAAAATAATAATGCCTAAGGTTTATTTAAAAATTGGTTAATATGAGTCAATGGAGAAAAGCATAACTAGCATAAAATATAACAAACCAACCATGTACATGAATTTTTGTTACACTTAGCATTATAGAATGGTATTAGAAATATAATGTGTTTTTTACTTTGTGTATTTTCATAGCTGAATGAAGATAATAACTTTTTCATCATGCATTACCAAGGAGATTCAGTGCAGTTCCAATGCTATGAAGATAGAAGTTACTATCTGTGTGTGAAGGACGACTCACTTGATATTCGCAAGATGGAGAAAAGAGATCCCAACAAGGACAAAAATTTTTACTTCAGGGTGTCATATTTACAGGAAAATTAACTTGTCTACCTTTCAGTGGCCTAAGTGTCCATACATTCCTAAGAAGATGCAGAAATTTGAGATCAACTAATTTCTGTTTGAACAAAATTCTTACATTTTCAAAATTTCTAAATCACCAATGTCCTTTATTTCTGCACGTTCAGTAGCAAAAGAGAAAGGCCAAGTTTGAAAAACACACTAACTGATAAGTCTCTGTGTCCTACCCATGCAATTATGTTTTTAAGGAAACAAAATATTCTGGTGTGGGAAAATATTCAGGGGATATTTCAAAAATGGCAACACTAAGGAACATGGTCATAAAATGTGCCATTAGTTCTTCATATGGTAAACGTTTTACTTTTTAAAAACTGTCTCTCATAAGTTCACCTGAATGTGACAAGAAAACTTCTAGAAGTTTTTTAATGCATATGTGCATACCCTGACTGACTGACTGACTTGGAGAAAGAAGTAGGAAAGGAGTCTTGAGTCTATCTGAAAATAAGGGAAGATGCTGGAAGCACTGAAGATGTCTCTGCACCTGTAGCTCCAAGTCAGCCCATACAGTCCATTGTGCAATTTCAGCATCTCTCTAGCATGCCAGCTCTCTAATAAAATGTACTCAGAGCATCAGATGTGCAATGTGCAGGCAGAGGGAGGGAGATGCATTGCACTGATGGGCCATAACAGATACCTGCAAACAGAGCAGAGCATTGCTCTGGCCTATTGGGTTCCATGTCTGAGTCATAGAGGAAAATACAATCACATGTTCAATTGCAAAGCAGAGTGCAGAACAAAATCAGAAAATTTACACTGTTCAAAATTACTGAACAAAATAAACACTAGGTACTTATGTGGGGTACACTGGAGGAGACATAAGATACCTACCCTAGAGCAGCAGGGTCTTTCAGTGTCAGATGTTAAATGTCCATTGACCATACTGTGCAAAGGAAACCTGTTTGAAATACATGAGAAAACAACCTGAAAATTACCAGGATCATTAGGTGTTAAAGATCTGGTTCTTCATTGTTGTGCATGGAATTCCACTCTGATTTAGTGGCAATTTTCTGTGATACAAGTAATCAGAGACCACATATGTATAAATGATAGACATGATGCACCAATGCCAAGAAACTGCTGCCCACAAGATAACACAACACTTGCAAGAACAGTCTTGTGTAAGTATAATAAACAATGCACCCCTTAAATAGGAATCCTATTGTCAGTCAGTCAATCACACCAATGCACATTGCAATAAAGCAATTTTCTGTTGTAAACTAAATTCCAAAGGTCTGTGAGACCTTAAAAGCTTTTATGGCTTGCTTGTTGTGTACTTCAAATAGTGAAAATCTTTATGTTTACTCAAATGCTTATAGAAGAGAGTTTTAAGTATTTAATATTTACAACTTCCTGACCAGCTGAGAGTTTGATAAAGCTAGCGTGAATTTAAAAACCCCCAAACTCTAGATATTAATTTCAGCATTTATTACATTAGAATCAAGTTATTTCAGCACTACTTAAGATGTTGCACAAGAAATAGATTCTGTCATGTATTAAGTACATTAATTTCATTATCTAATACACTAACACTTCATAGCCATACATTTATTATTGGTAGTGTATTCACCTCACTAAATAATAGAATGGGCTAGGGAGCAAGTTGATGAAAAGATGTCAAGTCACTATAAAGCTTGTATGAAGCATATTAGTTAAATCAGCATTGCTGATATCACCACAAAAGTAACATTTACCTCAGTTAAGTTTGAATCTGTTTTATAGTTAAAATTTAAATTATGGTTATATGCAGAATTTTGTTCTTCTACCATTATTTTTTTTAACAATTCAAGAGAAAATAAGCCCTTATAGAAAAAAGCAGTGATAATTTTGCAAAATTTCAGATTTTATATCTAGGATAGTAGCATAATTTGACTTCTTTTCTCATAAAACACAGTAATATCATGCAATGTTGTAACTCTAAATGTGCATTGTAAAGCAAGTTCAAAAATTTTCTATCGTAATCTTTTCTGGAGTCTTATTTTGATCATAAAATGTCTTCAAACTGACATTTTTCAATTCCCACTAACCGAAGTGTCTTGTGAGTGGCAGATAAGTTTTTATTACGTGAGGTGGAAATCATATAGGAATTTTTATTTTAAAATAGAAAATGAAAGCCAGTTAGCCTTTTAGAAAAATACAGTTTCTAACACTTTACAATAAAAAACTCCAATGTGTCTAACACTTGAATATGAAATATAACTAATATGTTGCTGTCAAAACCAACAATGATTAACCTTCGTTTAACAGATGTGATAATTATTAAAATAATAATATAGGTATTTTGCTCTTGTATTTCTGCCCTTCTAAAGCTGTGCCTTGAAGAAAGTACTGCATTTTGCCTGCTTAGACCAATGTAATGCGAGTATTCTTCATATATAACTTCTAGCATTTTGACCATATTTGTGGTTTTCTACAATAAAACCTGTGAGAAAAACTACAATAACTGTAAAGCAAGTGATTCTTTTCTGTGTTACGTACACTCCATTATAGGGAGCCAAAAGAACTAGAAACTGGAATTAGGAATTGTAATTTTTCTTGCCTTTGTTAGTAATTTTCAAGGTTATGTCTGCATGTGGTGATGTGTCCCCACTTCCCCCCTTTGCTGGAGCAAAGGCCACCAGAGATGTTCCTGGTGCATCTGACTGACAGACACAATAATTCTGGGCCATAACTCTTGCTCAGCAGCCAAGGGCCATAATTCTTGTTCAGCATTCAGAGACACTTTATGTCTCTGCAGACTAAACAAATTATTACAATCTCATGTTGGTGCAATTGCAATACTGTTAAAACTTGTAAGCAATCCAAATTATACAGTTTCTGTTAAAGTTCTTCAGTAACACAACATCTCAGTAGAAGAACACGTTTATTACTCTTCTCTGGTGTTAAATTCTCACCTTGCACTCACAATCTGATGTGAAGGGTTCTTTTTTCTTAGATATGGTCAGGATGCCATCACAGTAACTACAATACATGTATGTCTTGTAATTCCCAGCTGATTTAAATAGAAGTGTACTCTGCCTTTGGTGTTGCTACTTTTGCATCTACATGGTATAAATTTTGAAGGTGTATATAAGCAGACATTATTTTAGTGCCACTTTGGGGTTTTTTCTGCTTATCCACAATTTGTCTAACCAAAGAAATCATAGTTTGGGTGCTTTAAATACGACTTCTCATATTCCCTGTTCATACAAAGAGGTTGCAAGGAAGATTTTCTACCAGCCCCTCATTTAATTCTTTCTGGCAAATTACATGGCTAATTGATGCTCAGAAACGAGACACAGTGGCTGCTATTGTACTCCTTGTAGCTCCTTGAAGTCGTCCATCTCTAGCACCATCTCGTGGTCTGCTGTAAACTGCTATCCACGTTTTATTACATCAGCAAGCTATAAAAAGTTCTCATTAGCTAAAAACAAAGCATATATTTATTTTTCCAAACTTCACTCTTAATTTCCAGATTACATGGAGCCTAGATCCCCTGTGTCTGGAATGACTAAAGGGTGCAGACTAGCAGGTCAAGGAAAGAAAAATTCCCCTTCTGTTTGGCATTTTCAAGGCTATATGATGGTGTGCCCCTACACACATATCTATAACACACAGTGTTATAAACTAAAACATCTGATAGACGTAGATGCAAATGTCACATAAATTTCTCAAGCTGCAAAAAATTACTATCAGAAAAAAAATAATTTCCTGCAATAAATGTATTTTTCTCATGTATATATATATATATATATAAGTTGGGGCTGAATAAAGGTATGGTGTTTTCTTAAACATTAAGATTACCTTTTTATGCACTATACCAGCAAACCTGACATTTTCACTGCTTTCTCATGAAAATATTTACAAAGACAAAGCCACAAGATTTTCAGTATTCTGGTGAAGTTGGTGTAGCAGGCTTCAAACCTGGCGTCAAAGCAGGTAACAGAAGCAATTAAGAGGCATTGACAGGAAAAATGAAATAGTTATTTAATACATGTTTTCTGACAGTTTATTGAAAAAAGGATTCTAAGGTGTTTTACAGAGACTAAATATAAGAAGTACATGAAAAAGTGGGGCAAGAAAGTCTAGGAAAAGAATTGCAGCTAGAAAGAAAAAATAGTAAAGAATTTTTGCCTGATATCTTATCTAAACCTATTGGTTTTCATTTTGAAGCTATTGCCCCTTGTCCTGTCACTACATGTTCTTATTAAAAAAAACCACTCTCCAGGTTTCTTGTAGGCTCCCCTCAGGTATTAGAAGGTTGCAATTCAACTTCCCTCAAGTTCCTCTTTGCCTGGCTGAACAAACTCAACTTCCTCAAAAGAGTGGTGCTCCAGGCCTCTATCATCTTGTTGGCCTCCTCTGGACTCACTCCAACAGGTCCATCCATGTCCTTCCTGTGCTGTGACCCCAGAGCTTGGTGCAGCACTGCAGGTGGGGTCTCACCAGGGCAGAGCAGAGGGGCAGAATCCCTTCCCTGCCCTGCTGCCCACACTGCTCTGGATGCAGCCCAGCACATATTTGGCTTTCTGGGCTGGGAGTGCCCATGGCTGGGTCATGTCCAGCCTCTCACCCACAGAATCCCCAAGCTCTTCTGGGCAGGGCTGCTCTGATCTGCTCACCCCAGCCTGGGCTGGTACTAGGAGCTGCCCCCAACCCAGGTGCAGCACCTTGCTCTTGGATTTGTGTCATAGTTTAATCCTAGCCAGCAGCCAAACCTCCACAGTCTCTCACTCACTCTCCCTCCAGCAGGACTGGGGAGAGAATCAGCTGGAGAACTCATGGGTTGAGATAGAAACAATTTAATAAATGGAAAGCAAAAGCCACATACAAGCAAAGAAAAACATGGAATCAGTTCAGGGCTTCCCACGGGCAGGCAGGTGTTCAACCATCTCCAGGAGGGCAGGGCCCCATCACACATAATGGTGACCTGGGAAGACAAACACCATTGCTCCTAA
>PYHW01009486.1:4262028-4272708 GCA_013186435.1 Turdus rufiventris | reverse complement strand
GGCAGAGCCCGGGCCAGTAGCGTGGGGGAGCCCAGCAGAACCGGGGCTAGCAGCGTGGGGGAGCCCAGCAGAGCCCGGGCCAGCAGCATGGGGCAGGGGGGCAGCAGAACCCAGGCCAGCAGCATGGGGGAGCCCAGCAGAACCGGAGGTAGCAGTGCGGGGGAGCCCGGCTGTGCAGGGGAACCTGGCAGAAGTGGGAAGCCCGGTGGGCAGGGCTGCCCAGCGGCGGGGGGAAGCCCAGCAGAACCTGGGCCAGCAGCGTGGGGAAGCCCAGCAGAACCGTGGCTAGCAGCGTGGGGGAGCCCAGCAGAACCGGGGCTAGCAGCGCAGGGGAGCCCGGCAGAACCCGAGCTAGCAGCATGGGGGAGCCCAGCAGAACCGGGGGCCTGCAGTGCTGGCCAGGGTGAGCAAACGCAGCGGTGCAGACAGGAGTGGGGGGCGAGTGAGCCCGGTGGCGGCAGTGGCAGCACCGCCCAGCCGGCCCCGAGCGGCCCTGCCGAGCTGTGGCGCCGAGCTGGGCCCCCTGCCCCGTCAGCAACCATGAGCAGGCCAAGCCTGCCTGGCCCTGCCCCGAGCCAGTAAATGCCGCCATGCTGCGATCCTGTTACTCATTGGCAAATTTGTGAAAGTTGCACATGGATTCTCGCTACGAACGAAAATGCGGCTAATATTCGGGTACGGCTTTTTTATTGACAAAGACATCAACGTTGTCGATGCACTGGAAGTGCGGCTTATACTCCGTGCGGCTTGTATTCGTGAATTTACTGTAATTTGGGTGAGAATAAAACATTGGCTCTTATGAAATTTTCCTTTCAGAAGGACACCGAGATAAATCCTCAAATATCAACCTTGAGTGATCTCTTTGTTGGTAGATTATAATACTGTAAGAATTCTACAATGTCTTCTACATTATGTGTCAGTGTTTTCAGTATTATCTACTTTTTTTGGAGTTAACAAAAAAATCATTCTGACATCTGTAGCATCACTGTCTGTACTAAAACTATAGATTTAGCTCCCTAATTCTCATTGTATTCATATATATACATTTTTCCAAGATGCAAATGGTTATGTGTTGTGCTCCAAACATACTGATTGGGTGAAAATCCACGCTTACTCTTTATGCTAGAACTGTAAATAAGCAGGATGGTTGAAGATGTGGTATTGTAAACAATGACATAGTCTGCACTGGTATAGCCTGCAATAACACTCATGGTTCCTTAGTCTGTTCTGAATAAGTTTCATAAAATAAAGGTAGATGCGAAGTTCTTTGTATACATTTTAAATAAACTGCAGAGAGAAAAATTACTTTGCCAATACCTGGCAAATTGTAATTCTAAGTTATGATTGCCAGATTCTTCTGCTCTTTTTCTAAGGCAAAATTGAAGCTCCGTGCTATGTCTGACATCCATGTGCATTCTCATGGCTAAACAGTAAGATTCTAACAGATTTTCTATACCTATCAGAGAATAAGTACTTCAGAGGATGAATTCCAAAGCAAAGCAAAGGCAAAGCAAAGCGAAGTGAAGCGAAGCAAAGCAAAGCAAAGCAAAGGGTCTTGCAAATGTGTCAATCAGGATTGATTTTCACCTTTTAGTTGATTTTTTCAAAACTGAAAAAAAAAAATTTGTATGTTTTTTATTTTAATGAAACATAACAAGTCACTGACAATACGCTAGAAAGAACTTCAATCCAAAATATTTTTTGGAACTTAGTTTTAATATGTGAGGTGATCAGCAATGTTTAGGTGTATGTACGTATATGTGTGCTATATAAAGCTCAATAAATTTGGAAGGTTTTAACTGTGGATACAGATAAAATATTTGTAAAAATTATAAAAAAGTTTAAAATTAGAAACTTTATTTGCCTTTACTGTAATGCAGAAATTATTATTGATAGAGATTCAGATTCCAAAGAATTGGTGATTTTAACAGCAGGTTCATGCATGCTAGAAGACAACTGACATTTTGCTGTCAAATTAGTAGTTGTCAGTCTTCTAAAAGTAATCCACTTAGGCAAAATCTATTGAAGTAAACTGATCTTCTTCTAAATGCAGCTTCTTCTTTTCCCTCAGTGAAACAGAGAAAAAAATAATCCACTGAAAACCTTTGTCATGAGTCTTCATTAAGCTATTTCTTATACATAAAAAATTTGTTCAGTTTATTTAGGTTAACATGACTGTGAAATATACACAAGAGATGTTGGGAATTTACATCTATTTTTATTAAAAAGTTGAGTTACATTTTTAAGGAGTTACTCCAATTTTGACATTTGGAGTAACAAGTGGCAAATAAACATGTCAGCAAGCAGCAAGGGTTGCATTCTCTGCAAGGGAAAGTGATTCGATCTTAAATAAAAGCAGTCAACCACTAAGAGGAAGAGTTTACACAAGGGGCATACAGAGAAAGAGGGTTACAGGCTTCTCATGGCAACTAGAGCCTGCTGATATTCAAGCCACAACACAATTTTCCTTAAAGCAACATTTCTAAAATTTGGTTTATTATAAAACAGTTAGATGATTAATGTACTTTGTCTTATTAAATATATTCATATTTCACTTTAATTTTAGCATTTAAGCTAAATTTCTAATTAAGTTAATTTCTAATAGGTGGCAAAGATCAGGAAAATGAGTTCAACTTTACACAGCTTTCCTCTTAATTACTCAAAACACATTTAATGGTATGTGATAAGCAAATGATAGCTTTGAAATACAGTTTAGAAATACAGTTACACCATATTCTTATTATAAACTTTCTGCAAACCTAAGTGACAGTATATTTAACTTTGCACTGAAGTGTGTACCTCATAGGCTTCAGTCTTGTAGTGTTTATTGACTGGGCATGGTATTTTTACAGACAAACAGATGTTATAATTAGGTTCTGTTATGTCTTTCAGTCCTGTCCAATTTCTGAAAGCACTATATAAATTCATGATGATTAACTCTTTTATTTAACACCAAAGATTAAGCTCTGTATGTTTGTCGAAATTTTTCAGTTTGCATTTGGCAATACCCTAAATCTAGTAATATGACCGGAAGTTGACTTTCAAATTGAATTTCATAGGGCCAGGAATTTACCATGGAATGCTGAAAGTTACCTATGTAAATACAGAAAAAACATGAAAATTGAAGGAATCAGCTGAGCAATAGATTATGTTCATGAAATTAGAGATGTAATAGACATTCCGTTTTTAGTCATTTAGCCCAGAAGAACTTCTATTCTTTATGCTTCCTTTTAAATCTAAAAATGTACTAAAATCCACAAAAAGTATAATGCTCCACAAGAGAGAGCATGTCAGACGAAGAAATGAGTTTCTTGCCTGAAATCCTGGTCTCTCTATCCTTTGTTGGACTTTATTATCATGTCTGACCTTAAACAAACATCTAAACAAACTGTTGGATTAACATTTCAACAAGGTCCAAGCTCTGACTATGGAACCTTAATCATTCAATAAACAAAAATGAAGGTGTTTACTCTTTTAACCATTCTAATAATTACATATTTATTAACAATAAGGATAAGTAGGCTGCTGACAAGTAATATTCCCATTCCTACACAAACTAGTCAATCTGTGAGCAATTTTGAGGTACTGTCACCAACAAACACAAGAGCCACTGTTTATTTAATGCTGGTAGGACACCAGATATACTAGTACAATTGCACTGTTATACCAAATCATACACCGTCTCAGAGTGGGATATGCTTTTGGAAGCAAAGAGGTTATTGGTTGTAAACTGAATTGTTAATTTATAAATGGTTAATACTTCATTACATAGCCCTATTATATGAGTTACTTAACTGTCATTGAGAGCAGAAAGCTTTCTGATTAAGGTATTTTTGGTGGGATTAAGACAGAGAGATTGCAGTATCAGTTATAACCTAAGATATAACAGTAACACAATGCTTTTTAGGCAGTCCCCACTTCCTGGTTGGATACAGCACCATCGTTTTCTGTGGTTAGGAAGACCACCTTATTGCTTGCATTTAGACTGTTTCTATCTTGTTCAGCACAAAGAAAATATAGATATTAACAAGGTTATTTCTGTCAAAAATGTGGTGGTAACAAATTCTGTTGTCCTCAATGGAAAACATGCCTCACAATCTACAGCTGAGCTGTAAATTTCAACTTTATTAAAACCAGCTAAGTACAACAGTACCTCTTAAAGAATGGTACTGCCACTGTCAGTTTCCTTGTGTTTAAACATTAAGCTTTCACTCTCACTAGAACACAAATATTTTTAATTCTGCTCTTCCTTTGGTCTTCAATAGGGCAAATCAACAAACACGCTTTTATCAAGGTGATGCACACTAGTAATATCAGACACAATTAAAAAATAAGGACAACAGTTTTCTTAGCCAGGCCAACCAGCGTGGGGTAACAGGGCTAAGAAGCTGGCATTTGGAAAACAGCAGCTATGAGGTTCTGCATTTGGAATCTGCTAGTGTTGGCAGAGGCAGACTCTAGAAAGGCTTCGGGGCTATTGTGAATTACAGTTTCTCATATCTCCTAGTAACTGTTCTGTTTCTTGAACCCTTGCCACTTCAGCTACACAATTAAGACTGTAGTTCAATTCTCTTCTGTTTGAATGGGTTTTTAATGTAACAGAATGACCAAAACCTGAAAATACAGCACTAAAGCCTTGTAGAGACAGGTCAGATGCAGTTGTAAAACCTGAAAGAATTTTACCTTATGTTTTGAAGATAATTTACTTTGAAAGTAGCAGTCTAGTTCATATAGTGTAGCTGCTCATATAGTAGCTGTGAATCACAAAACATTCTGGTTTATTTCTAGCAGCAAAAATATATTAATGAAATATTGTCTATGTCAGAATAGTAATTTTAATTTGCTTATCAGCTTCAGTACTTTATGTTCTTAAACTGCCACTTTTTAAAACTGTATATTTTAAAGAAAGGTCTAATAACCTCCCCCAGACCTTTGCACAGAGATTCAGGAAGAATATGTTTTAGACTACTTGCTTACTCTCAGTCCTCTTGGAAATCAGTACAGAAGGTCTATTTGTTGATCTTTCCTCCCTCAACATACAAAATATCCCAGCATTGGCAGGAAACCGTATTCTTGTAGCCAAAACTACTCTCACCACCACCCCCACGCACACACACACACACACACACACTCACAAAAAAAACCCCCAAAAAATCAAAAAAACCAAAAAGGAAATAGTAACAGAAAACCAGAAAGAAATGAGGTCAAGGAATAAAATCACCATGGAAAAGCAGAAACCATTCTACATCTGTTTTGAATTATCAGGAAATGTGTCATGCAGTATATATTATAACAGGTCTGAAAGCCTGAAAGCCTTTTTTCAAACAGCAGCATGAATTGAGGTGGTCATGTAAGGAACAGGAAACAAACTGCATTTAAGAACAGCACCTGCTCACTTGCCAGCCAACCATCCCCAAATTACAGGTCAGTAAAAAGCTGAAAAAGGAGGGTTTCTCCTGAAATACATTATTTATCCTCAATGAAAAAGAACTATTAGTACTGGCACAACTATACAGAAAATTTTCTAATCCCCTCTTTCTTTCTCTCTGAAATATAAAATAACTGTATTTTGAATGCAGCAAACAGAAAACGCATCTTACAAAATAGTCCAAGAATCAACTGCAACAGCAAAAAAACATGATTGCAAAAATTTTACAGAATTCGGAGTGATTTTCATCCAAAGCTGAGGAAGACAAATTTTAGCAGGGTTTTTATTGGTCCAACAGGCAAATTTGCATAGACATATATGGCAAAATTCACACGAGGAAATTGTAGACAAAAATTATGTAGGACTTTGCAATGCTATGTTAACCAGAGGCATCCTTTGTAAACTCTAGCATTAAGAAATTATATCCTGAGCTACTGCAGCTACTGCATATGTAGTTCTCAAATTTCTATGTGCATTTGTTTCAGGCTTGTAAGACACTTATGCGCTTTCAGACATGATGGTAAAAGAAAGAAACAAATTTTAAAGAGTGATTAAAATATCCTGAAATATCTCAAATTTCATATCAAATAGACAGTGAAGTAACAAATAGTATAACCAACATTTCATACTGTATTCATGAGACAAGAATATTACATTTTATAAATATTATTACAATATATTTTTTGCTCATTGTGGAACTACATTGATTATTTCATAGTATAATGTAGTTAAATTCAGCAGTTTTTGCATACCTATGTAGACTACTTATTAAAATAATCCAAAATTTTATTTGCTTATCCTTTATTAAAATGTGAACAAAAAACTCTCAATGTTTTAGGAGTTGTCTGAGATAAGCACATGAAGAACAGGCTTACTTAATAAACTATACTTACAGTTATGTCAGATGAACTTCAACAAAAGGTTCTGCACTAAATGAAAGAATTCTGTACTACATGAAAAATTCTGAACTAAATGAATAGTGATCAGAAAAGAAGCATGCCTCAGAGTATCATACCATACAGGGAGGATCAAAAATCTGAAATCCATCTCTGGTATTGTGGTGACTTATTCTTACTTTTTCAATTGATAGTTGTTCAGCTGCATCTTTTTCTGACTTGTGATTATAACTAGCATTATAATTATTTAAGATAGTCTTTGTCAAGACACCAAGTCAAGTGTTTTACTGAAGATCCATCCTGAACAAGTTCTGATGAGCAAAAATTATGGGGAAAAAAGCTACCATGTGCTAGATAATTTGCAATAAAGATAAAAATTAATCCTCCTTTCATTAAAATTTTCTCCAAGCTTAGAAAGGAGTGGTGATTTCTACTTACTCCTTGAGCTATGATGTAAAATTTTCTGGATTCCAGATCTTTGGCTACTGTAAGTATTCAAAGACATAATTTTCACTGCTTTTAGGTTTGCTTTGGTAAGGGAACAAATAATAGAAAAATCATCCATAAATAAACTGTAAGAATCTTTTAAAGAAATCTTTAATGAGAATTTGAAAAAAAATTAAAATTAAATTAAAATATCATACACTTAACATCAAAACCATTAGGATTAAACTGTATTTAAAATAGAAAGCAGAAGATGAATTAAATGTTTTCCAACCTCATTCATTATTATATGGTACATTTTCCTTTCCATTATATTAACCAAAAAAATTCCAGAGCTGGTGTTCACAGCTTAAATGAGTATTTAGAAAGTGCAGCTCTGTACCCTGTTCTTCAGAAAGTGTTATGTTTCATGGAAAATTAATTCTCCACAATGAAGAAAAAAGGTAAAGGATTTAGCATTTAATAGTAAAAGCAGGTTTTGGATGAAAGCATGACACCCAACATCTTGAATAAAAAAGACAGAAACTCTCCAGTGACTAGTTAATTTTAATTTCTCATGGTTGTGTGTCTCATTAGAGCCCACTGGATGGCTCCCTTACCACTGCCAGGGTTTGTACTTTTTGAGCACTCAGTATATTCCCACGTTGCAACTGTGTTTGGTGAGCCCCACTGCCTCAGGAAGCTGGTCACAGTAAATGAAAAAGCATCTCCACTTACTGTCTGTGAGTTTGCAGGTGCAAGTTGTCCTCCCAAAACATCAAACAGCAATTTCCTGTAGAAAAGAGTGGCTGCTAACATCCAGGTAAAAGATGGTTGAAATATTATAAACAATGGCTAAAAAAACCACCAACCCAATCCAAAGAAAATCCCAAACTCAGACAGCATACTAGGAAAAAAATATTAAAATAACTACATAAACAAATAAAAAGCAAAAAAACCCCCAAAAATTCGATTGGATGTTTTTCATCTTCTTATTATGCACCACAGAAAGAGCGAGACACAATTATCCTAACACTGAGTAATCCATCCTACTCAGAAACCTTGTAACGGCAACAGGATAAAAAAACCTAAGGAACAGAGGGGTGTTGAAAATGCTCAGCTTAGGGGAGTCAAGGATATCAAAAAGGAGAGGTGTCAGTCAGAGTACACTCTGGTTCCTGCAGCAGTTACAGTTGAGGATTTACATTACTTTTATCAGCAAGTTGATCCTACAACAAATGGTCCTTTCTTTAATTAGATATAGATGTACGCAAAATGTGATATATAAGAGAGCTGATTACGCTGAATTTTTCTGATGTAATAACTTTAGAGCAGATGGTAACATTTGCAACAGTATGATTTCCACAAGTTAACACATGACAGGGCCTTCAGTTATTAAGGATAGAGCATAACTCAAGTCTGCATCTTGTGTTGTAAAGCCAAAGCCCTATTTATTTCTCCATTTTGCCATTTGGTTACACTTTAACAATATTCCTAGAAAGATTTTATTGCAAAGTCTATTATGTGAAAAAACCACCAATGTGAATTAAAAGATCCCTGAATATCTCTAATAAAATTCTAGAAATGTTTTAGATTTCTAGCCTCTGTCCCATGGAGCTGTATGAAATTATTTAATACTTCTTTTTAAATTATCTGCTAATCCTCTTAAATATAGATAACTAAAACACATTTTAAAATAAAGGCCCAACAAAAACAATAAAGATAATGGACCAATTTTGTCACCAGTCACAGATGCATTCTCTTGAGAAATCTTCTTAATCCCTTACTCATATAAAAATTCTGCTGATGACCAATAATGTTTTTACTCAATACTTTAAGTTCATGTATCATTCAGCCTTTATTCTATTTTTCAGTCTTAACTGTTTTCTTACATTATAGTTTCTATCTGATATGTAGAATATGTCATTCTGTGAATGATGAACATAACAGATATGTAAGTGTGGGGAGATTTAAATACTTCGGGTTTGGTTTTTTTTTATTATTATTATTCCATAAACTAGGATTGACTGTCAGGGTATACAGAAGGCTGATAGTTTTATACCACACTGAACATATAGATGTTCAGAATACCATCACAGCAAACCAAAATCACATCATCCTGATTGTGATTATTGTTCATTTTCTCATACATAAGCAATATACTGTAGTGGCAATTTGATTATGAAAGACATTCTAGCTCCTTTGCTTGTATTTTCTGGAGCTTATGATGTTGAGAAGAAAAAAAATTCTGTCCTTGCTTTGAAATACTTTTCTCTCTGACATTTACATACTTAAAAATCAGGTCACTACATAAGAAAAGATACACCCTTACAAATGAATACATTTTCAGCAGATCAAACTTCATATATTATGCAAATAAAACCCAGTAAAATTTGGCATGCATGTGTTCCTTAATTGATGACTAATTGCTTCATAAGTAAATATTTTTGTAATTAAGATGCAATTACTGGAAATGTTTTTCCTATTTGTCCCTTTCATATTTTTAAGCAAATATTGAAAAGCTTGTCTGACAAGTACCAGCTTTATTCTTGGTTTTTAATGAGGTCAAGCAGATAGAGGGATTTTTTACTAATTTTCAGAGGTCAACATATGTACTAACACAATTGCAAACCCAGAACCTTTACTTCTAGGTTCACAGACACAAAAGAAGAAATTGTCTTTAATTAGACAGTGAAATGAGGTTAGCTTTTCAGTTTGGAAGGGTAGTAAAGGATGATGTTCCACAGTAAAGGCTGGATCTTCTATGAGTGAAAGGCTAGATGAAACTGGAAGATGGCTCTGCTGGGCTAGCGTTTGAGGGAGAATTAGCTGGCATTGTCAAGCTAGTGAAAGACCTAGAAACAGACTGCTGCAACTCATACTAATATTTACAAATTATGGAGATATTCCATTGCACCTAGGTTTAGACATGAAACTAGTACCCTGACATGTTCTATAACTAGTCTTGGCACTAGCAGATTTTGATGTACCAGGATTATTGTTCTATTAATCTGGAAATGAGGTTTAGGATGATGAGCTAGTCTTAGTGCTGTTTTACTGGGAGCTGTTCTAAGAATTAGGGTTAAGAAGTTGTTTTTGTTGATGAGACATTGTCAGTCGACAGTCATACCTGGATCCACAAGAAATTGCTGTGTTTGGTTAAACATTATGCCATTATATTGAGTTTGGAGAAGAACTGGAATTTGAAATTACTTCAGTTGATGAGGTAAGGTTATAGAACCATTTAGGTTGGAAAGGACCTCTAAAATTATTGTCCAATAGTTAACAAGAACTGCCATGCTCACCACTGAACCATGTCCCTGATTGTCACATCCATGCATTTCCTAATAGCTAGTCTAAACCTCTCCTAGTGCAACCTGAGGCCATTTTCTTTTATCCTGTCACTTATTACCTGGGAGAAGAAAGTGATCCCCACCTGGCTACAACCTCCTTTCAGGAAAGTTGTAAAAAGTGATAACATCCCCCCTCAGCCTCCTATTCTTCAGGCTAAACAACCCTGGCTCCCTCAGCCACTCCTCATAGGACTTACTCTCCAGACACCTCACCAGCTTTGTCGCCCTTCAGTGGACACGCTTCAGCACCTCAATGTCTTTGCTGTAGGGAAGGGCCAAAAACTGAACAGAGGACTTGGGGTGTGGCCTCACCAGTACTGAGTACAGAGAGAAGATGATTGCCCTGGCTCTGCTGGCCACAAGCCAGGATGCCACTGGACTTCTTGGCCACCTAGCCACCATGCTAGTTCCTGTGGTGAGATCATGGGACAGTTTCAGTCTTACAGTGATGACGTCTATCTCTGTTTGTAGACAACTTTTAGGAGAGAGTGTTTTTCTCTAACGAGGAAGGCTTCAAAAATCCCCTTCTGCCAATGAGAGTAATGAATATTAGTGGGTGAAAGTTGGGGGGACCAAAAAA
>PYHW01009486.1:4201326-4261978 GCA_013186435.1 Turdus rufiventris | reverse complement strand
AAGAAAAAAGATGGAAAGATGGTAGCAGGCCCCCTTTGTCTAAGGGGAAGGAGGAGAAAAAAAGTTCACTCAGCAGCTGGGAACCTGTTGGATTTCTGTGTTTCACCACTGGTCTTCTCACAGCAGGTGAAATTGGTAGATTTTAGTGTCCTTTCTTGTGCTGGTTCAGCTTCTCAGAGGTCTTGAGTTCGGTGCAGCCCCCTACTAGCCGCCTGGATCTGCTGAAAAAAGAACAAACGAAATACAACACAACAAACCAAACCAACCAACCAAACAAACAAAACAAAACAAAACAAACAAAAAAGAAAAACAACTAAGCAAAAGCCAAAACATTTCAAGAGAAAAAACCCTAAAAGCCGCACAGACACTTCGTGGTACAGCCTCCAGGCTGGGGGGAAGGAAAAAAAACCAAAAAAAACCACAACCCAATTTTTTGCTTCAAACTAGCACAATTAATCCAACAAAAGAAACAATGTAGCATCCCGGTCCACACCCCCTGGAGCAGGCTGGAAAGCGGGGTTTGAACCAAGCCAGGCAAGAGACCATGGGTTCCCCCACTCCTGGGGCCACCTTAAAGCTACAGCAGCCATTTCTGCGTATAATGCAGATGATTAGGGCATGAAGCATCATCATAATCACCCCAAGACCACTTAGCAAAGAAATGGTATCTTAGGTAGTAAGGTTACAAACCATCTGGAGATTTTTAAAGGGAATTGGCTTGCACTCCTGATCAAGACGGATTTTGAGGATTGGATTCAACTTCAGGATAAGACTCCTTACACCACTCTTTTACACAGAAACACCCATATCCATAAAAGACAATGGTACTGTGGAAAGCTCTAAATGGCCTCATACATGTCATCCTTCCATAAGAATAAGAGAGACTCAGACTTACAGAAACTACAATTTCTGAGTCAGAGAAAGAATGGACAACACAGTAGATATGCCCCCTTCCTTTTACATGACAAAATGTGAGCCATATTGACCAGTGTTACTCTCCATTTTCTAATTTCTATGCTCACATGTGTGCATCCTTAATACCTCAAAACCCCCCAATTGACCAACTAAGCATTAATAGCACTACTTGCTATTTAAATTTCTCAAGCAGTTACTAAATACTTTTACCTGCCTTGCAAGAGAAGACTGGTTTTATGACACACATAAAATACTTGTTTATATTAAAACTATAAACTACATAACTATGAAGGCTATACTTAACACAATTGTTTTGCTCTTAAACATCTTTTTAGAAAGATGAATGTAGAGAATGCAGTATGTTTAGATGCAGCCAAAGAATCAAAGAATTTAAAAAAAAAACCAAACTTGAAAGAAAATGTAATATCTCAGCCATTTCAAAAATGTCAAATTTGAAATACATATAAAAACTGTAATTCTTCATAAAATCACTACACTTCCATTAAAAAATGAAAGATTCCTATATGCTTCAATATATCAAATTGATACTAGAAGATTGATGAACAATCCAAACCAAGAAAAATGTCATAAATCATATACAGAGAACAGATTGTCACCTCATGAGATTTTAGTTTCCACTGCAAAGATTAATGGCATTTGAAATAATTAAGGTCAACAACCTTACTATCAGGAATTGACAAGCTTTTAACAGACAAAAGTACAGTAATTTCATGATTATAAGCCGCACCATTTTGACTAAAATTTTGCTGCAAAGCAGAAGTGCGGCTTACATTCAGGAGCGGCTTATATATTTGAAAAAATTTTGGAAATTTCCCAACCCAGAAGTCTGAGCCAGCAGCAGCCTTGAGCCAAGCAGAGCCCACCTGGTCCCGGGCGGCGGCAGGGAAATGGCAGCGCAGCGGCAGCGCTGCCTGGTCCCAGGGGGCGTGGCGGCAGCAGCAGCCGGGCACGCCCCTCTCCCTCTTCCTGGCGGCTCTGGCTGGGCACGCCCCTCTCTCGCTTCCTGGAAGCACCAGCCGGGCACACCACTCCTCTGCCTCCCAGCGGCAGTGGTGAACGGGGCTGGAGCCACTCCATGGCGGCCGCCATGAGCCGAGCCAGTAAACCCCACGATCCCGCAATTCTGTTACTAATTAGCAACTTTGTGAAAGTTGCACGTGGATCCTTGCTGCGAATGAAAGTGTGGCTAATAATCTGGTGTGGCTTATATATGGACAAAGACATCAACTCCCCTCCCCTCCTCTCCTCTCCCCTCCTCTCCCCTCCCCTCCCCTCCCCTTCCCTTCCCTGGAGAGACACCAGCACATCTGATAACAGTGAAACATCCAAACAGGTCATTACATTGCCAGCAAGTCATTACAAGAATTGTAAGTCCTTAAAAAAATTTTCTTTCTTTTCCTTCTTGGCTGACTCTTCCCTTGCATAGTCTTTCTTATAACTGTGGTTTATATCTTCCTCTTCCAGTGGCTTCCTTCTACTTTCTTTGCTTGATATGATGCTTCCATTCTTCCACCCCCTCCTCATAGGTCCTGCGCATTTGTCCTTTTGTCAAGTTAATTGCTTGCTGCTTCTGCTTTTACCATTACTTCATTCACATTAAGGTCATTACTCTCCTACTGGCAAAAATGACATTTGCAAAACAATCTACAGTGTTTTCAAGAATTCAGGCAGCATTTCACATACCAGTACAAATATAATCTCAAGTGACCAATTATCTTTATTTTTGTGCTCAAGCATGAAATTTCCTACGTATGCAAAGGTCCCATTCTAATAGTTCCCACTCTTCATCCCATAATTTTAAACTTACGTCTGTTTTATCTCAAAAACCAAAAAAAATTGCATCATGGTTTTCTTTTGAGCACTCCATCACAAAAGAACTAAACTTTAAAACAGAATCATGCTTATCATTGTGTCATTCTCAATTTATTTAAGTTTCATTTTATTTCCCACTCTTGTTCTATAGTTTTTTCCTAAGAAAATTAGCTTTGTCTTCTCATAAAATTCCATGTCAAATTTTTCTCTTCTTTGCAACTCTATGTTTTTTTGTCACTAATTTCTTGAGTTTGCCTTCAATTAGCTATTTGCACTTTGCTCACTTCTCCAATGTTTTACTTTCTTATTCCTGAGTCCTCTCCTCACTGTAATAATTCTAATAGTTTTTGGGCTACTGTCAGTCCCATCCCTCATACATACTGTGCTACTCACTCCATTTGCCCTTATAGTATTACCTATTTTTCTCATCAGCACCACCATGGCCCAAAGAGGACATTATTGCTTTTTAAATAATTTGCTTTTTTCCTCCTCCTGTAGCCTTATGGGTTATATTCTGAAAAGTGTAAAATGGGATGAGATATGTTGATGCCATGTACTGAGGAGGAAAACCAGCAGGCATGTTTGTGGAGGGGAGGAACTGAAACGTGTGAGCATCCGTTTACTCCTTTCCACCACACATAACATTGGGGCAGGGATGGATAAAGAGGACATATATCAAAATAAAAAGCATGAGAGATGGCGAGGATTTTAGTCCTACTGTGGGCCAGACATGGGTCAGACTCACTCCCAGCCACTGAAACAGTCACCTTTCAATCAAGCAATGGAAGCAGAGGGTCTGTCAGATTTTTACACGTGTCTCTTTTAATACTTCAGATTTGTTGAACTGCAAATGATCTTGGGCTCCTACCAAGATAATCTTGAAGGAAGTTTTTGGAAATTATGATGTTGACTTGTAACTCTAATGGAGGGGATATGCAAGCTATATGGAATGTCGTTTTACTGTGGAAGAAAAGAGAATGGTATTAGAAAAGGTGAAACAAGTGCAATAGACAGAGGTCTGAAAAAGCCTTCTGCCCTGCCTTTGCCCTAAGTCCTTGCATTATTTATAAGCAGGAGGGGTTAATTGGAAGATGTAATTGCTGTGATACTGAAGGATTTTTTGACAACAAGTGAAGATGACTGGGAAAAATAAGGCATCTCCAGCAGGTACCCTAATTTCAGTAAAACCAGGGAATTAAATGAGAGATATTTGATTTGTAGAGGGGTCATCTGTTTAGTAATAACTATCTGTAAGGGTCTGCTAAACAAAGTTAAAATACCAGTTGCTGAGACATTGGAAAGAAGAGCTTTGCAGCCATTCCTACAAGTGTACAAGTATACAATTAGAGACACAAACTGACTAATTGTTTTCTATATATGCCAGAATATCCTCTTCCTTTGTTAGGATGAGATTTATTAATGTAAGTTAAATGCTCAAATAACTCTTTTGGTAAAACTCTGTATAGCTATACAATCCACAAGAAGAGTCATGGAAGGTTTGAATGTCTTCACTAATGACTCAGACTTCAGAAGAACCTGAGAATGACATATAATACCATTTAATGTGGTAATCCCTCTTGTATGAGATTCAAATAAGCTAGCTAAAGCAAACATCACGATTCCACTTAAAAGTAGAACTCAAACCAGGAGCAGATCTGCTGATGGCAAAACAATGCCCAATCAAACTGGAAAACTGGAAGCACATGAAGGTTTCAAGCCCTTTACAGAATCAGAGAATACAGAATCAGAGAATGGATCAGGTTGGAAGGGACCACAGTGGGACATCTGGTCCAACCTCCTTTCCCAATTAGGCTATGCTACAGCACATGGCACAGAAATGTATCTAGATGGTTCTTGAATATTGCCGGTGAGGGAGACTCCAAAACCTCTCTTGGCAATCTTCTCTAGTGAGTGGTCAGACGCATATTGTAGAAGATCTTCCTCATACTCAGACTAAACTTTCTGTGCATCAGCTCCTGCACATTATCTCTTGTCCCATTCCCCAGCATCACTGAGAATAGCCTGGCTCCATCTTCAGATGTCTCCTCTCAGTTGTCTTTTCCAGGCTAAATATACCCAGCTCTTTCAAACTTTCATCATAAAAGAATTGCTCCAATCCTTTAATCATCTCAGTCACCCTCCACTGGACGTGCTCCAGGAATCCCATGTCTCCCCCGTACTGAGGAGCTCAGAACTGGATGCAGTACTCCAGATGCAGCTTTGTCAGAGCTTAGTAGAGGAGCAAGATCACCTCCCTCAACCTGCTGGGAATTCTTTTCCTAATGCATCCCAAGTCAGCATTGGCCTTCTTGGCCACAAGCATAGACTTCTGGCTCATGGACAGCTTGTTGTGTTGACAGATGAAAAGTCGTTTGCATCTAGTCGTTAATACAATGCTTATTTTTCACAAAAAACAAAACAAAACAAAACAAAACAANAAAAAAAAAAAAAAAAAAAAAAAAAAAAAAAAAAAAACCCCAACCCTCAAAAAAAGGCTCAAAAACCCTGCTCACTTGGAAGCAATTGGTTGAGTATTGTAATAATTTGTGGCTGGAGTATACTTTGGCCATTTGCAAAGAAAGGGGACACTGGAAAAGGGAGTACTTCCAGGCCAGGGGAAATCATACAGGAGCCTAGCTCTTCGAATCATCAGGCTCATGACTGTAAATGAAGAATTCCTTTGAAGGGGACCAGGGGACTCATCCTCAGCTGAGGCTCTGGTTGTATTATTACTGGGGAATGAAGAGGTAATTAAAAAAAAATTGTGTAGGAGCACCTCATTTGGTACTGAATACATGCAGAGGCAACCTTAGCTTGGAACCAGTAAGTGTTGTGGGTGTGAGAGAAAGGAAAGAGAACAGGCCTTTTTTTTACAACTGTTAGCATTTCAATTAAGAAAACAGTGGGGGTCACATAAATTTTTGTATAAGCCTGGATGCCCAACTCCCTTCTTGAGGAGAGATTTATAGACAAAATTGAATAATCAAATAACTTCCTGGACAGGGAAATACGAATTCAAATACCTGCATGAAAAGCCACTGAGACAAAGATTTTTACGCACAGGAATCCAGTGAGGTAGAAGAAATTACAAAGAAGGGAGACAGTGCTATAACCCCATTGGTATGGGCAAGTGAGATGACTGAATGATCAAAGCTGGAGACCTGTTCTATTTTGAGCAGGAAAATCCAAACCCTGGGTTGGAGGTTAAGCTAACATGGACTCTGCTATCCCAGGGCTTCCTAACAACCCCACTATGTCTGGCAAAAGAAAAAGGAAAGCTGGAAAAAGAAAATCGGAGCAGATTTTTACTACAATCTATAGATGATATTCTGCCAGCAACCAAGACTGAAGGAAGTGCCCTGGTGCTACTACAAGTCTGTTAAATTTCTTACACAATCTGGATACGGGATATCAAAGAAAATGCCACATACATGAAAAAAGCGACAGTAACATAACTTTTGTTTATGGTTTTGTTATGTTGCAAAGAAAAAGCATCTGAAAACCTTGGGAAGCAGCCAAAAGGAAGCCATTTGTCAGGTTCTGGAGCCAAGAACTGTACAAGATCTATGAACATTTTTAGCAAAATGCTAAAATATGAAGTTGCCTTACTGAAACAGGAGAATGTTAAACCTAAGACTGGACCTGGAACTGGAGCTATATACTGATTGGAGCAGCAGGGTATGAAATGGAAGATGGGCAACCGGGTATGCAATGGTAACCTTGACCCAGGTAATAGAAGTCCAGATTTTACTTAAGAATATATCAGGATGAAAAGCAGAATTGATGGCTTTACACTTAGTGCTGGCAAAGGGTAAACATACGGACTGATTTAAAATACGGTTTTGGACTAATACATGCCCATGGAACCATATGAAAGGAAAGGGGATTGTTATATTGAAAAGGGTCTCCTATGAACTATAAAAAAGAAATTAGTTAACTACTATAGAGTGGGGAAAAGCCAAAAGAAGTGGCTGTAATGCACTTTTGAAGCCCATCAGTTTGGAAACTCCCCAGTTGATACAGGAAATTAATTAGCTGACAAAACAGCTAAAGAGGTAGCTGAAAAATTCCTAGCAAAAAGTTGAAATTCTTAGAACAAAACCCAGATTATAATAATCAGGACAGGCAGTTAGCCCTATCATTAAAAGTTATAGAAAATCCATCAGCTGATTGGTAACTTCATGTGGGCAGGTAATTGCACCTCCACAATTAAAGTATAAGATAATAGAACTAAAAAATATCAGGAAACACTTTGAGAAACAGAGAAATAGAGAGGAAAAGTGGAATTCCACTCAAATATCTGCTTGCTTTGTAGGAATCCTGAGGTACAGCAGCTCATGTCTGTGGCCCAGGCTGTGAGGCTGGGATGTGTTTGCAGAAATTATTCTCCTTTCTTAATGACACCTGGTCTCACCTAACAAATAATGAGACTTGGAGAGATCTAGACTGTCTGCTGGACATCATAAATTCATTAGGACCCACAGCATAGGTACAAAGTAATGGAATTTGGACCACATATTTACCATAAGGAGAATCAAGAGTACAGTGGACATTAGGAGTACTAATATTATGTCCCTTGTGGAAGGAGTCACCATTGACTACCCAGCTATGGGGAGAAGTTAAAAATAATGAAACTTGGAAACATCCCAGTATGCAGACTATAGTGAGATGGAGTTCAGATTCTATCTTTACTCCTCAATTATCTGCCTTCAGGAATAGACCAGCCAATAGACAATTTGACTCTACAAATGGAAACCTTAGCAAATGCAACTCACTTGGGGTTTGCTGAAATAAGTGAACAGTTGCAAGCTACAGCTAAAATGACCAAACAAAATAGATTGGCTTTAGATCTATGGCTGTTATATGAAGTATGCACTTGCTTGAATTTAAACAACAATAACTGTTGTGTGCACATTCCAAATGTGACTGCTTAACTGGATGATCAGAGAGGATAATATTGCTGCATCTAGAAGAGAATTAAGGGCAGGATTAGAAAGTAACTGGTTGAATTACATACTTAAAGGACTTAGATATTCCTTGACTGGTTGATGGGCTTTGCTTTTGCGAAGTATAACTGTGATCATATTAATAATTGTGATTATGATATTTGCTGTAAGCTCCTGAAAAAAACCTGATTTCTCATGCAACACAAGGAACTTATATGATGTTAGTAAAAAAGCAAGGTGGGGCTTATGAAGGCTTGAAGAGAAGACAAGCTTCACAAGCCTCAAAGGGTGGGAAAGTTGCCAGATGAAAAATCATTGGTACCCGGTGCGTTAATACAATGCTTATTCTTCAAAAACCATTGGCCTGTGAAACTACACAATATTTACTCTGTAGGAAGAAGAATGGAAAGCAACCAGCCTGGTTGTGCCAACTTTTTACCAGTTCACCAGGTGATCAGGCATGAGTCTGGGGTCAGTGACCAGCAGGGACCACCAAAGAGACCCTGAAGAAAGAACACAAGTAAAGGGGAGGGAACATATATTAATGATTTCAGGGAAATTATTATCATATATATGTTTATTCTGGGAAAATCAATATATGTTATTCAAAACAGGAGCTTTTTCTGTACTTAGCTTGCACAATATTTCAGAGGACACAACCTTTTGTGCATCTGTCTGCATAAAGGATGCCATTTTCTTCATACTACAGTGGTGTTAAGAAAATCTTATTTTTTGCAATTTTTGCTTAAAATTGTTCAGCAGGATCCCTAGCTCCTTCTCAGAGATACTTTTCAGAAGGTCAATCCCCAGCCTGCAATGGTGCATAGGGTTATTTCTTCTCAGGTGCAGGACCCTGCATTTGCCTTTGTTGAGTCTCATAAAAGTTCTTTGCCAAACTCTCCAGCCTGTGTAAATTGAGAATGAAAGGAAATTTCCCTGCAGTAGGGATGAAAATGAAAGGATCTTTCTTAGCAGGGATGTGTGTAAGGTTTGCAAATGGCATGAACAGCTGCAAAAACCTCACCAGCTTCCTGGTGTCCTTAGGCTCTGTTGTAAGAGGTCAGCTCTGCAAAGTCATGTGTGCCTCTACCCTTCACATGGTTTTTGATATGTGACCAAAGAGTTTATTTATATATCTTGGCAAATGTCACAGGCAAGCCATGCATTTATGCCATCAAAGGCTGATTTTGGTGAAGAATTTTAAAAGGAACTGTCTAGACCAAGGAGAGAGATAGATCAGATGGATCTGAACTGTGACCTGAAAGTTGTTCTTTTTTAGCCTGCAGACCTGAATGTGGTGCCCTTTTTGATCCCAGGAGCAGGGGTGGCAATGAGTTACCACATTCTTTAAGAGACTCACATGTAACACGTAACATGTAAAAAGCATGGTTACCAAATAAAGGATAGTTGAAATAATTGTGTTGATTATTTATCAAATTGTTGTACTTACTGTTTATTGCGTCTTAAGTGTATACATACACATATGGAAGCATGTAAAAATGTACTTTCTAGAACCAAATAATGATGATGGCTAGTATCAATGCTAAATGATTTTCAAATTTCATTAATATGAAGAACAGTAAGAGGGGTGTTATTATAATTGCTATTATAATTGCAAGAGAAAAGATACAGTGGGACTTGCTGGTGTTATAAAATCCCTTGAAATTTGAGAGAAAACAAGAGGATTTGTTTGTTGACAAAACAAATGAGGCTCAAATGGTCTCATATTCAGACTGAGAAATTTAAGTCTCAAAGGGGAGAATCATGAATGATGAATGATTTAAGGAAAAGATTTGCAGAGTGAATAACTGAGAACAACAAGTACCATGAAGTCTTAGATAAGTAGGAAACTGTGTCTGGCAGTGTATTATAAATTTTACTCGAGCTAGCAAAATCAGCTAAATCCATGTCCTTTAGATTAACTTAGCTCATTATTGCATGAAAACCACACTTCTAAAGTTTAGTCTATCCACCTCCTGCTGAAGTCCCTCATACACTGAACACAAATAACAAATTTAAAATACAACCTACATTTGCATCGAAAGGGGCAAAAAAGATCATAGAATCATAAAATGGTTTGATTTGGAAAGGGCTTAAAAAACGATATATTTTCAATCTCCCTGTGATAGGCAAAGGAGCTGTTGTATTCCTGCAAGGCACCTCCACTAGACCAAGTTCCTCAATGCCCCATCCAACCTGGTCTTGAACACTTCCAGGGATGGAATATCCACAAGTTCTCTGGCCAACCTGTTCTTCTGTCTCATCACCTCCACAGTAAAGAATTTCTTCTATATATCTAACCTAAATTTCCCTTTTTTGAATTCAATACTATTAAATAGGCATGCAATTGGAAATTAGGTATACTGGTACTTCTGTGCTACAAAAGTAGAAATTTGCAGCCTGACTGTAGCTGGTTTTGTGAGTCCATCTCTGCATAAATATGAAATAAACAAAAATCTCCTGTGGGTTGTTTTCTTACACAACAGACAGAAGAACCCTTATTAGAGACAGTACTGCCAGTGAGTAGGCTGGAGGAGGTCACCAAGCTGGCAAGGGATCCTGTGGGGAACGCTGGTGACATTCCAGACCATTTGGTGTCCTGCTCAATAAAGAGGGCTGGGATAAGAAGGACAAAGCGCTGAGTGTTGGGAGTTCAGGTGCTTGTCTTCCTTCCTAAACAACCTTTAAACATGACAAAGTCTTTGGTTTTGTAGAAGTGGATAAATGCACACCTGCCTGTCGATTTTAAGTACTGAAATACTTCCTCGTTTTGCTTTGTGTGCACAGCTTTTGGTTTTAACTATTAAACTGACGTTACTTAGATGCCCATTTTCTCACTTTTAGCCTTTTTACTTTGTTCTTCACCTTCCTATGACAGCGACCAAAGAAATGTGTGGGGCCCAGTAGCATTACCCAAGGCAGAAAAATAAAGAGCCAAATGCACACCAAATTCGGGGCGTAAAAGAAGCTTGCGTTCTCTAGTCCGGCCTCGTATTTCCATACCCCGCCAGAAAAATCTTTATCTTTAGGGTAGGGTTACATGTAGTTGTGTCAATGTAGGGTTAACGCAGCTTTATGTCCCGGGAAGCGCTGGCGCCGGTTGCCCACGGATGCTGGGGCGTTGCCAGCACAGGGCCCTCAGCGCCGCGCGTGCCGCCATGGAGACGCCAATCGCCGCTTCCCGGCGCGTGCCTGCCCCTCCCCCCGCAGGCCTCGCGCGGGGCCGGCGGGCGGCCGGAGCGCGCGGCGGGAGGGGGNCCCATGCTCCCCCCGCCGTGCTGTCTGCACGGCCGCGGCCGGGCGCTCTCGCGAGATCGGCGTTGGCGCCGTGACCTCCATGTGAGCGCGGCGGAGCTCACCGGTAAACAGTGCCCGGGCCGGGCGATGGCTTCCGGCGCATCCCCGTAGCCCTGCCCGCCGCCGGCCCGCCGGGACCCGCCGCGATCCGCGCTGCCTCGGCGGGATCGGGAAACGCCGTGGGATCTGCTCCGCTCTCCTTCCCTCTCCCGCACCCCGCCGAGCGGGACGGGCGGCCCGGATTGCGGGCGGGAGGGTCGCGCCTGCTCCGCGGGTTTGAAATTCCTGCCCCGTCGGGCCGAACAAAGAGCAGGGTAGCGTCCGGACCCCTCCCCTGCACCTCCTACGCCGCGGGCGCTCACCCGCGGAGCGGAACCCGTTCCCACCTCCTGCCTGTGTCTGCCCTCTTTTGCCCGCGGCCGGCCGAGCGGGCGGGAGGGCGCACACCATGTGGATCCAGGTCCGCACCATCGACGGCACGGAGACCCAGACCATCGACGACCTGAGCCGCCTCACCAAGATCGAGTGCCTGCGGGAGAAGATCGAGGAGACCTTCCGCGTGAGCCCCGACCGCCAGCGGCTCTTCTACCGGGGCAAGCAGGTGAGGCGGGGACTGCCCTATCCAGGCAGGCCCTCGAGGGTCTCCCCTAATCCCGGGCCCGGCTCTTTGTGCGGCTCAGGGGTCCTCGTCTCCACCCATGTGCCGTTCTATGAGCTCCCGCTTTTGTTTACTCCCGGGTCGGGGGGGAAGGGAGGGCAGCGGGGAGCCCACCCTGACAGAATGCTCCGGGACCCCTGTTTTCCCCGATTAAGTGAAAACTCCAAGGAGAAAAACCCGTCATCCCTCTCCAGGTCCTGGCGAGACCCCTTTGTGTGTTTGTTTTCCCACCTGAGCGGCAGGAGGCTCCTCCCTCGGCTCCCGCCTTCATCCTCCTGCCCAAGTGACAGAGTAGCCGGAGGGATGCGGGGGGAAGGAAGGAGCTACCCCGCTCTCCGCCCCGCCGCAGCCCGGCTGGGCAGGGCGGGAAGCGGGCTGACCGCGAGCGGTTTCCAGGGAAAACGCCGCCCGGGGTCCGCACGTGGCGGGGCGGGGAGAGGCGGCGGCGGGGGGTGAATGGGCGCGGGCAGAAGTTGTGATGGCACGGTGTCCTCGACTTGTGAGTCCCGGCGTGTCCCGGGCGGGACGAGCGAGACTGCCGGCAATCCGGCGAGGCGCTTCATCCCCACCGCGGGAAGCCGCTGTGGCAGGGGTAACTGGCTGGAAGCGTTTCGTGAGGGGGTACCTCCCCTCCCTTGGGGTGATGGAAAGATTTTATTGAGAACAGGTCGCCTTAGGCTGTAACTTCGCTGTTGGGTGTAACCTTTGAAGCCGTTACGTAAACTACGAGGTCTGCGCCGTGCTCGAGTAGGGAAAATGAAGCGTAGCTATTATCTGACGCGGAAAGCGCTGAACGTGTGGTACATTTCAGGGAAAGTGACTCAGAGGATGCATCTTGTTACAGCAGATGAGTGTTGAAGCGTTCACCTAAGCTGAGTAATGCAGGGCAGTGAGATTTCTGCCTCAAAAGAGATAAAGTCTGTATCTTTACAACCATATGGAAAAAACTTAAAAAATAGAAATTTAACTGTTAACCAGGAAGCAAGCATTAGCGGCTAGATGTTAAGCCTAGATTTTGGACCAATAGCAAAGGATTAGATTTTTGTGCTGTGCAGATTGGTGACAGTGAGCACTTGTGAGGGCTGGTCTCTAAGGAACATTATATACAAGCATGTTTTTCTGAAGGGTCCGAATCAAGAAACATGAGTCTTGGAGTTGTGTAACCTGCTTAGCTTTGTTCTGTGCTAGCACACTTCTTTGGGTATACATGTTTATGTGGCACAAACCCCAAGTTTTTACCCAAGTTCTTTATCTGAGAAGCAGGGAAAATGAGCCTGTAATGAGTTGTGCTTTTCTGTGTAGTCTGACAGTGGCCAGATCAATTAATGTGAACATTTTAGTTAAGACATATCTTGCTTGAGACAATGGGATAGTGAAATATAGCTGAAGTTGCCTACGTGAGCAACATAAGTTGGGATCATGTTCGGTGAAGAGTTAGGGAATTGTTTTTATAGTTTTACTCCCCATAAATGTTAATTTTCTTGTAATTACCACAATTCTGAAGTTTCTTTTTTGATTATGGGCTGCTTTGCTGTTTCCATGGTGCTCATAAGAAAAAGGTCAGAAGGGTTGCTCTTGAACAAGTAAAACTGGATGTTGAGAACATGAAATTGAATAACCTTATTATCTTAGGGCTGTGATAAAATAAAATAGTATTTATTTTATATTAAGAATAAAAAAAGGTCACTTTAGTTGAATGTGAGATGAACAGAAAGTACTATACTGAGCTGAAAACTTAATCCCTGAAGATTGCTGCATGCGCTGTAAAAAATACTATCTAGATGAAATCCTTTTGTTATTTTATCTGGTTAGTGCTCAGTATTATTGAATCTGTACAGTCTGCTAGGAGAACTGTGATCCTGCTACTGAATACTGTTTACTGCAGTCTCTCTGGGAACTTCTAGAAGTCCTTGGATCTTGCAAGTGGTAGGAAGCCTGGCTAAGTAATGTCCTCCTAAAAATGGGAGGTATATGAGGTTATAAGGATGTAGAAACTTAAGTGACTCATTGTTTATGGGCTGAATTTCAACAGTATGGTGTTTTTAGCTTGCAGTAGAGAACAGTTTCAACTAAGATTTTGAGCTGGAGACATTATTTTGCAGTTTTTTAGGAGTGTCTCTGTCCAGTTATTGTGCTATACTATAGGTTGCTGTTATCTGATCTTCAAAGACAAATGCAAGAACTTTAGTAATCAGTAGCTTTCATGTCTGTTTTTAAGGTTGATATATCCTAGAACCACTGGAGGAAACCTAGTGTTGTTATTAAAGGCAGTAAAAGAAGGACCTACCATTCTCATGTGACCCCAAAGGTTGATCAAGATAGTATTACTCTATAATATGTACAGGACATCCTGTGCTCTCTGGCGCTCCACATTTCTGCTGCAGAGCTGAATGACTCTACTAGCCACAGAAGTCAAGGCTTATTCTAGATGGAAGTTGAACTATCTCTGTAAGTTATTTTTATTCTTAACTCTGCAGTTATCCAGAGAAGTCTGCTGAACGTAGCAACCTGTGATGATGTCTCTTGCTTTCTCTCTTGAAGATCGCGGATGATTATCTGGAAGAATTTTCCTAAAGGACCACAAATACTTCCTTATGCTAGGATAAGATGTATTTCAGCCTTGACCCACTACAGACTATTCACATCTAGTATTTTTCTGTGTTATATGTTAACTCTGAGTAAACTCATTCTTAGAGAAAATCAGAGAAGCAAGATGAAAATCTGATTTCCAGCAGAATATTCTCTCTCCTAATTGGAAAGCATGTGAAGCTGTTCTTAAGAATACAAATTCTTAGTTTGTTTGTAAAAGTGAAGGCGATATCTTAGCATTTTGACCTACCAGAGCAGATTTTCTGTAGAACCAAGTTATAGTCATTGTGGGATTTCTAGTTTATTTCTGTTACAATGCCAGAATAATAGAGCTGTAAAAATACATGGAAGTTTAAATTTGAAAAAATACCAGAGAGCTTAAGGTTTTCTGTAACACTGAAAGAGTATTAATACCTACTTACATTTTGTATTTCAACAGTATCTACTGTTTGTGGAAGATAAGAACTAACGTCTTTTGTTGCTTCTCTCATCATCCCATCCCATTCCACCCTGTTGGAATTTGAATTAGGTGAAAATTTGTAAATGACTGCTGTTAAAAAACCCTCATCAGGGTTATCTCAGTATCTTTTCCATAGTGCATACAAAAGTAGGGGAAAAAACACATTGGAGCCCAAAGGGTTTTTTCCAATATATGTAGGAGTCAGTGACTGAAACGACTTTTCAAGTCATTCATCTTGTTGGTGAGGAAACCATTCCTAACCTGTTTCATGAGAGACTGAAGTCAGCAAGAGGAGGTGAGAATATTTAAGATGTTTATTTACTTGAGGTGAAAATTGCTGCAAATCAGGCCTACTTCACTAGAAGAAATTCAGCTCTGCTTTTGTGCACAAAGAAGTATGGTAGTATGCATCGAGTTACTAGGCTGTGCAAGTTGAATATTTGAAGCCTACTTTGTCAGACCGACGCTGTAATGTCCAAATATTTAGGGTTTTGTTTCTGTAAAATTTAACTGAAACAATAGAGGGGTAAGAGGAGTGGAAGAGCTTTAGCTTTGCATGCTTGTGGTAAAGTAGTTTCAGTGAAACACACAGTAAAATCTGGCAATAGGGCATGCCTTTATTATATGAGACCTGTAGCTTCTGGATGACCTGGGCTGGCACATGAGTAGTGGGTAGAATCTCATGTGAGTTTAAGCTTCTAAACTTCGGGTTTGTATACTGTATACAGTAATATACAATATACAGTAATAGTTACAACTTGGGTGAATTTCCCCGAAGGCCAGAAAAGTAATACTTGTGAAGTCTTTCCCTCAGGAATGGGAGTGCTAAGCCTATTCATAGAACAATTGAGTTTCTTAGCATAGACTCTTCCCAGCTTTATTTTGCTTGGAAAATTGTAAACATTTTCAGCTGAAGCTGTCCAAACCCCATCTGCTTCAGGCAGAAATCTGGGATGAGAAATCTTAAGCTGGAGCAGTTAAGTTTATTATTTTAGAGAGATGGTTTGAAGAAACCTTAGGAGGGAAGTACTTGCTGTTCTTTGGTGAAGCTGGTAACAAGTAGCTCTGTAGTGTGATAAGAGTCATCTGAAGTCTTCGGGTCAGATATGGTCAGACTACTTGCTGAAATTCCCAACATGGTGAAATCATGGTGTATACTCAAAACTTACCTTATAGTAGGTTTGGTAGGCCTGTGAGTGAGTTTTTATTACATGATTGCAGAGGTTTGCTGAGATCATCTTCTTGTTAAATTGTTACTGTAAAGCTACTAATGCAATTTATCATTCTGGGGTACAATTGTCTTTATTATTTAAAGAAATTGAAGGCAAAGCAGAGAAGCATAGGTGAAAACAGAGTAGTTTATACTGTTTTATATGTATTATTTAAGTCTTAGGAACCTGAAACAGCATTATGTAACCTCTTAAGAAATTGCAGCCAACTTTAGCTCTGTATTTCTCCCAGAATCACAGAATATGCTGAGTTGGAAGGGACCCACAGGGATTGTTGAATCCATCTTTTCATCCTGTGCAGGACGCCCCCAAGAGTCACGCTGCACATTGAGAGTCATGTAACTTAGTTAGGATAGTTTAGTACATGTACTTTTTAAAATTAGTCTGGAAGCTCTTAGAAAATTCTTTTTTTTTTAATATTATAAAGATCTCTCTAGATGCACAGTACATCTCATGCAAGGCCTACACTGACAACTAGATGATGAGGATTTTCCATTATGGTATGTTATCAACTGTTGACATCAATAATACAAATGGAAGTTATGGGAGAATTCTCTTCTTTAAAAGCTATTAATTAAATCTCTCCACTTAATGATTTAACTGTAAAATTATGTAAAAATGTAGTTGGTTATTGGGGGGGTTTGGTGTAGTTTTTAGACTTTTGCTGTTTATAGAATCTTGAGATAATAACCAGTTCTTCATTACAGGTATCCTCACAGGCTGCAGATAGCCATTTGCTCTTGCTGGCACCACTGTTGCTGAACTTCAGTTGCCTTTGCTATAGAAGCCCTTACCATCATACAGGAGGTACTTGACCCTTCTCACCTAATCAGCACAGGGATGGATGATTTTTTCCATGCTGCTGAGGATCTCTATGCAGCTTTGTATTTTGACATGCTTACTTTTTTTTATTCTCAAATGACAGTATCGAATAATCCCAAAAAGCATCCAGAAGACACCATGAACTTTTGTTTACTTAATTAGAAGGGTCCATAGAATGGCTAAAGAAGAGAAACCTTAATGCTCTAACTTCCAGCTATAAATTAATAAGCAAATGTTCCTTTAATGGGGTTTAGAGTTGTGTCCAAGAAGAAACTACCATATCTAAATTAACAATTTTTTCTGTATCGCAGTAAAAAAGGAATAAATAATTTTCAAAACACAAATTGGCTTTTAAAAAGTTTAGCTTGGAAGAGGTGCAGACTTCTACCCCCTGAAGTCATTAGCTGAGACTGAACATAGCTACCTTCACCATGGTCTTCTGATAAAGTTAAGAAGTCTTTTCTTGCAGCTCTTGGTTTTCAGCAGTTTTAATGTTGGTACCAATCTTCTACACTGAAATCTATTTTGGATTGTATTTATTTCAGGCCAAAAGGTAAAATATGTTGCTACCACCTATACACTCTGCATGTACAGTAATTTCATGAGTATAGAGCGCACTGGAGTATAAGGCGCACTTCTTGGTGTTGGCAAATCTCTGAACTTTGTCCGAGTATAAACTGGCGTATAAGGCGCACTTTTCCTTTTTTTTTCCCAGCGAGGATCCATGTGCAACAAAGTAACGAATTAGTAATGGAATGGTGGGATCGTGGCTTGGCCCTGCTCGGGGCTGCTGCAGGCTCGCACTTCTGGGTTGGCAAATTTCTGAACTTTGTCCATATATAAGGCACTGTGGGATATAAGGCTCACTTCTGGGTTCGGACCAAAATTTTAGTCAAAAGGGTGCACCTTATACGCGTGTAATTACTGTACTTTTTTAGAAAAGGTGTAAAACCCTCTTGTTTTTTGGAGAATGTAGGCTTTTGCTTTTAATTTTAGGTACAGAGCTTCAGGAAAAAGTGTAAATGTGTTCTCAGAGAAAGCTAGTATGAAGATGACTAATGTACATTTATCATTATGTTTGTACCAGGATTGATGTATAATTGCAGACCATGTCAGCAACAAGAGTCTGTGATTTGTTCCTGTGTTGTGTGACTTTTTGTAGCACACCAGACTTCCTCTTTGTGGGTGAGCTGAACAAACACAGCATATTTACACTCTCATACGATCAAACTCTTTGGTTGTAACTGAAGTTGTAGAAAAACAATTTTTAGGATATGGAAGCTTTCGTATTCTTCTTACCTAGGAATTCTTTTTGCTGTATGCTTTCTCTTGAGACTGGGAGTCTCTGTTGAGACTGTGATACCTACTTAAGATATGGTTAATTGATAGTAAGTAATTTGATACTATCCAGTGTTATGTCTAGCTCTTTTCTTGTGTCCTGGGCAGGTCCTTAGCTGTTGTGTAATACACATAAGCAGTCAAAAGGGAGCATATTCTCTGATACAAAGACTAGTTTGTATGACCTTCATAGTTTTGGTGGTATCACATCTTCAAACATTCTTGTGAGTCATGTGGTGAACAAGTGACCGAACTGAGTCTAATTTGGACCATATTCTCCAGACGTAAATAACTTCTCCGGTACTGAGTTACAAAATGTTGTAGTCTGTCTGTATTCTGTTCTGGACAAATGTAGATCTAGAGCCTGTCAGAGAACTTGGTTGTCCAGATAATTCACCTACTTGTGTGTCTCTAAAGAGAGAGCAAAGGCAGAGCAATGATTTTTTCTTTTTGGTTGTCTTTTCAATTGATGAGTAAATTCTCCTTCTTGAAATGAGGGTATGATCTGTCATTTGTGTCTGTTTTTAACAGCAAGCCATGAAATCCAAATTGGGGAAAAAACCACGAGTAAGTCTAACCTAAGTTTTCTTTTTTTTTTTTTCCTGAGGGTGACCCATGGTTTCTTTGGTATTTCTTTTCAAGCACGATATAAGTTATTTCCTATTTAGGAAAGTAAGTTTGTATTATAGTTAGTTTTTGTGTTAGACTAGTAGGTGTAGCCATTTGTTTTGTATTAAGATCTCTGCTAAAAATGCCAGCAGCAATGAGGGGACAGTTAGGAGAAAACTTGCAGGAGTACCGGAGTAAAACCAGTATGAACAGAATGTTTTAGTGACTGCAGAGTCTATATGTGAAAACCTCAGTTAAATGTGGAGAGAGTATAGTCAAGCTCACGCTTCAGAACTGATCTGCTGTAGACGTGTGAGAAGGAGCCTGTAGACCTCATTGGTGTGCAGTCTCTGCTTAAAGATATTTGCCTTCTTGTCTTTTTATTATAATGGATTGTTTGAGGAGTTTCAGTGTTCAGGGCTGGAAAAATCTTGGACATTCAGCAGTTACTGATACATGTCTAAAAAGCATTACTGATGACATTAAAACTGTCCCATGTTTTAGAACATCCCGGAAGAATATGGGATGTTTTAGTAGAATGGTCACCAGATGAAATAATTTTTGGTAGAGCAGACTATATGGAACCTGTAACAAATACTATTAAAACTACAGTTGCTTGAGGAGGAAGCGGATCTTTTAGAGTTGTATACACTTGAAGACACCCTATATTAAATCTATAAAGACAATAACTTTTTTTAAGTGGTTAGCTACTAGATTCCCCCTTTATTTAGCTGTTGTCTCTGCTGTAGCTGAGACAGTGACAACTGTACTTCCATGTGAAACAGTGTCACTACACAGTTCCTGTAAACACCTGGCCATGTGCCTACTATGAATGTGGTTAATACATGTATTTCTAGATACCAGAGTCCTTAAACATTCTTTTGAATAAATCCAGATGGAGGTTGCAGTTTTTCCATATGAAATTAAAAATACTGGTCAGGTTCTCTTTTAGCTTTGAAAATATTAGCAAACTGAGCACACTCTGAGAATGGCTGAAGTTCGTAAACTAAGGACCCAGTGTTGGATAGTAAAATTGGGTTATTGAATTGTTTTTGTCCTGAGCTGATCTTATTGCCCAAAATTCACTGTTACGTGCTGAAAAAGCTGATTTTAAGTTTTCAGTTACTAGTTGCTAGTTAGAGATATGTTTAAATGCTTCAGTGGAATTCAAATCAAACAGCCTTCTTCAGGCAGGAAAAATTAGGTTTGGAAACCTAACTTTTGAAAATGGAAATACATGAAAAATACGTGAAATTCTGGAAGTCCACTTTGCTTGATTTCAGTAAGTGCTCAGCTGGAAGTTACATGTTCTTGATTTCTTCAGGCTAATATCCTCTGGATAACTCCTAACAAACTCTTAACCAAGGTTTTTTACTGAACTTGAGCTTGAAGATCTTTACCTTTACGCCTTTCCTGTTAAATTTGCTGGGTTCATGTAATGCCTGTGCAGAATAAGATTGATAGCACTTAACTTTTCATTATACTTTGTATATTCAAAAGCTCATCTGCATTCATTATAGCTTATTTCATTTGTATTGCTAGGTACAGGCACATTTCTTGGAAAAGAAAACCTCAGAAGATGTTTAAAGGCACACTTTCATAAGTGATTAAAGATCTTGATTGTCAAATGAAATGTCTGGATTGAGGTCACCTCGCTCCTGGATCACACATTAAGATAAAAGAATTATTACATACTTTCTTGGAGGTCTCTGAAAATGCTGTAGAAGCCATAAATTGCTGTCCTTCTGCTGGGACTTGTAGTTAATGTGATAGTAATTGGTAAATTGTCAGGCAAATTTTTTTAACCCAAGTAATGCACTATCATACCACATTATGCATGATTATTAATGTTCGTGTAAGTGCAGCTTCTGCATGCTTTTAAAGTAATTTGTGGCATGATGTTTCAAGACAGTTCTTCTAACAGTGATAGTAGGTAGGTATCAATTCCAGTATTGCATTGCTACAGCTGTTCTTGTGTAGTAGTGTAAGCAAGTGCTGTGTTACATTTAAGTATTTATAAAAACCTTCTGTAGGAATGTTTTGAAATTGATAGTGTCTGTAACACACAATGATGAAAATACATGTGAAAGATGTAGTCTGTTTATCAACTTACTTGTGTTTAGAATAGCAATAGAGTGTTAGATACAGTAAAGCTAGTTGCTCTTTAGTGTAGTTTTATTCAGAATATGTTAATGAAGCCTTCAAGGCTTTTGAAGCATGCCAGTCTTTTAGAAGAATTGAAACTGAAAGTGAAATCTACTGCTAAGTAAACAAATGCATCTTTTTCTTATGACAGTAGGATCAGAAGAGATAGTAAAAGTTCATAAATGAAATTGCCTGTTCAGTTATTTTTGCTCTAGTACATGTTCTAATCACCCATTAAGAAATCATAGCTGAGTTGAAGTAGATTGATTTATCTCATACTTACGTGATTGTGTTTCTTATTTGTATATATCAACTTGTGAATGACAAGTGATCTTTAATGCTTAGTAAACGTGTAATTTTTTTTCTTTTCTTTTGAAGCACAATTCAGGCAAATGTATTTTTAGGGAATCTTCTTAGTTACCTGTGTTCCCAAGATAAAAGGAGGGAACTTTTTTTTCTCTATTAGAACAGCTCATCCTTAAAATTGCACCCCAGTAAGCTGACGTGGTAGTTGTGGGAAAGCTGCCAAACTGTGGGAGGGACCTCATGATTGCAGATTTCTCGTGAAATTTAAAACCACAAGAGAACTATTTCTTGTGGAAATGTTTCCATGGTATGGCAGGAAAGACTCTTCTCCCTAAGTGAACTGAAGAAAGATTATTTAAAAGTGGTAAACTGGCTGAAAATACAAATTTTATCTCTTAATATTGTCAGTAGGAAAAGAGTTGGGGGGAGAAGATGTGTTTTGAAAGTTCATTCTGTTTTCCTATTATTTTGCTTTTAGTTCTGTTAATAAAGTGTTATTTATACTCTAAAGTTTTGAGCCTGCTTTTGCCCATCTCCTAATTCTTATCTTGTAAGAAAAAATGAGTGAATAATTCTAGTGAGTGTATTGGGGTTAGGCCAGTGCTTAACCCACCTCAGGGATAAAATTGTCTGTTGTTATTCAAGAAAAACCATCATATAGTTCTGTTCTCCTGTGTGAAATGGATCTTTTTAAATACTGGTTTTTTTGTTATTCCAAGGATTTCACTGATGAAGTAATGCTAGACATAGGTATAGCTGCAGATTCACATATCAATTCTTGCAAGTCAAAAAGCCAGGTGAATGATTCTGCTGGTTGAGTTCCTGTGGTACTTTACTTTGTTCCTAGAAGCAGACACTGTTGCAGTGTATAGACTTGCTCTAAATTTTTACAATTGCTCATAATCAGGAATTTACTTCCTGCTCATACTGGAGCTCTTTCCCTATGACCTTGCCAGACATTGCAACTTGCCTCATGTGAAGTGTGCTTAGAGTAATCTTATGTCTGTTACTGTGCTTTGAGACTTAAGTGTGACCTCACTAGACTTAGAGTAGTCTAATGTAATAAAATATTCCTTCAAAGAGTATAAATAATAAAAACAGAGGGGAAAAATTAAATCTCTTTGGCAGATCTTAGAATGGTCTGGTTTAGAATGGACTGTAAAGATCATCTTGTTCCAAATGCCCTGCCATGGGCATGGACACCTTTCACAGACCAAGTTGCTTAGAGTCCCGTCCAACCTCTCCATGAACACTTTCAGAAATGTGGCATGCACAGCTTCTTTAGGCAACCTGTTCCAGTGCCTCACCACCCTCACTGAAAATAATTTCTTTCTAATATCTAATCTGAACCTGTTCTCTTTCAGGTTTGAAGCCATTGCTTCTTGTTTGCTTATTACATACCCTTGTAAAACATTCCTTTCTGTCTTTATTGTAGGCTCCCTTTGGTAACTGGAAGGTCACAATTAGGTGACCCTTAAGCCTTCTCTTCTCCAGACTGAAAAATCTCAGTTTCTTCATAGGAGATGTGCTCCATCTCCATCCCTCCTATCATGTTTTTGGCCTCCTCTGGACTCACTCCAACAGGTCCATGTGCAGTAATTTCATGACTACAAGGCACACCTTAAAGCCTAGAATGTTGATCGAAACCCAGAAGTGCGCCTTATAATCAGTGTGCCTTATACATGAACAAAGTTGGGAAATTTACTAACCCGGAAGTGTGAGCAGTGAACTGAGCTGCTCGGTGGGGCTGGGACGGGGCCATGCAGCTCGGTGGGACTCATGCGGTTCTGTTTCTTATTGGTTACTTTGTTGCGCATGGATGCTCACTGCAAAAAGAGGTGCGCCTTATAATCCGGTGCACCGTATAGTCATGAAATTACTGTAATTCCTGTGCTGTGACCCCAGAGCTTGGTGCAGCACTGCAGGTGGGGTCTCCCCAGAGCTGAGCAGAGGGGCAGAATCCCTTCCCTGCCCTGCTGCCCGCACTGTTCTGGATGCAGCCCAGCACACGTTTGGCTTTCTGGGCTGGGAGTGCCCATGGCTGGGTCATGTCCAACCTCTCATCCACAGCACCCCCAAGCTCTTCTCAGCAGGGCTGCTCTGATCTGTTCATCCCTCAGCCTTTTCTGGTACAGGGAGATTACCCTGACCCAGGTGCAGCACCTTACACTTGATCTTATTAAACCTCATGAGATTGCCATGGACTCACTTCTCCAGCCTGTCCAGGTCCCACTGGCTATCCCATCCTTCAGGTGTATTAACTGCACCACTCAGCTTGTGTTATCTGCAAACTTGTTGAGAGTGCACTCAATCCCATTGTCTGCGTCATTAATGAAGATTAATTAAATAGTGTTTGAACTTTGACCCATTGACCACTACCCTCTGGATGCTAGCATCCAACCGCTTTCTCAACCATTCAATGGTCTAATTTTTAAAAAATTTATTCTGTAAATTAGACAACTTTGCAGTCATCAGTTTATTTGGCTGACCATTTAGTTCATGTTCATTGAAGCTGGCTTCACCAAATGACAGAGTATTTAGGGTTGGAAGGGACCTCTGGAGGTTATCTAGTTTAACACATACCTACCAAGGCAGGGCAACTTTACACAGGTTAGTAGGAATGAGTCCAGGTAGGTTTTGAATGCCTACAGAGAGAAGAATTCTCTTACTGTTGTGCAGGAATAGGTAGTCTGGGCATGGTGGTGTGCGTGTGTACGCGTATTGTTAGGGAAGGCAGCTTCTTACTCAAGGCCTAACCTTGTTATGTCTTTGTTTCTGTGTATGTTAAATATAACCACTCCTGGACAGATTCCTTTTCTTCTGTCTTTTGTTTTAAGTTGTGGGTTTTTTTACCTTGTTGTGCTGATAGAGAGGATTTACTTGTGGATCAATAATATAATTTAATCTGCAAGAATAGAATATGAAGAATAGATTGCAAAGACTAGACACAGGATATTTACCCAGCTATTGTAGATAATTCAGGGTTCTCAGATTTATGTCTTTACTGAATTGACTCTAAATTTTAAATGCAGTACCTCATACTATTCTTCTGTCAGCCTGCACAGGGCCTGTCCTGAGAGGGCAGGAACAAAGGCAGGAGAGCAAAACTCTAATCTGCATGTTGCTCACATGCTTTGGTCTACCAGGAGCGAAGTTAGCATTTTTTTTCCAGCACACTGATTTTTGGAAGATATCCTCATACCACAGGATTCTAGGAACTACATTGTAATCTCTGCCATAGCCTGTGCAGTCCAGTTGGAACAGAAAAATTGAGAAGTTATGTGTCTCCAGTAACTTCCTATTTATTAATTATTTCAGAATTGGTCTGTTTTGCAGATGTATGGTGAATTTTTGACCATTTTGCAACCAAGAAAAATCACTTAGGAGGGGCTTAGTCTTAAATGTGGCCTGGAGTAGAGATCAGAAAAGCAGTAGCAATGTGGGTATCCTGTCCAGTGTGTTCTTGCAGTATCATTATTTGTTTTTGTTTTGAGTTTATTTGTATTTTGAATATAAGAGTAATGCCTTAAGCTTAGTAACAGTGGAAATGCTTGTAGTGTGAAAAGCCCCCAAATGTGGATTTAATAGGGCTGCAAGAACACTTCTATGCCCTTCGTGAAAGAGTCATTAAGTGTATGAACTTAAGACATGGTGGGATAGAAAAGGTTGTTTCTTGCACTAAGCCTAAAGGCCCAGGCATATGAGGTGGTCTTGGTTACTGGAGATTTCTGCTTTAATACTTGCATTTCTTTAATAGTTACAGCATGAAAATTTTCAGTATGGTTTTCTGTGCTGTGTGTTGAACTGGTATGAAAATGGGCAGCTGAGTAAAGTATTTTCCTGTAGCTGTTGATCAGACAGCTGCGTCAGCTTTGTTTGCTTTGACTCCAACAATGAATGCTTGTGTTTGCTGTTTACAGTTATCAGGTACATCAGTTACCAGCAGTACGGAGAGTTCATTTTTTTTGCCAGAGTTTAAGTTCATGGAAGAAGAACTTGTTCATTGCTTGACTGTCAGTTTCTATTTGTAACTATCCTCTGCCCTGTAGTGTTGTTTTCAAAAAACAGAGGGGATGGAGAAAGAAACATAGATTCCAGTTTTGTCTATCCTGAGATCATTTGAACATTAGAGAAGACTATTAGTGAGAGACTAGAGAGGTGCTCTTTTTTCTTTTCTGTTCCTTCTTGGCCCCTTTTTCTTTTACAGATACTGCCCATAAGCTTATGAAAGCTGTTCTGTTTGAAAGATTTATGAAACATAACTGGTGTTGAAAATAACACATTTTCTTGAAAAAAAGGGTAGATAATTTTTGTTGCTAGAATAGTTTGGAAAGACATGAGTGTTTTAGTCCTTACTGTTTTTCTCCACTGCAGTGTGAAGTAAAGTGTAATTAATACTAATTTGGCTATTTCTAAGCAATGCATTCTACTTTCAGGTGAATCTAATCTCTGCTTCAAAGATGGTCTAGGTCATTAAGAGTATTTAACTGAGCAAAGCAGCAATACTGCTTCTTGTATTTCCTAGTGCACAACGTGTAATTTTTTGAAGTTTCCTAGCTTAATTGTAGATGTGACATCAGTCTGTAGAGATGTCTGTTTCTAGTTTAAAGCCTTCCAGTGATTTTCATTGAAATTAATGGCTGTAGTTAGCTTGGGGACTTTGTGTTTTCATATACTCAAGACATAGGTTTTTATTTATCAGTGAGATACGGCTTGCCTCTTCTGGTCTGGGCAATTATTGCCCATAAAAAGAAGTGGGTACCTTAAGGCAGAGTTTTACAAGGACACATTTCTTTTTGACAGCTAGAAGATGGACACACTTTATTTGACTACAATGTCGGACTAAATGACATAGTTCAGCTTTTGATACGTTCTGATTCTGAAGCTCCTACCACTGCATCTGTGACAGATCAGGATGGAGAAGTGAATCCCTGTACTGTTTCCAACTGCAAGAACAAAGTCAAAAAAACAAATAGTGGATCACCTAGTCAGCCATCTACATCATCTCGCTCGTTTCTCATTGATCCTGGCATTGGATTGTACAAGGTATGTACAAACTCTAAACGCTTGCCTCACTCCTTCAGATTTAATTTTATTTTTAGAAAGGTATTATTTTATTGTATCAAAGAGTGTATCCTCATTGCTTTATTTCATTATTTGATTCCCCAATTTGGCTTAAATGAAATTCACATAATTTAAACTGACTCTTGGGGAGTCTTAAGCATGTCCCTTGGACCAAGATCACTATTCAGCTCTCAATCTCTAACACACTGTGTTCTTCAAAACACATTCTTGAAAAAGTTAGAGTTGCTGTGAAACAAATACTTTCTTGTCGACAAAAGAAGCTAATAATGAAAATGTCTTAAGTTGTAGTTTTACCCTTCTTTTTTCTTCAAGCTTGCCTAATAATTGTTTTAGTTCTAATGTTTCAGTGCTGCATTAGAACTAAATAAATTGTGGAAATACACAGTTTGTTCAAGCTATATGTTATGTAGTAATACCCTTTTTAATGTAGTTTTTTAGGAATTACATGCCTGATATTCATTTAGTTTTTACCTTGTTGAATTTGTCAATGTTGTTGTGAAGGATTACATCAGAGTACCAGAAGTTTAATTTAAACAGAAAAGGGGCAGTTTCCAGACTGCTACTTTTTTGAATGTTTATATGTGAATGTGTGAAGAATTGAAGATATGAATATATCTATATATATATCTATCTGTAGGAAATGATAGCATTTCACCTCCTCTGTGGGTGTTTCTCTTATATAAGACATAGCTTTAACAGTAATTATTTTGCTGAAAAATGTCCACAGTTACAGAGAAGGAAAAGGAGGTTGAGGTTGCTGTAAATGAGCCGGGCCTCTATCTGACTTATTTTGCACCTGGCTTAAGCAAGGTCTAAGGATGGAGCGATGTCTGGAGTGAAGCAGAGGCTACATGGCCCTGTGTTGTTTCAGTGGGGTACAGAGGAGCATCTGCACCAGCCAAAACGTCAGTCTCCCTTCACCATCTATAAAAAACCTTGCTAGAAATCGGTTTGCTTTATGGAGATAAGGATGTGCACAAAGACTCTCAGGCAGAGAGGTTAGAAAGCCTTTACTGCCACCTCAGCAGATGGACCAAAGTATCAACTGTAAATTCTGACTAGAAGTTACTAAGATCTTAATTAAGTCCTTTTTTGCATAGTAATTTTCACATACCTAGGAATGCAGATGAGAGGAGAACATGTCTGTCTAAGACCACAGTTATCTCAATTCCACCTGTAACATGAAATTGCTCCTTTTGGGTAGGACCAAAAATTATAATACAGAAGGGGTATTTCTGGGAGAGAAGAAAGAGGGGGAAAACACCTCTACTTGGTTGGGATAGATTGATGGACATTGTCTTTCTTCCTCCCCTGAGTGGACTTTGTACCTCCCAGTTGCATTGGAGCAGGCCCAGGAATATTTATTCACACATACACATGAATATTAATGCTTGGGAATATTTACTATTATCGTTGAATGGGTATTTATTAGTATATATGGATATTTATTAGTATGTATTATTACTTATTAGCATATATGAATATAGGTATTTATAGTGCTATCAGATCTCTGTTACTATCACTTTCTGTCATGACACATATTAACACTCAGTGGTTAGTGCATTGCTCACAGGCAATCCTGAGCCCTCCTCCTGTTGCTTCGATAAGCTTCAATAAAGACGGACTTGGCAAGAGTGAACAAGCCAAAAAGAGGAATAACAGGATGAGTTGCAAGAGACCAGTTGCAGTAATAGTGGTTTGGGAATGCAGGCATGTTAGAAAAAACACAGCTCATACAGAAGCATGTGTGTGTTTAATTTTCTGATTCTCACATGGTCAATTTTTCATTCAAAAAACACTGACTTCAGTAAAGACATTTTAGACAAGAACCTAGCTTGGAGTAAAAACCACACAAATGGAACCTGTAATTAAAATCAGTGTTTCTTTAATACTGTTCACAAATAGCTGCCAATAAAACAGTTCTTAAAACAAACATCACTCACATAGAATAGTTGTATTATGCTCCTCAGAAGTCTGTGGTAATAATTATTTGCTCTTATTCTTTGCATGCATGGGAAGTATGTTGTGTAATTATTCACATCAAATTACAAAAATATGTATTACAGAGGAATGATTGAGGGAGTTTGCATTGAGGTATTGTTTTATTATTATTTTAAAATTTTTTGTTGTTTTGGATCTGAATCTGATGGATTTTAACTTGGCTAACATGGCTTCTTTGGCACTTCCATAACTGGTTGCAAGAAATAGCAGCAGATGGGGAATCCTTAATAGCATGTATCTCATTCAAGAGAAAAGGAAGTAAAGCACCACTTTGAGCTTCCACTAGTTCAAACATATAAGATTGCCCAGGGATGCCTTCATGAAGGTTTCTTCTAGAAGTGCCAGAATTCACTGTTTATATTTTAAGTAGTTTGATAAATTTAAAATAAGGCTGTCAATCCCTGATTTGTTTATCATGTGGCTGAAACTGTCATCCTGGTAATAAGCTGTACTTTGAATACTGTAGATTCTAGGAAAGTAAAAGTAAAAATTCTCATTGGTATTTTGCATACATGGAAGAGCAAAAACATCGTTTGGGAATTTATCTGAAGAAGAGGAGTGGCAAGAGTAAAACAGGAAGTATTCATTTAATGGGTTAAACTTGTTATCTCAAACTGCTGCCAGTTGTGCTTTCAGATACCCAAGATTGCTTCACTCTAAATACTAAAACTTAGTGAGTTTTGCTCATACAATAAATACAGTACAATAAGTTTATTCATATCTTAGAAATTAGCCTTTGGAATGTCTGAGAGTAAGTATCTGTCTGGCACAATGTTAGTGCCTGACAAATACTGTAGCTTAAATATATGTGTATTTATGTATATGCATATCTGCATGTGTCTCATTGATAAACAAAGACTTTATCTGCAATAGTTCTGTTGTAATAATTTTTTAATAGTTGGTGTATTGTTGAAGTGGTTTTTAAACCTTTTCTTTCAGTGTTCTCTGTATTACTAAAGAACATCTGTTTATTATCTGAAGACCTGAGAAAATACAACATGATTTAGAATAGTAAAATGGTTTGGTTGCTTAATACCAGTAATACTGTGAGTGCAGAAGGAAGTAATTCTGGAGATGAGTTTCATTTCTTACAGTCATAACATTTTGGCTAACTATGGTGGCAATGTTGTTAGATTTTTTTTCCTATCTGTCCACGAGTCTTTAATGATTAAAAAAAAAACTTGCAGGACAGAATGGTATAAAATTAAATAATAATTGCAGATTGGAGACTCAAGAAGGTCTATACAGTAATTTCACGATTACAAACCACACTGATTATAAGCCTCATCTTCGGGTGTCGGCACATTTCGTTCTTTGTCTGTACGTAAGCCGCACCTGATTATAAGCCGCTCTGTCGTTCGCAGCGAGGACCCGCGTGCAACAAAGTTGCCCATTAGTAACAGAATCATGGGATTGCGGGGTTTACTGGCTCAGCTTGGGCTCTGTGGGCTCGACCCTTTCGGGGCTGCCAACGGGCCAGGTGGCCCAGCTCAGCGCTGCTGCTCGGCGGGGCCGCTCGGGGCTGGCAGCTGCTGCTGCCGCTGGGCTTGCTCACCCCAGCCCGGTGCTGCCCCACAGTGGCAGGCGGGGAAGGAGTTCCCCCACTCCTGCAGGGGAGGAGCCCGCCCACTCCCGCGGTGCCGGTGGGAGGCGGGCACGGAGCCCCGTGCCTCCCCCCTGAGCCATGGGGCCGGCAGGAGGGAGCCCCCGCCTCCCTTCCGAGCCGCAAGGATGGCAGCATGGAGCCTCCCGCCTCTGCCCCAGGCTGCGCTGCCTGAAGGAACCCACCTCCACCCGCCACACAACAGAGCAACCAATTTGTAACAGTCTCGCAATCCTGAGTTTTACTGGCAGGTGCTCAGCTCGGCACCTCAGCTGCACTTCTGGGGTTGGAAATTACAGAAAATTTTTCACATATTAGCTGCTCCTGAGTGGAAGCCGCATTTCTGGGGTGGAATAAAAATTTTGGTCAAAATGGTGCGGCTTATAATCGTGAAATTACTGTAAATCCTTTGGTTTTGAGCTAGTATTTTAATACTGTGTGTGCTTTTCATAGCTGTAAAGAACAATTGGTGAAAGAAGAGGAAAGGATAGTGAAAGACATCAAGCTGATTTCCAGATTTGAAGGGGGAAGAGTTAATGTTGTTTTATTAAAGTAGCATATAAATTAGATTTATATTAGATTTTAATGAAGGGAGAGTAATAAAACACTGAAAGTGCAAATAAAAGTATTTATGACTTCATATTACTTATGTTATTATAGTTGATTGTTTTAATGATTACAAAGTTAAGCAGTAGCCCAGTAAGTTGTCTAATTAATTTTTTTTCTTAATTGTTATTTTATAAAACAAGCATAATTTCATTATTGAATTTTCCTTTTAGATAAATGAATTGGTGGATGCCCGTGATATCAGCATTGGAGCCTGGTTTGAAGCTCATATAGAAAACGTTACTCGAGCAACAAAGGGACATAAGAATAGTAAAGCTCAAGGGAAGAGTGGTAACACTTACAAAAGGACTAATGGAAACTTAAATCAAGATCATTCTAGAGAAAATGCAAATAATTTGGACAGTACACCTTCCACATCTTACTCAGACTGTATGGACACTGATGAAGAAGTTATTTATCATATCAAGTATGATGAGTAAGTGCTCCTGATACTATTTTGAGGACATCACATATTGTTATTTGGTTTGTGTAAACCAAGAATTTCTTGAAGAAGTTTGGAATCAAAGAGAGCAAGTTCAATATTGCAACCAAGAAAAAAAATACTATAAAATTTATAAAACTTTTCAGTTGGATATAGCAAATCCATTGGCAGTAATGATGTTTTTCATGTCTAAATATTTATGAAGTATTAATATCTTCTCTTTATAAGAAAATCCTTCCTATATAAGAATATACATCCTTTCTACATAAAAAAAAGAAACTATATACCCAAATTTTTACTGTTTGTTTTTTCAATTAAGGTTTTGTTTTTTAAATTTAAATTATGTATTGTGAATGGAATATGGAATTCTTCTAAATAGAGCGGAAGGAAAGCTCCCATTGAAGCAAAGTGTTGTTACTTAATTTGGATTTATTGTATTCTAAATAGAGTAATTGTACACAAGATTTCAGATCTGTACTTATAGTAGTGATTTATTATTATTAGGACTTCGTGTCTGAGGACGCAAAACTGATCCTGACCTGGAGAGAGGGCATTAAGGGTGGGATTTTTACGGGTTAGTTTGGGGTTTTATTGTCCATTCTCTAGTCATAACAAATTCTAGAGCCTGCATTGTGTGGGTGGGAAACCTTGAGTTTGAAAGGATTTTGTATTTATGACCAGGCTTTGCACCGCTTCTTTTGCCTGAGAAATGGTTGTGAAATTTTTTTGCTAATAATGTGTTAAAGCAGTAAGTTAAGTTTCTAAACAAATAAAATTTTAAATGAGTCGAGTATTTTTAATTTTTGATACAAAGATTAGTAAAAATACTGTAGTCTGTGGAATGTAAGATTGAGGTAGAAGAATGCAAATTATATTAAATATTAACTAAATGTAGATTTCCAAACCACTTTTTTTACAATAGCTATTTCTACTTTACACGTTTTAATATGTAACTCTGCATCTGAGTTACAGAGAGCACTTTTTGTTTGTAGTGCTAGTAATAGATACAATCTAAAGCACTTTTTTGACTCGATGCTAAGTTTGGATTCCATATCTGCGACTTTAGGCATTTTACTTAAAATGTTAGAGAATTAAAATGGTGGAAGTAGAAATGTAAATACTTCCGTGAATACTGCAAAAGATATTTGAAAATAACATAGTCAACTATTATGATGAAAATGAAAATAGTTTTCCTTGAAATTAATTTGCTTTCAAAGACCTGTCTTTAATATTATCTGATTTTACTTCACTGTGTATACGTGTAAGTTAGCAATGGGCAAAATTTTCTGAGCGTGTGTAAGTGTTGCAGTGAAATTAACGGATTTTTTTTGTAGATGCTGTTATTTTTTATTGGTTGAAAGTACAGAAGTAGAAAAAGTTTCACAACAGTTCTGATTTTTCTTTGGTATAGTCTTACTAAACTAAAAGATTGAAATCTGTTTATGTGTACTTGCCTTTCCGTGGGTGGAGACAGTCTTTTTACTCCTAAGAAGTGGTTGTGTATAGCAGCTGTATACGCTTGGCCAGTGAAATTAAGTAAGGCACAAAAGCATACTGTGGCAAGATCATTACAGTTAAGCTGATCAGTCTAAGATATTGGAAGTTAAAACTTTTGGAAAGAAAAATTATTGGAAAGTGCAGCTTGCACATTCATGAGTGATAAAGATTTGGTGGATGTTCCTAATACAATTCCTTTGGGGTCTCACTTTTTTTTCTTTTAGTGTTATCTAACGTGCACATTCCTATTGTAACATTTGTGCTTCTACCACTTTGTTTTCACACATTAGTGTTTACCTCTGATGTCTGTAGACACCACTTGTATTCTGCCACCTCTTTGCTTGATGTGAATAAGTAGGAAGATCATTGTGTGCTTTGACACACAGTTTTCTCTGCTACAGAAATAGATTAATTTATCTCTTCACTCCTATTTTTCAAGCTTCATATCTTTCTGTGAGTACTGTGCCCTGCACAGTTATTTGTGCATGGGTGTTTTGTTTTTCAGGTTTGGATTAAGCATTTTGCTGCCAAATTTACATGGTATTTTCTAGTCTATCCTTGTGATACTTTTTTTATAATTAGTGTGAGTGACTACTTGGAGCACCTCTCCTAGCTATGTAATTTTGTTTTCCAGTTCCTAATATCAGTGATTAGTTTGTTTACTCATTCAGATATTTTACCTCATATAGATAATGAGGCAATGCTAAAGTAGTAAAGGAGTTGCTATGTCAGATGTCTTTTTTCCATATATCCTCACTAGAAACCATGCCACCAGAATAATTCAGACTTGAAAGTATTTTATGAGAGCAGCTGCACGCTGCTGCTCTTCATTCTAAGAAGTCTGTTACTTGTAAGGTTGTTGTCCCATTTGCAATGGGTTTCTGACTGCATATTGTGTGTTTTATGATGTCAGAGTATTTGTATGTATTATAGTGAGGGTTTTGACAACAGGCACTAGCTGTAAGACTCTGATTTCTAATAATGTAGACACCTTGTGCAAACTGAAAAGGGAATAATTTGAGGAGACAGTTTAGGTGTTATGTCTCTAGAAAGGATATGAGCTAAGGGAGAGAAGCTTTTTTGTCCTAGTAGCTGTTTGAGACAACAACTCAAATAATAACAGTTAAACTTTTTTTGTTTAAAACTGATTCTTGGCTGAAAAAATTGTGTGGTCAGTGAGAATAAGATTGAATTTTACTACTTATTCATTTTTCTTGAATTAACTGTGAGTGTTCTCCTTGCACTTCTGAGGAAAGTTTTTTCAAAGAATGCATGACTTGTCATTCATGTCTTGTCTGCTATCTAGTGAAGTAGACCTGATTTTCACTATATTCACATTACTTAAACTTGTAATACAGCAGTATTGTATTAAAAATTGAGTGTTCTGCATATTTCTTACAATTCTTGCACTTCTGTTTTGATGCTCTTATTTCCAGATTTCTCCCTTCAGAGTATCCATGTTGTCCACACAGGGCAGTTGTGTAAGACTGGAAGTTACTTTTCCTTGAAACTCAGACTTAAAGTACCATATTTTCATGCGTATAAGGTTCACCCTTTTGAGTAAAATTTTGTTCCAAACCTGGAAGTATGCCTTATACCCTGGAGTGCCTTATATATGGACAAAGATTGGAGATTTGCCAACCCGGAAGCGCGAGCCCACAGCAGCACCGAGCCGAGGCCGCCCGGCCCCAAGCCGAGCCAGTAAACCCCACAATCTGTTACTAATTCATTACTTTGTTGCACGTGGCTTCTCTCTGCAAAAAAAAAAAAAATCTGCCGTGTACGCTGGTGCACCTTATATAATGTGCAAAGTTCGGAAATTTGCCAACATCTGGAAGTGCACCTTATACTGCAGTGCACCTTATACTCGTGAAATTACTGTAATTAGGGAAGTAAGATGGTGATCTTCAGGCTATTAATACAGTTTCTCAGTGTTTAAGCTGCTTAATTCTGTAATTATTCATTCTTAGATAAGGTTCTCAAAATCTTGTTTATGTTCCATGTGACTGATTTTTATTTTTATTGATAATCAGTATGCCTTCCAATCTTTCTTTTGAAATATATTACTTTTTTCTTATAATAATGAATTGTCAGACCTACTGGGTTTCTGGAAGTGCACAGCTTGACTATGCCAGTGATTTTTTTTTTTCCCCATTCATAATTGTGTCTTACATGGTCTTCCAATGAGTGCTTTTTAAAACACCGTGTTGGCTTTCTCAAATATTACAGCAAAACTGGGCTGATTGTTTCCTCAGGTTATAAGGGAGTGGGCTGTAGGAATCTAGTTTTCATCCAGTTCTACCTTCTTAGTCAGATTTACCTCTTACAGGAATTTATTCCTTTATGTTTCTTTTTTTGGTTTTGTCCTTCTATTCCTTCATTCCGGGGTTGGAATGAGTATTTTCTGAATTTTTTATTGAGAAAATAAGTTATACTTTCATTTTCTTACTATTGGGAAATAATTTTTTGAATTGTGCATTTACACTAATATTCCTCACATTCTAGTATAGAGAGTGAATGGGGAGGTCTTTACTTTTTGTTCCCAGAATTTTAGCTTTCCAGATCTAGTTGATCAGCTGGGAAAAATGTTAGAGGGTATGTTGCAAGGTCTCAGTAAATTGGGCGGGCTTGGCTTTATTCTGACATGGAACTGCTATGTATCCTAGCAGTTGAGCATTTTAGTACTCACAGCCAACCATCTGGCCATAGCCAAGAAATACTGGAATTTTTACTAGTTCTTTCCTATGGAGACAGTTTACACAGATAGGAAATCCCAAGAAATCCTTGCTATGCTAGTGTTAGAAATTCTACAGGGAAGAATTAAATTAAAAGTAAATAGAGATATCCTATGGGAAATATTCATTAACCTCTTATGATTATTCTTACTGGTATAGCGTCTTTTTTTCAGTATAGTTGCCAAATGTCCTAAAAACATGGAAACCCAAGAAACTGTCCACATGTGTTTTAAATGTAAAGGTTTAATTGTGCCATATAATCTTCATTTCAACTTACCAAATTTATGCTAGTCTAATTAAAACATTACTGTGAAATTTTTTTTTCCTCTTGCGTGTGATCTTAGTATTTTCAAAGTAAATAAATGAGAAAACACTTTCAGTGTATGTTCATTTCTCGCAGAAGTCCTTTATTAAAGCTTCCCAGAATGGGCAAGAATTAATTTTCACTTAATTATTGAGGTTAAAATGCCATATTTAGTCACTTTATATTTTGGTTTATCTACATAAGTCCATGTATTCGTGTCTTGTGATTCTGTGCTTAAATATGATTCTTGCATATTTAAGAGATTAGATTTTAAATTAATTTAAATTAATTTTTAATTAATTTTTGTGATTTTCATAAATGACGTTAAACTTTAGGAAAATGAATGTGAGGTAATAGAATTTTCTAATGTGAGCCTGTTTTTTTTCCATGTTTAACTGGATTGTGCCCTCAAATGTGCCTAATGCCTCAAGTTTATAGTAAAAATACTCTTTGCTTAATAGTATAATAATGAATAGTGGTATTGAGCTTAACATAGAGAGTTTAACTCTGAAATTTTTAGCCTAACTCAAAAACCTGTGGCAAGCTGCTTCTGCTGTTCTGCCTGAGGTATCAGTTATGGACTAATGTGCAGGGTTAAATATCTGCTAGCATTCACAACCAACCATGAAAACATTTCTCTGTGTGCAGGCACAGCAGTAAAAACTTTCAATATCTGTAATCTTTTTCAAAATAAAGGTAAAATGTGACAAAATAAATCTCTTTTTTTCCCCCTAAAGTTTGTAAGCATGCATTTTTGACCAGCTGTTTAGAGGAAAATGTACTCAGTGGAGAGTCAACCTTCCTTTTCTTCCTCTGGAAAACAGTTTCTGCTTGAAAAGGGGGTTTTGGGGCTATCTTTCAGTAGGTGATCTTGTTCTAGTCAGACTGATAGGCAATATTTTTTGGGGTTTTTTTCATGTGCTGCTTCCAAGAACAATGATGGAGACATTGTTTCATCATCCCTGATGAAAGTCCTCATCAGTACAATAGGAGGGATCTGTTCTGAGTTGCATAGAGGTGAGATAGATAATATGAATCTGAATTTAGGGAAAAACATTTGCCCAAAGCTCACCCAGGAAAAATAGGTGCTAAAGACACTTTACTTTCAGAAGAGAATAGATTTTTCAGATCAAGGCTAAGTTTCTATGAATGTCAACTCTTTTAAGTCACATATTTTGATTTTTTTTTTTTAATAGTGACATGGGGACTTCTAAAATGTTTATTAGGTTTATGATCCCATATGTGCTTCTTACTTGATTATTTCACTGTATACATAAATGGTGCATATGTTTTGATCTATCTTCTCTAGTTTCCTGATGTTTAAGCACTGTTTTGGTTTCAGAGTTCAAGTAAACGAAGATTTATTTACTATATTCTACTTACTGTCTTCTACAAACTTTAGGGAAGGTTTACTGTAAAAGTTTTGAACTGATTAGGTCAAACCTAGCTGTCTTAAGATTTCAGTAGCATGTTGTACAATAATGTGATATTATTTAGGCACTCAATAAAAATAGGCGCAATCTCTACGACTGTTTTTTGCTCTAATTACCTGTAGGGGAATCAGTCATGTTTTTTGTGGGTGTTACAGTCAGAATATTAATAATTAATGTAGTGGAATGGTATGGTAGTTCTTTTAGGTGAAAGTTGCATGACATAAACACAAAACCTCAAATGTCAGCTTTTCAATATGCACTGAGTTTGGAAACAACATGGGCAAAAAAACTTCAAAAATGTGGAGAATTACATTATGTGAAACTATTGTTTTGATAGTGACTTGATCCCAAGCACCTGTCTCAGTATGATGTAACTTCTCATATGCAGAATTTTATAATTAGGGTCTAAAAATGTTGGTATAAAATAAAGCTTTGTATTTAACTTTTGTAAGTAGTTAGAGATAAGGTTTTTTTTTACTTAGCCATTAGTTTATCTGAAGGTACACCCACTCTTAAACTGTTGCAGTTCATGCTTCTTTAAAAAAGCTATCACTAATCTCCCTCATCCCCCAGCCCCCCACATCAGTAGTAGCAAACTGGTGTGTTTGATTTAAGGCATAATAGAAGGCATAACTTGTTTAAAATGTGTCCCGTTTCATTGGTGGGATTTCAGTCAGCTGTTCAGGAGTGACATCCCAATTTCAGGCTATAGTCTGTCAGTCTCATGATCTTAATGACAGTAGTTTCTTCCTGTAGTAAGTTGCAATGTGCAGTTTTCCCAAGACCTTGAAATATTCTTGTTCAGTGTAGAGGGAGGTATGTTGTAAAGTGGTAGAGCTATACTTTAATTAGTAAGATTTTGCTATTAATATTAGTGTTTGAAAAAGGTATATTAATTTATTTGCGAGTTCTCTTGCTAAAGTACCAGTAATTGCATAGCTTAAAATATAGTTTAAGATACATCATCCTCAGTATTGTTTGTTAAGAGGGGACAATGAATAATTTTAATAGCAGCTCTTTATTTGTAGTAGACTGATTTCATTTTCTCTGTTAAATTTGTTCCGTGTACTCATTTAGTACTAGCTAAGTGATAGGAGATTTTTATCAGCCTACATACAGTGTGAAAAAAGAACTTCACTTTAGCATTTTTTAACTTTTTATTACAGGCTAACTTTCTTTTTTGCAATTGGTATTTGATCATGTCTATATTCTGTTATTTTTCAGTACATGTGCAAATACAGGCTCTAGTATGAAGTAATTGTGGCCTCACTCAGAGGAATGTAAGAAAACTGTAGTGTTAAAATCAAAAGCACCTCAAATTTGAAAAGGTTTCCTTCCTGCATTAGGATTTTAGTTAGAGTGCTGTCAAATAACACAAAATTATTGAGAAGTGCATATTGATTACCTTAATTTTTTTTTTTTTTGAGAAAACTGATGGAAACTGTTTTTCCCATCTAAGATGAGACAAATTCTTAGAATTCTTAGTTTGTATTTAGAGGAAAGCTATATTTTTAAAAGGATATTAGGTCAAATTTTATGGATTTTATGTGTCCTAAGAACATTTAAAAACTTTCACTTTTGAAAAAAAGTTGTCTGTGACTTTCTTTTTACTGTTGCAGGAGTCATAATCATTGGTGTTGTTGGTTTTGCTTTTCAAGGTACCCAGAAAATGGCATAATAGAAATGGACACAGTTAATCTTCGACCCCGAGCAAGAACCATTCTGAAGTGGAGTGAGCTAAAAGTGGGTGATGTGGTGATGGTTAACTACAATGTTGAGACACCAGAAGAAAGAGGATTTTGGTTTGATGCAGAAATTACGTCTTTGAGAGAAATCTCAAGGACTAACAAAGAGGTTCATGCTAAAATTCTGCTGGGGTAAGACTTGCTTGACCAACTCAGAAAATCTCTACGTATCATATGAAGTGTGTTTGGTTTGGTTTTTTATGTGGTAGTCACTACTAGATTAATTTTAATGTCATAGTTTGATTCTGCAGCTGTGTGAATTATGAAATTACCGGGCATGGTTTTTACAATTTGCAGATTTAAATGTAAGTCAGAGTTTTTATTTTTCCTGAGACTGCTGGAGACAACCATAGAGTTTTTTATGTATTATGTGTGATTCAGTAATTTTTTTGATAATTGGGAGCCCCTAGGTCTTACTGAATATGAGTAATCTCTGACAGTTTGATTAAGTCTCTGAACTAGCTAAATAAATTTTAAAAGAATAAAATATTTATTTAGTATTATAACCTCTGGTAAGTAAAGCTGTGGGATGTGGGAACTACAAGTTTTCATTGTGACTGAGATGACGTGAATATCTTTGCTTTGTTTTACTATTTCATTTTAAAACTTCCGTACGGTTCTTCAGGAACAGTGTTTTCTGGAGATATCCTTAAGATATTGCTGTCAAGAAGTTGTGTTTTTGCCTTCTTAGGGATGAACAGATGACCAGTGGTTGATTTTAATGTTGCCATGTGCCACATTTACTCATGAGTGTTATCATTTTTCTGGGAGTGTGTTCCTGAAAATGAATTGGACTACTAGCATACCTTGTAGTTCTTTTTACAAGAAAAGAGAATGTTGTATCTGTAGGAAGACTTAGTATGGGACATGGTTACTTGGGAGAGACATACAGAATTTGTGTAGAAATGCAATCTTACCTGGTACTGGAAAATTGTGAAGACATTGGCTTGGTAAAGTATGCAAGTAAATGAAAGTGTGGTTTGGGGGTGGGTTTTAATTTTAAAATTATAGGAGTTTTATTAGATAATCTCAGTGCATTATAGTCATTTTTTATTAAGTAGAGCAGGCACATGGACTTACTTTGTAGGCAAAGCAAAAAAACCCTCAAACTTGAAATACAAAGCTAGGAAAAAATGAGTACAGTAATTTCATAACTATGAGGCGCACCATTTTGACTAAAATTTTCCCCTGAACCCGGAAGTGTGCCTTATAGTCCAGTGCACCTTATATAGTGGACAAAGTTCAGAAATTTACAAACCTGCAAGTGTGAGCTGCGAGCCGCAGGGGGAGCCAGCAGGGCCATGGCTGCCACGTGGAGGCGGGGAGGAGCCCCGGCAGGCATGTCCCTGGCCCCTGGGAGGCTGGGCGGAGCGACGGCAGGCACATCCTGGCCCCGCAGGGTACAGGCGGGCCCAGGGACCCATGGCTGCCGGGTTGAGGTGGGGCCTTGGCCAGCAACCACGCAGGGGGAGCTGGTGGCGGATCCTCGCTGCAAAAACAAAGTGTGCCCTCTAGTCCGGTGCACCTTATATGATCTACAAAGTTGTGAACTTTGCCGACTCCTGAGGGGTGCGCCTTATAGTCCGGTACGCCTTTTGGTCGTGAAATTACTGTATATATTTTGAATTATTAACTTGCAAGAGAAAAGAGATTAGGAAATGGAGGACAGTATCAATGGAGAGATACAGATTTTCACTATAGTGCATTTAGTGCTAGTGGCATTTGCTGAGTCAGGGATGGTCTTCATGACTTTCTACAAATAGAACTGTTCAGACAGTAGCTTACATGAAGTTCCGATGTCTGTTGATAAATTTTTTTTAAACTTTTGCCAACATGGATTCTTTCAGAGTTTTCCCCATCTATTAAATACTGGATACAGGATAATCAGAATAAGTTTTATACTGGCAAAAGGAAGCACCTAGTGGCTAATAAAAAATTCTGGTTGGAACTCTATAGGGTATTCTCCTCTATATCTAAATAAACTCATAGTTGTGCTTCAAACTAGAAGATACTAAATTCAAGTACCGTGGAAGGTACAATAGAGTTCCTATGATATTTACAGTTATTTCATGACTATGAGGCGCATCCTCTTAACTAAAATTTTCCCCTGAACCCGGAAGTGTGCCTTATAGTCCGGTGCGCCTTATCTGATGGTCAAAGTTTGGAAATTTGCCTATCCGGAAGTGAGAGCTGCAAGCCGAGGGGGGAGCCAGCAGGGCCACGGCTGCCAGGTGGAGGTGGGGCGGAGCCCCGGCAGGCATGTCCCGACCCCGTGGAGGTGGGTTGGAGCCCTGGCAGGCATAGCCCACCCCTGGGGAGGAGGCACGGAGGGGCGGCAGGCATAGCCCGGCCCCCGGAAGGGGGCATGGAGGGGCGGCAGCCACAGCCCGGCCTCGGTGAGGTGGAACAGAGCAGTGGTGGGCATGCCCTGGCCCTGCCGGGTACAGGCGGGCCTGGGGACCCGCGGTGCCCCTGCTGCCGGGTACAGGTGGGCCCAGGGGCCCATGGCTGCCGGGTTGAGGCGAGGCCTCCGCCAGCAACCGCGCGGGGAGAGCTGGGGGCAGAGCCTCGCTACAAAAAAAAAGTGCACCCTATAGTCCGGTGCACCTTATATGATCTACAAAGTTGCGAAATGTCCTGGCTCCTGGGGGGTGCGCCTTATAGTCTGGTGCACCTTATGGTTGTGAAATTACTGTACACTTATTATTCTCTGAAAAGAGTTGGGAGGAAAACAACACATCTGACAAATACTTGTTCTAAGCTGATTAATTTAAGTCAATTTTTCAGATGGAATCATATTCCAGAGAATTTTCTTCCTAATTACGAACTCTGGTTTCCTTTAAATGTTGATAGATTGTATATGCAGTAATCAGCTTGTTGCAGAAAATACACTTAACTGAGCCCTGCCATTTCTTAAATTTATCAAAGTATAAGTCTGTATCATGTGTACTATCAAACTCCTTCCTCTCATTTAGTAGTAAAAGAACAAGGCAAATATCCTAGTATTCATAAATTTGTGTAAGGACCATGCAAAAGTAATTTCTTTGAATTTCAGGCATGTTGATTTGCAAATTAAAGCCCAATCTCAGTGCTTCATTGTTTATTAATATTTAATATAAATATATTTAATTTAGAATTATAATGCAGTTATTTTAATCTTGAAAAATAGAATTAATATATTCCTATTCTATAATGTTGATATATGAGTTCTTAACATTATGGGAGCATTAACTATTTGTCTCAAATAAAGGTGAAGTTTATTTCGAATACTTTATGATTATATGTTCATGATTAATTGATTGTATGCTAATGACTAGTTTTTTGTGTACTACTGAAGAACAATCTTAGCAGGTAGTAAAAGGAGGCAGAGATCTTAGGGTTGCATTGCATATATTTATTGCTTGCACTCTTTCTCCTTTGTAGTGTTATATCAAAGAGATTCTGTATAAAACAATTTTGTATGCCATATATGAAGGTTTGATTTATTGATCTTGTTTGCTTTTGACAATGGTTTCATGAAGGTGTTGGCATAATCACATGAGAATAACAAGAATATGCTGTTTGTGATTATGCTTTGAAGCTAGTAGAACATATGATGAATACTTTTTTTTGGTGCATCTTTTGACATGTGTTTGTTTGGTGTTACTGTTACTCATGTCTTAGCCATAAGCAAAAAAAAGGAAAATTCCTGTACAGTCTGTCATTAGCTCATCTTTTGGAAAGTATATATGAAAGCTATTTCAAAATATACTACCAAATAGAGCATGAGACTGAACAGGACAGGCAAACCTCATTACACAGAATAATTGACCGCGTATTATTAATTCTCATTTTTATAATACTCACATTGAAGCTGAAATTGCTAATTGTAGGATGTCTAAAGCATATCGAACAGGATTTTCTGTGTCTCAGATGCAAATACTAGGGAAACAGCTGTGCTTTCGCCATGGAATAGGACTTAAGGTTTCTCATGACTGTGTGTGCATGCTTGCAGTTCAGCATCTCTTAATGTGGGATTCTTATTTTGGAGTATCTGTGGTACTTCTGAACTGAGTTTGACTGGCAAGGTGCTGCATCTTCAGTTTTAGATATCCTCCGTTTTCCTCTTTGGAGAGTGTTCTACTTCATAATGACAACATTTGTTTGTAATCCTGAATAATAAATATGATTTGTTGTCTTTGAGACTAACTGTTCACAATTTAACCTTGGAGCCGGCAGATATATTTAAATTCACCATACCAAATCAAACCAAAGTAGTTCAAACTATGCTCTGTATTCGCTCCTTCGTAGAATTGAAAATAAAGACCAAATTAGGTCTTAGTTTCCTTCAGTAAGCCCTTGAAAGTCTGAGATTAGCAAGGACTATCTCAATACCAAGACTCATATTTTGCTTAAGCCTTTGGAGATGTATAAGAATGTAGATATAAATTATGCAGAGTGAACATAGTTTTCTTCTTTAGATGAGTGAATGTTTAATGAATTTGATGTCTTGACCTATTCAGCTGTAAAGGAGTGTAATAGAATGGCCATAAATTTTTGTGTTCATATTTGTCAAATTCTAGTTCTGCAGGTTTTTGTAGGAACATTCCTGCTCCTGAAAAGGAATTTTTATTTGCAGATTACTTTTAAAATATTTTCACTGTATTTTTATTGTAACCTGCCAGATCTGATATTTGTCTTCCTTTTTTTTTTTTCTTGGTATGCATTCATATTTATCATCTTACTACTCATTTATTCATATCTAGCGTGTTTTATTCTCAGAATGCAGTATGATATATTAAAATTATGCTACCTGTACAAATTTTACTCTAAGCTTCTCCCTTTACTTCTTTTGGACAAGATTTTCCATTTATATTTAACTTCTGTTTTTTTAAAATTCATATATATCTGTTTTTACAGCTTTGCAAAGGCACAGAAATTAAACACTTTACAGACTAGGGAAGTATTCTGTAACAGTGAGTGAAACAAGCTGTGCATGGGGTTTTTGTTTATAATTTCGAGAATTCTTTTGCTTCTGTCAATTTCTATCTAGTTAAAAAGATATTTATTGGTAGTTGTGCCTTGTTTTGACACTTAGGAAAATAACAGTACCATACTTGTATCACTCTCAGTCTGTGTTGTGGTAATCATCACGTCAGAGTTGTTGTCATAATTTGGTAGATGTCCAATAGCACAGTTCTCACAGTGCTTCAGGTCTGGAATTTTCATTAGTGTGGTTTACGTTTTACTAATATTTTCATAATTTTCTACCCAAAGTAGAAAAGTAACATCCTGATTTATTTATTTTATTTTGGTGTCTTTGACTGTTGCTGATTGATACGGGAGATATTGTTCTGATGCTGTGTGAAATATTAACAATATTTACTTGGACCCATTTTCTCAAATAACTTCCATGCTGTGTCACCAGGTATCCTAGTAATAAGATTTTAATTGCTGAAGACCTTATCTGCAGTCTTTTTTGCACGGATACAAAAGTGTCATATTTCTTATAGGCAACAAAACTAGTAAAAGGTGAATTTGTATCTCACTTTCCTCCTTTGAAGCTTCAGTGGAGTTGGTCACCTCCTTTGAAGACGAGTACTCCTCTTGAATCAAAAAGACTGTTTCAAATCAAGATAGATTCTGAGTGGCCAAGATTTTTCTGAGGTTTTTGGTGATGAATGTGTAGAGGTGATGTCTAGAATTATTTTTGTAGTTTCTACAGCTAGAGATTGCTCTTGTTGTGAAACACAGCCTTAAGGGAATGATCTTACAACTCATGACAGGAATGACTGTTGACAACCAGAATGTTTTGTATACTGCTTAATTACCCTGTTGGACAAAAGAAATCATGTTACCTGAAGTGGTGCGTGAGTATAATTCTCTGCTTGAGCTTAGAAGTGATGTTTGCTGGAAATAAGCTGTTCACTTTTAAATTCCAGGTTAGGTTTTTAACCTTTTTTCAGTTTTGAGGAAAAGTAAAGAATTAAAAGATACAGTGAACACACGGACAGAATATTATTAAAGAGACTTCTGCATAGTGTGAAGTGCCTTTACACTGTGCCTGTTAATGATTCAGATGTACAGGACATATTGCTCAGAAGATAATGGGTTCTAGAGAAAGGTTTTAATTCAGGATGTATTGTTTCTGTCAAATGTGAAACAGAAGAACAGTATCTGAGTGAGAATAACTCGTCAAGAGAGCATGAGCAGTGCAAATCCTGTAACCATTCACTGTAGTACTTACCCACTTTGCAAGGTCTTTAGAGATTTAGCAACTATGCCATCAAACTCTTGGAGTTGGTAGAAGCTAGTGATGAACTTAGGGAGAGCAGCCCTGCCAAAAAGAACTTGGGGATGCTCCTAGGTGAGAGGCTGGACATGACCCAGCCATGGGCACTCCCAGCCCAGAAAGCCAAACGTGTGCTGGGCTGCATCCAAAGCGGTGTGGGCAGCAGGGCAGGGAAGGGATTCTGCCCCTCTGCTCTGCTCTGGTGAGACCCCATCTGCAGTGTTGCATCCAGCTCTGGGGTACCTGGCAGGGGACAGGAAGGACATGGACCTGTTGGAGCAAGTCCAGAAGAAGCCACCAAAGTAGTTGAGGGGAATGAAGCACCTCTTCTATTAGGAAAGGCTGGGAGAATTGGAATTTTTCCACCTGGAGAAGGCTTCGAGGTGACCTGAATACAGCCTTCCAGCACCTGAAGGGAGAAAAGCCAGAGAGACTTAAAAGACAGAGCATGTAGTGACAGAAAAAGGGGCTATGGCATCAAATTGAACTATTACGTTTAGAGTAGATTTTGGGTAGAAATTTTGTAATACAAGAGTGGTGAGGTACTGGAATAGGTTGCCCAGAGAAATGGATGCCCCATCCCTATTAGTGTTCAAGGCCAGGCTGGATGGAGCTCTGAGCCGTTTGGTCTAGTGGAAAGTGTCCCTGTCCCTACCCAGGCATTGGAACTAGCTGATGTTTAAGGTCTCTTTTAACCCAGCCATTCTATGATTCTATGAAAGAGTACATTTTTGGGAAGTATTTGGCTGACTTGTTATAGATACCCTTTTCTTTGGACAGAAGTTTCCATTTTACAAACACTCACTGAATAGTTGTGTTCTATGCATATCATAGCTATTCCTTCACACTCTTTACCTGCATGCTTAATTGTTCTACCTGAAAGAGGACAAGTCTTCTGGAACTTCCCTTGAGGAGAAAGGATTTGAAGCATTACTGTTGTAAGATTTGATTGTCCATAATTCTTTTCTAATATGGAACAAATACTTTATCTGCATAATTCCCTTTACCTGCTTCTTAAAATGAGAACATTTAAATTAACTGATTTGTCCTTTGTGCCATTTCTCTGTGTATTTCCTGATATTAACTAGCGATATGGGGAAACTGATTGTTTCAGGTTGGTTTCCCAAAATGGAGGGAAAATAGACTAGATGCTTTTAATTTGTGTTTAATCTTTTGGATTGTGAATATATTGTTCTTTAAAATTCCAGAATCTTAGTGGCAAAATAAGTCTGTCTTACAGAGAGCCAAAGAGTAAGTAACTACCCCCTGCTGGCAGCAGCGAATTCCTTTCCCCACACAGCAGCTCCGACTGCCCTCCTCTGAAGCCAAGAATGAGAGAGGCCCCAGCCCTGTCTTCTACCTGTCCAATTCTAATGATCCCTCCCCCTCGGTCAGAAGCTTCCCAGGTGAGGGAAGTGCAATCAGATGCCCTCCTCCCCTGGGCTTGGCCACTTCTTTGTTTTCTTAAGTACCCAGTTGTTAGTATTTCCTAGCAACTTCTGGGGAAAAAAATTTCCTAAGTCAAAAGGAACAAAAGGAAAGAAACCTAGCCCCCCACACCAAGGGTAGAGCAAAAGTTGTATGTAATTCAATGTGCAAATGTCCCTTAATATCCTGTCTCAGTCTGGTGATTCCTGTAGTATGTGAGGATAGACAGCCAGGTGGGTTCAGAAAAGGAAAACATGGAATGATTGGACTCAGAGGATAGTGGTTAGTGAGGGAAAGTAATGACAATATTCTTTGGATTGTATCTAAAAGCTTTGCATTTCAATTAATTATGTCTTAAAACATTTATTGCTTTAACAACAACAGAAAAAAAGCATAAGTAAAAGGAGTTAAAATTTCAAATGTTATGGGTGTCCTAACTTAAGATAAAAGTATATTTTGAAGGTGAAGAATGGATTGACTTGGATCTTGAGGGTTTTGTTGGTTTTCCAGGACATAAACTATGTCTTCAGTATTTTTAAGTGTCCTTTCTCTAATAAACATCCAGACTTGGAAACACAGTCTTTTGACTTGCTTTTTAGGGGGGTGTTATTTAGAAGTGTTTTGAAGTTTAATTTTTCTCACTGAGGAAAGTAAGTCCAAACAGAGTAGGAAGAAGAGACGAAAACAAATTTAAGTGTGAAATGACAAGCGATGTGTGGGTGGGTGGGTGGGAAATATTGTTGAGTACAATATTAGACGAACCATTATGAAAATAAAAAAGACAAAATAAGTGGTGTTGAAACATATTTATGTGTTTAAGAGAAGCTTTGGGGATGGAAAAGAGCTCTTGAGATTGCCAGGATCAGCCAGAGCAGTTTGTCTAGGACTGAGTGTGGTTGGGGTTTTAATAATGTTATGAGTGATTACTCGACAAGCCTTCTGAACGATCCTCTGTAAAAAGAAAATTCACTCTTGCCACGCTCTGGGTTTTTCATGCACATGTACCTCTTACCTCTTATCCTGGCAGTGGCCTAGTTAGAGAAGTCTGATTCTCTGTTTATACATAGAGGTAAGAGCCCTCCTCACATAACCCTTCTGTTCTCTAGACTAAACACTCCTGTATCAAGGATGTTCTGTATCAAGTCTATTAATCGTTTTTGTATCTCTTTTGTGGAACCACTCCTGTGCACCCCAGTCTGTGTTCTCTGGGGAGCCTACACCTGGCCTAACTAATGCTGAGTCATGATTGGCATTTGCCTTCTCTCTACCTGGCGAGACTGCTCTTAATGTAGTCCAAGAAGCTGTGGACCTTATTTGCTTGCAAGGGCACATAACTGGTTTATGGTCAGCTTGATTTTTATGCTCCTCAAGGTCTCTCTCTACCAAGCTTTTCTCCAGTCAAGTGGAGACACTTGGCAGGTCCTGGTACCTTCTCTGTGCAGGACTTGAATTTTTCTTTGTTGAACGTGATGAAATTCCTTTCTATCCAACTCTAAATGGTAGTAGAGGGGTCTGATACTCAGTTTCCCAGGGACTGAGTTGAGGCTGGTCAGTCTGTCATCAGTCTTCCTTCTTGAAGATAAGTATGATGTTTGCTCTTTTCTGTTCAACAGGAAGGTGTAATCACCTAAAAGTACACTCATCCAAACATTAGGCAGCTCCCTTGGAGCCATGATTATGACCTGTTAGAGCCAATAGACTTCTATATGCCCTGTGTAAATACTCCATAACCTAGTCTTCCAATGAGGCTTGGCCATTGCTTGTACTCTTGGGGACCTCAGACTCCTAAACACTGCTCTTAGCAATTAATAATTGAGGCAAAGAAAGTGCTGAGCACCTTGGGTTTTCTGTGTTTATTGTAATATTTTTGTCATATCATGTGTTTATTGTCATATCATGTTTTTCATATTATTGCTGTATTAAGCAGTGGCCCCACATTTTCTCTAGTTTTCCTTTCCTGTCATAGAGTTTTACTCCTCAGATTGAAATTGGCTTCCCAACCCTATGCCTACACAATAAGATACCTCTTCCTGCCCCAGATCAGCCATCCCAGCTTCCACCTCTTACAGATTTTTGTTTTATATGTAAGCTCCTTATTAATTTCTGCAAGCTTACTGTTGCCTTTGATGTCCTGCACATGGTGATAGACGATTTTGGAGCTTGGAATGATCCTTGAATATCAACTGGCTTTACTGGGCCATTCTCTACAGGGTATCTTGTAGGATTTTTTCAAGTACATCTCTTCAGAGATTATATTCTTTACATTCTACGGTTGTCTTCCTTCCTCTAAGGATTCTGAACTCTATCATCTCATCATTATTACAGACAAACTTTAATGTCCTATGACAAGTTCTTCACAGTTTGTATATATCAGGTCTAGCAATTTGCTTCTCCATGTTTAGGAAGTTCTTACCATGGCACTCCAGACACTCTCTGTATGGTTTATGTTCTGCTTTGTTGACCTTCCAGCAGATGCCATGGTGCTTCAAATTCCCTGTGAGAACAGGCCCTGTAAACATGAAACTTTTTCCAGTTGTCTGAAGTAGTCTTCATATATTTGCTCCCTATAGCAGGCACCTATTACAGCATCACTTAATATTCTGTCTGCTAACTGGCCTTGACTGCTTCCTGATCTGCCCTCATATAAGGGGCTACTGCTCTTAGTCTTTCTAGCTGCTTCTTCCTGAAGAGCCTTTACCGATTAGTCACAGCATTCCAGTCGTGTGAGTTATCCCACCATGTATCCACGATCCCAGTGTTGTCATGGAGCTGCATTAATTACACAGACCTCTGTAATCCCCTTTGTTGCTTGCCCATGCGTTGGTGTATAGGTGTTTCAGGGAGGCACCAAAGTGTGCTTTTCTCAGTTGTTTGTTGAGGAATCTCTCCAACAGTTAAAACCAAAGTCTGTGGGCATTTGGATTTATCAATATAAAAATTAATAATTATGGGATTATCAGAGATACCAGACAAACACAGAAGACCTGGAAAGGCTGTATTACCATTATGTAATGGCCATTGGACACTTAAATGGAGGATTTTATATCGTGCACTAATGAAATTGGAAATCATAGTGGAAGCATTTGCTGTAATATTTCTGAAGGAAGTTGGGCAATATGAGGGATAAAGACATTCCAAAATAAGCAACTGCCCTCTAAATGCCAAATTAGTTAGGAATTCTTTTTCTCTCTAAGATTTGCTGACTTTCAGGAATTCTTAGTGAATTAGATTCATCATGTTCTGAGCAGGAGAATCCCCAGATGACAAGTTTTTTTTATTACAGTAATGCAGTTACATGCATTCAAGCCATGATAATAAATTCATTACAAACTTCCTGGGCTAGAAATGTAAGTTTGTCCTTCTTTGCAAACAATTCGCCTTGCTTTTGGTTTGATATGCCCATTCTTTGGAAACGTCTTTGATTCTATGATTCTGTGCCATTGTATTCTATTATGGTTTCTGAAGGTTTATACCTTCAGAAGTTTTCATGGCCTTTTTGTAATTGGTTTGGTTTGTTTGATTTTGGTTGATTAGTTGGTTTTAAAAATCTTACGTTTTGGGGGTTTGTTGTTGCTGTTGATGTATTTATTTAGGTTTTGGGGATATTTGGGGAGTTTGTGGTTTTGGGGTTTGTGGTTTTTGGTTCGTTGGTTTTGTTTTTTTCTTTGTATTTTGTTTGGTTTTTTTCCCAGAGTGCTTAATATGTTTCTGTCCTTTCAGGTCTCTTTCTTTTCTATATATATTTTTTATTTTACTTGTTTGTTTTGGAAGGTCTTTTCATCCTGACAGTATCTCAGAGTTTGTTATGAAGGGAGGTGCTTCTTCTCATGGCTTTGTTTTTGAGTTGAGGTTCCCACTCTGTCTGCCAGGGTTCACAGATTAGTCTCCTTTAACTCTTTCTTAGCTAATGATGAGTGTGTGCTGCTCCTTCTCACTGAATTGCAATATAATCTAAAATTTGGATAGGAGTGTTTAACCTGTTTGTGTTTTTGCTTCTTCCTGGCATGAAGAAACTTGTTGACTAGCCCAGATCCTTGCAATGATGTTTTGAACAGACCCTTAGCATTCTTTCTGTGCAGTGCAGTTCAGTCTGCAAACACATAGAAAAGCCAACGGAGCTTGGACTGTGCCCTGTGATGCCGAGAGCAGCTCTTGTCTCTTTTGTTTTTCATATATGAAGCCTTTGGTGTATTGCCTCTATGGGTGATCGACCTGCTTTTTTACTTGGTTCTTAATGGACATTTGGGTGTTAACATCTATGTGTTTGAAATTGGATTTGGAAGCTGTAGATGGCTACTGAGCATTTGTGATAGTGCCAGTCAGAGACCCGGTCCTGACTACAGGAGGGAGCAGCTGGGGTGGTGCCAGTGGAGTCCCCTCCCCGATGGGACAGGGGCGTTCCTGCAGCACCATGGACAGGGCCGGGTTTGGGGCGGCATCAGGGCACTCCACAGGCTCCCCACCTCGGTGTGGTCGTGCCGTGGGGCAGGGATGTGTGCAGAGTCGTGAGCCTCTGACATTGTTGCTGGCTGTTCTTTCAAGACCAGTTCTTTCCCCAGGTACTCTCACGTCCACCTGCCTACAGCTCCCAGCCTAAGGAGTAGAGTCTGTGTGTCCGAGTCTCTGTGTCCAGAGACTGCTTTCCAAATCTGGCATCATGAGCTATAATATATTGCTTTGTAAATGCATCAAGCATCACACCTACTGCTGACATTAAAAAAAGCAGTATCCTGTCTGACTTGTATATATGTCCGCAGTGTGAATTTGTAGTTTTTGGAGTATATGTGTATTGTTTTTAAAGGCATTAAAGATTCATATTAGAATATGATCCTCAACATAGAAAATGTTAATTTAATTTTTTTGCTATTGTTTAAATACTAGTATTATAGAAATTGAGTAATGAAATATTTGTATAGTTTGGAAGTTGTCACATCTTTATCTTTACAGTGCTTGTGTCATAAATGAAAAGTTGAATTACTGTCCCATTTTGTAACTGTGCATTTTTATTTTAATGGTTAAACAAATGTGTCTGGAATATTGTGGGGGAAAAAAGTCATGTAAATACTCTCTGTTTTTTTTCTTGTGTGCAATAAAAAAATAAAAGAACCTCTATGTAATTCAGTATGATGTAGCAGAATTTGGTGAGATTATCAATGTAACATCATGTCTAAATGTGGGAAAATTTTGATGTCACCTTTGAAACAAGCCTGTTTAAAATCAAATGTCCAGTCAATCCCTTCTAAGGAGACGGTATTAAAAGCTCTAACAAGCATTTTGAATTGTAATATTGAAAGATTGTGTGTTTTTCAAGAAGTTATTTAACTATGATTTGTTGATTCAGAACAGAAGGAGTTTCTGGCTGAAAACTTCACAAAAACAGAATAACAGCTGATTGATGTAAGACATGTAAACCAACTGTTGCATATGAAAAGGTAGATACAGAAAGTGGTAGTAAATCTGGTTTTGTTTTGATTTGTATCTTGTTTATTAAGTAAATTTGTATATTTGGAGAGCATAGCCGTTGTTATATTCTGTTATATTTTGATTGGGACCTGGACAGTACTTTTTGACATTAGCCATAGAGACTGACTGTGAATTCATTTTTGTGGTAAGCAGGAGTGTGTGAGGAAGGTTTTGATCTTAGAGGGCCTAAATATAAATCATCATTAGACACTTTCCATTATTATTCTTAGTATGAATATAAACTCTGTGTTCATTTTTCTAGTAGTTTTCCCCCTATTTTTATGCAGCATTGTATTTTGATTTTAGTGTGTATTAAAATACTATACTTTTAATTTTAGTGTGATAAAGTGATAAACCCAGAAATTCCCAGACAGAGATCTGACAATTGTCACTGAATCTCTCAGACTGTAAGAAGTGATAAAGTTTTCTAAGCGTAATAACTGTCCAGCAGCTTTTATTTTCTGTGAAGCTTGCTTTTGAAATATCCAGGGTAATGTCCTCTTGTCACGTGTCTAGTCAACTGTGATTTTGAATGTCTAAAGTGTTTTGCTACCTGGAAGTTAAAAAAAAAAAAAAAAAGGAAATGTGCATGGGGAAAGTGCAGATAAAAGAAGGTTTAGTTGAAGGTTTCTTTCTGGCGTTGGCTAACCTGTCTCAAGGGAAGGTTTACATAAGGAATTCTGCTGTGTGGAAGAATCTGGCTTTGTTTTAGGACTTAATTCTTTCAGAAGATTTAAAGTTCTTACTTGGAGTACAAACACCTCATTTGCTGTGCATGTTGCATAATTCATTTTTGGTATGGTAGGGTGAAGAAACGAAGAAAGGTTATACATTTGACAGCATAATATAGCGACAATTTTGTTAGATAACCATAATTTTAAAACACATTATCATTATTAAAGCACTGAATATGTACTGTGGCAGAGAAATTATTCTATGAGCAGTTAGGCTGAGCAGATTTTTTTAGCTTTGGTAAGGCTTAACCATTTATTTGCCATCATTTTTGCAATGTTACTTGACCTTTCTCCGTAGTTCTAGATATGAAGCTGTGACATTTCTTGGAACATACCAGCTTTGCATTACTTCTTATGTAAATCATGGCAGAAAATGAAATATTTTCTCTGGTTCAAATACTGAATAGACTTTAGAAAAAAACTTAGCCTGAAAGTTGCTTTCTAAGTGTCCTTATCTCAAAGGAAAAATACAGGGCAAAAAGAGAAGGAGTGTCTACCATGATGTAGTGTAAGTGATAAAGAAATAATGAATTCCATACATTTAATATCTACTGCTTAGATATAAGGAGTAGTATTGCTCATCAGTGGGATTGCAGTGCTATGAGAGAAGAACATGCCATGCAGCTGTATAAATTTTTTTTTTTTATGATTTCAAGGGTTCTGTTGTTTACAGTACTAATCAGAGGAGTTTATTTAGCTAGCTAAACTAAACTTCAACACTTTGAGATGAAAATAATATTTTTTGAGATTATACTTTGTAATAAAGTTGATGATAAAAATCTGTGCTTCTGCATACTTCACAAAAACTTGTTACCGTTTGGAGCACTTACATCATTGAACCAACTTACACATCTTTTCATGATATCTTTTAATGAAATGATGTGATAATCATTTTAGTTAAAACTAGTTTTATACTTTAAATTAGCACCAGTGGTGTTTACTCCTAATTATTATTCTACGGATCTCAAATTTGACTTGTCTCCCAAAGATATGAATAGCAAATGTCTAGATTTCTGAGTAGAGCTGTATGCTGTTTTGCCACCTTCCTTCTTGACCATAGACTCTAAGCAGAGAATATAGATTATAAAAAGCTATTTTTTAAACAGCTGCTTTTTAGTTTTCTGGGGAAAATGTAAGGGTCGGGGGGAAGGTAAGTCAAATAGGGAGAGGGAGAGGAGAGGAGTTTTTCCTCGATGCAGTTTTGCTCATACTAGGGACAGTGGTTATAGACTACACACACATTTAAGATGTGCAGGATGCAAAAATTAGTAAAAAATATGCTTAAATTTATCCGAAATTTACTAGAATTTGAGAATATCAGTCATCTGTAGCTGCTACATTAAGTATAACATTTCACATTAACTGTGTGAAAGAAGTCACGATTCTGTATTTATTTTAAATTAGATTAATGACTTTGAGTTGTGTTTGAAGTAAGTCCTAGAGTAATAACACTGGCATCAAGCAGTGTTATAAGTAAGAAAGGTTCTAACATAGTTTCATGGCATTAAAGAGTATCAGCAGATGTGTTTTGTTTTGTTTTTAATGTCAATCGAGGAATAGCAAGAAATATAGGACAGTTAATAGAAGACTCTCTAAAGTCCACAAAATAACCTGGGAAATATTGGTGCTTTGAAGAGTTTGTTGGCTCGGTTTTCCTGCCAAAGATTATGTTTAAGTCTTGTCCTTTCTATGTTTTAGTGTCTTGTGCCTTTGTGATTGTGAATTGCCCAGTATTGTGGATAATTCAAAGTGTCTTTACATACTAAACCTAAGAGTTGTTACAATGGTCAGAACTGCTTTAAAGTACAATCCCTTTAGGGTGCAAATGAAGTTAATTCTAAATACATTCTTTTCCTGATCAGGAAAGCAAACAGTTCTTTATCTGATGGATGTCTTTGCACTGTTGCAGCATTTGTATATTCTGTTCAAATTGCCTAAATATTTGAAATTTGTTAACATTTGCTGTTTATGCATCTGACCAACAATGGAGAATGTTTTTCCTCCAAAAACTGCTGGGAAAGGAAAAGGTCAAAATAAATACAAGTGCCTTAAGTACACACCTCTACACTTAAAAGGCAATTAGAGTCAATCAAGACACTGACAAAATCCTCTCTCCTCTTAGTTCCATGGAGACCTAAACACTGCAGTGTTCAGGGGCATAAAAAAGTGATTTGTTGTCTGTGTTTTTTCCCTGGCTTAGTTTTCTTCTGCCTTAGTTAGGTCATCATGTATCAGAGTCCAAGAGCTGATAGTTAGCACAAAGGAAGTGGTGAGAGCAGGCAAATATGTAGGGCAGAGAACCACAAATTCCAGACCAAAGCCTGATGTTTCTGTTGTTCTGTTTTTGCAGTTATCTTGTTAAATATGAATCTAGTATCTTGTTTCCCTACATGTCAGTGGTCTAATTCTGTTTTCAGACTAGACCTTTTTATACGGATCTGCCACCTGGCTGGCTTTCTTGAAAAGTGTTTTCAAGTCACCATTCTTATGGCTATCCATCAGTATTTTATTATACTGAAAATTCCTGCTTACATCTAGATCAGGTAGTAAATTGAAAGTGGTAAAAGAACAGGCAGTTGAAGACAGCACAATATTATCCTAAGGAGGAAGGAAAAGGGAGTGCTTTACAACTGCTGATTTCATTATGGCCATTTCTTCCTCAATAAGTTTCCATTTGATTTACAATCTGTGTAGATACAAATGTATTTTAATAAGAGTAAGTGAAAACAATTACATCTAGTATTTTCTAATTGTTTTCAAAAAGTCATGTGACATTATTGTTGTGTAGTCTTTGACTATTTTTTTACTACTACTCACTGAGATTTTGCATTGAAACCTGACATTAGCAGGACTATTTACAGTATATAATCCAGTACAGTATTGTATGTGGCTTTCCAGAGTTGAGAAACAGTTAGAAGTCATAGAAGGGCTTTTGAAATTTTCTGCTGCATTTCTTGCTGTATGGGTTCCAAATATTATTCCATCTTATAGATCACATTTCTGGTTTGTTTGTGGTGCTATACTGTTACAATAATGTTTGAGATGCTGTACTTCAGTGGATATGGTTTTGTCTGGTCTGCTATGTTTGGCCAGTAAAAAAATTTTGAGGTTTTAGAAGTGGAATTAAACCATATTGGATAACTGTCAATAAAGACATACTGAAGTGCCAGACAGTCTGAGGATGATGGAGTAATCTGTTCTTTAAGCAAGCACTAAATGTGTGTTTTATTCTCTTTTTAGAAGTTACAGTGCTAGACTGATTTTTGTGCGTGAATTGAAATAAAGTATCCTATCAGTAATTAAAAACGGCTACTTTATCTTACTGCTTGGGATTCAAAACGTGCAGCATCTAGGTCTGGAGAACTAAGTTAAATGTACTTTTTACTTTTGTTTTTGTTTTTCAGAGGTCCAGAAGACACAATAAATGATTGTAAAATCCTTTTTATAGAGGAAATGTACAAGATTGAAAAACCAGGAGCCTATCCATTGACATTTGGGGATGGAGATTTCAAAAGTATGCGTTTTTTAAATTATTTGAATATAAGCACAAATTAAGTGATGTTTCTTTAGAAAATATCAGCATGCAGATGTTGTAGTAATAATTGGTTTGTGTTCAAGAAAGTATTTGCATTGAATCATTTTTAGATTTCTGTTCTAAAAGTATAGTTACTATAAGATGGCTTTATTACTTGACATATTCAGAAACTAGTAACAGCTTTGTTATATCAGTCATAAATGGTGAAAAAGGGAAACAGCTGATAATGCTCTAAATGGAAAGTGCAGAATGAATTTGCAGTCTCATTTAGTTACTAGAGAGGTGTTCAGGCCACCAAAACTGCTGTTGCAACTTACATGTAATTTAAGCTTTTAATAAATTAATAAATACAAAAAATAGAATTAATTGGTAGTAATGCGCTGTAACTCTGTCATTATGTCAGAGGAGAAGAAAAAAAAAAAAAAAAGATAAGGAACTTTGCACTAAAACTGCTTGTACCATGAAAAAAAAGCAATAATTAATGTTTGGATTAGTTGTCCCTGCATGACCTCCTAAAAAAGTTACTATGCCAGACCTTAACCTCCCCACAACCACAATAAGGAGTAAGTGGCAGTTTATCTAAGAAGTAGTGTGGCACTTTATCCTAAGTTTGAAAGTACAATTAAGTTAGGAGTGCTAAGTATTTGTGATAGCATCACTGAAAATTAAACTTCAGGTCTATAAGTAGGTATTAGATATAATTATATATTACATTCCTGACTCTATGCAATTTTTCAGAACCTTTGGAGGTGGCTCTCAGTGCACAGTGAGTCTGAATAATATTTATTTGTTTTACAAAAGAACCCACTTTTTTTCAGAGGAGCAGATACCATTCCCTGTGGTATTCTTAAAAGTAAAAATGTCAGTTCCTCAACTCATTATTCATTTTCATTTTTTTAAAATTACTTCCCTTAGATTACCAAAAGGAGAAAATTATCCACTCTGTTTTATTTTTTCTTGATCACATTAAAAGAACTTTGCAATATCCTGAAGAATACTATATCTTAAAACACTGCAGTGTGAGAAAATTGAAAATCTACAAATACTATTTTGTGTTTGCATACTATTTATTTTGCAAGTATGCAGCATTTTAAATGACATAAAAAATTATTGCAGTTCATTTAGTTCTCCCCCCAGAGCTACTGTATAGTGAATTAATTTTTTAAATTATGTGTCAAGGAAATGAGTGATTATTGTTGACCGTAAAAAATTGTCTACAATGGTGCTGTTTGATCTGACATGAATATTTAGTTATCATAGAGTCATTTAGATGGTAAAAGACCCTTAAGGCCATCAAGTCCACCAGTAAACCATGTCCCTAAGTGTCACATGTTTTTTGAGCACTTCCAGAGGTGGTAAGTCCATCACTTCTCTGGGCAATATTTTCCAGTCCTTGATCACTCTTTCTGTGAAACAGTTTTCCCAATAACCAATCTAAACCTCCCTCAGCCCAACTTCAGGCCATTCCCTCTTGTTGTTTTGACTGACTCTCACCAGGCTACAAACTCAGGTAGCTGTAGAGAGGAATAAGGTCTCAGGTCACCTGAGCCTTCTTTTCTCCAGGGTAAACACCCCCAGCTTACTAAGCTGCTTCTCGTAGGACTTGTGCTCCAGAGCCTTCCTGAGCTTCACTGCCCTACTCTGGACACATTCCAGCACCTCAGTGTCCTTCTTGGAATGAGGGATCTGAAGCTGAACACAGGATTTGAGGGATGGCCTCCCCAATCTGTACTTTGTACACTGATTACCACTCCAGTTATTTCAGAGTTATGACCTTCATTGTCTCTTACAGTTCCTTCCCTCCAATGTTGATAGCTATATCTTTATTTGTAATCTCTTTGCTTAAACCACCCAGATATTGACATCTGTATAGAGATTTGCACCTCTGCGTATGTTTTATTTAATTTTGTTCCTGGTCCCAATCTTATTAATTTCAGCATATTGTTTATAACCTTTACAAATAAACATAATTCATAAATATATTATTTTAAAGTGTAATTGTGAAAAATAAATCGATCTGGGAATTCAGCTGTATTTCTTGAACTGCTCTTTTTCCTGAAGCCAGTGCTCGCCACACTGCCCATGTGATTCTGGTTTTTTGGCCAGGTCAGCTGTTTTGCCATTGTCCATGTATGCACAGTGCACATCAGTTGAGCTGTATGCTATAACCACCTATAGCCTTTCCTTCTGGACTGTACTTACAACCCCATTTGTTCTGTGTACTAAAAAAAGTTAAATATATATACACCTATCTATAACCACAGCTCCCTCAGCTTATGTGCTATGGAAAGATGCAGAATTTTATTACAATAATGGCAGATGAAATAAAAATCATTATTTGGCCTTAAATATTCTTTAAGATTTGTTGTAAGCACAATCAACAAATATGCTGACTTTATTTTTGTCTATATTAAACTATTCTCCAAGCCCTTGCCAAAAGATAGAATACCTACTATGGAAATATCTTCACCAGATAAATAGTGTATGTTGTCTCTGCAGAAAAATAATTATTTCTTGAGCATGGTCACATAATTAGATTTTGTATGTGTAAAGTAATGCCAATATACATTTAGCAGTTAAAATTAAAAATAAACTAGTCATTTTCTAATTGATCAGTGGAAGTAAAATTCTACAACTGAGGAAATGACTAAGGCTAAGCCTATTGGAAAATTATGTTAGAAATAAAAAATTTTAAGAAGCAACCTATTTTTAAATATGTTACAAGTATTTATATGCAACATGCAAATAAGACCTAGGTATCAACATATGTTACTTCCACCAGAATCCAAACTTGTGTTAACTCCTTCTACAAAAGAAGATAATGTAAAATTATTTATGCAACTGAACTCTGCATTGTGGGTTCAGGTGAACATTTAGTGCATGTGACTTACAGCATGGTTAAAACAGAAATGTGAAAAATAGAAGTCATATCATGAAAATGACTGTAGGTTGTTTCTATATTGAGGAAAGTGGAGAACTTCACCTATTTTTTACCAAACTAAAATATGTAGGTATTTTTTCTCTTTTCCTATTAAAAAAGAAATTACTAACCTTTCACCTAAGAAACTGGTTTTGTAACTGAAACCAGTTAATTACATAGGCCTAAACAATATGTGGTGTTCAGAGATACAGAAAAATATGTTATTTCATGTTGTCTGTTATTTACTGGATGAGGTAGACTGTTGGGTTTCCATAGGGAGTGTTCAGTCATCACTTTTAGAATTTTTCAGAGGAGTTAGCAGTTATCTGGGATTTCTTAGTCTGACTTTAATTGGTGTTGAGACTTTGCACAGATTGTGAGTTTAAGGTAGCTATGCTGGAAAATGCTCAGATTTATTCACTTAAATAAAATATTTGTAAAATATTTCCTTTTTCTTCAAGTCTCAAACCAATAGAAGATTACCTCCATTTGGATAGCATGAAAAGTCTTCTGGGCTAGACTTTACGAGAAGCAGTATTCTCATAGATTTTAGAGTTTTTTTTTGAAGTATATGTTTAAGTGTACCCTTGCCTATAAGACTTTTGGTAGCTTTATATGTTTTTTTCTCAGGTTTTCCAGTCAGTACATCTCACTAAACCTTCTATCTGCAGCAGGTAATATTTCCCTCCTCAGTGATTTGATTCTTTCATATTCTTCAGTTTTAAAGTTTTTTACTTTAAAAGCAATTATTCAAACAGCATTGTTTTAACACTTATCATAAAATGATTTTAGTTGGAAAGGACCTTTAAAGATCTTCTAGTCCAATCTCTCCTGCCATGGGCTGGGGTATTTTTCATTAACTCAGATTGCTCAAAGCCCCATACAGCCTGCTTTGAAAGGTTCTAGGGATGGGACATCCACACCTTCTCAGGATAACCTGTGCCAGTCTCATCACCCTCACAGTAAGAAATTTCTTCCTTGTATCCAGTCTAAATCACATTTCTTTAGTTTTAAAACTGCTCTTTGTTGTCATGATTGTTGTCATTACTGATCTTGATTAAAAAATCTTTCCCTGTCTTTCTTATAAGCCCCCTTTAAGTACTGAAAGGCCACAAAAAGGTATCCCTAAAGCCTTCTCTTACCCAGGCTGAACAAATCCATCTCTCTCAACCTTTCTTCATAGGAGAGGTGTTACAGCCCTCTGATCATTTTCATGGCCCTCATCTGGACCTGTCCTAGCGTGATTGGAAGGAGTATTTGGGGAACTGCAGGCCTGTCAGCCTGACCTCAGTGCTCAGGAAGGTCATGGATCATCCTGAGTGTGCAGGACAGCAAGAGGCTCAGGCCCAGCCAGCAAGGGTTTGTGAAAGGCAGGTTCAGCTTGACCAGCCTGATCTCCTTCTATAACAGGGTGAGGCACTTTGTGGTTGAGTGAAAGGCTGTGGGTGTTGTCTGACTGGACTTTAGTAAAGCCTTTGACGCTGGTTTGCACAACATTCTTCTGGAGAAAGTCTCTGCTCACGGCTCAGACAGGCACATTGTTCACAGGTTAAAGACCTGACTGTATGGCTGGGACCAGAGATTGCTGGTGCATAGAGTTACATCCAGCTGGTGACCAGTGACCAGCAGTGCTCCCCAGGGCTCAATACTGGGGCCAGTTCTGTTTAATACCTTCATCAATGACCTCGGTGAGGGGGATTGAG
>PYHW01009486.1:4162687-4201007 GCA_013186435.1 Turdus rufiventris | reverse complement strand
CTGGGGGTGCTGCTGACAGCAGCTGAACATGAGCCAGCAGTGCCCAGGTGGCCAAGAAGGCCAATGGCATCCTGGGCTGAACCAGCAGGAGCAGGGCAGGGATTGTGCCTCTGTACTCGTCACTGGGGAGGCCACACCTCAATCCTATATTCACTTCTGAAGCCGTCACTCCAAGAAGGATATTGAGGTGCTGAAATAAGTCATACCATGTGCCTGAGAGTATTGATTAGATATTAGGAAAAATTTCTTCATGGAAGGGGTTGCGAAGCATTTAATCAAGTTCTCCAATGAAGTGGCGACATCGCCATCCCTGATAGTGTTCTAAAGGTGAGTGGATATGGCAGTTGAGGACATGGTTTAAGGATGAACATGATGGTGGTGCTGGGTTGGTAGTTAGACTTGATGATCTTAAAGGAATTTTCAAAATTTAATGATTCTATGATTCTGTGAGGAACTACACTGCTCAGTTTGGTGTCATCTACAATTTGGTTGAGGGTGGACTCAATTCCACTGGGTACATCATTGATGTAGTTAGAAAATAATAGTGTTCTCAGTATGACCCTTGAAGAATGCCACTCCTTAATGGTTTTCACTTTTACATTGAACCATTGGATATGGACCATTCAGTCTTTGAATATGACCATCCAGTTAAGTCCTTATCTATTTAACATTTCATTCATCAAACCCATCTCTCTTCAGTCTAGCAGCAAGAATGTAAGAGAGCTATAAAGCTAGGGAATGTTGCAAAGGAGGGCCATCAGGATGGTGAAGGACCTTAAAGGGAAGCCTTGTAAGGAGCAGTTGAGGTTGCTTGGATGTTTAGCCTGGAGAAGAGGAGATTGAAGTCAGTCATCATACTCTACAGCTTCCTCATGAGGGGAAGAGGATTGGCAGACACCAATGTCTTCTCTGTGATGACCAGTGACAGGACCCGAGGAAATGGCCTGAAGCTGTATTGGGAGGTTTAGGTTGGATATCAGGAAGAGGTTCTTCACCCAAAGGCTGCTTGGACACTTGAGCCACTTCCCAGGGAAGTGGTCACGGCACTAAGTCTGGCAGGGATTCAAGGAGCTTTTGAACAATGCTTTCACACACAGAGGGATTATTAGGATGTCATCTGCAGGACCAGGATTGGACGTGAGTGATTCTTGTGGATCCCTACCCCCTCATGATACTCTGTAATTACTATGATTTTATGTGTATAATACTGTGAGGGTCCAAATCAAAGGCCTTACAGACAGGTAAATCTATAGCTCTCCTTTGGCGATTGATGCATTCCGTCCATGGTGGAGGGCCACTGTATCAATCAGGCACTCTTTGTCCTTGGTGCAGCCATTTTGGCTGTCTTTAACCTGCCCTCGGTATTCGCATGTTTTGATATGTCTTCCAGGAGTGTCTTCTCTGTGATCTTACTGGGCAGTGAGATGAGGCTGATTAGTCAATAATTCCTGAGTTTCTGCTTTTTACTCTTTTAAAAGAAGGTTGAAATACTCCTTTTTCTCCAGTCACTGAGAACTTACGCTGATTGCTGTCGATTTTCAGACATGATGTGACTGCCATGACTTTTATATATGATGAAGAGTGGCTTAACAACTACATTAAACAATTATCTCAGGACCCTGGGATGCATCTCCTTAGGTCCCATGGTCTTGTCTATATTCAGTTTCTCAGATGATCTGGAACTTGATCTGCATCTCCTTAGGTCCCATGGTCTTGTCTATATTCAGTTTCTCAGATGATCTGGAACCTGATCTGCTCTTACACTGGGAGTGACTTCAATTCTCCAGTTCCTCTCTTGAGGTTTGGGGACTTGAGAGATGTGGGAAGAGTGATTACTAATGAACACTGAGGCTGTATCCTTCAACCTTCTCCCTGTCAATTGTCATTAGTTCTGGCTCATTTTGAGCTGCAGAGCGGAGGATGGGATTGTGTGTGTACATTTTCTTTAATCTTCCATTTCTGACCAACATGCCTATAGAAGCCATTTTTACTGTTCGTTGTAATCCCTTGCCAAATTCAGCTCCTGCTATACCTTAGCTTTCCTAATTGTCCCTCCTCAACCTGATAGCACTTTTCTTCCCAGGATATCTGTCCCTGATTCCATGTCCAGTGCTTTTCCTTCTTGTATTTCACTTTGTCCAGGAGGTCTTTACTGAGCTATACTGGTCTCGTGCCTTCCCTGCCTGAATGCTCACTGGTGGAAATAGAGATATCTTGGGCTCTAAGAAAAATGTCCTCAAAGATCTGAGAGTTCTGTTCTGCTCTTTTTTCCCTGAGTGCAGTTTTCCAGAGGGTCCCATCCTAATTCCTTAAATAACTAAAAGTTCAGGCTTCTAAAATTCAGGATACTGATTTTAATTTTTCTTTGGCCCATAACCCTTGAGAGCACAAATTCCACCAGGGCATGACCACTTTAGCCCAGGCTGCCACTGATCCTGACCTCTCCAGTTAGTTAATCTGTGTCAGTAAGCAGCAAGTGCAGTAACATCTTTCTGTCACCTGGGTTAAGAAATTTTCCTTGATGCTCTCCAGGAGTCTCCTGGACTGCTTATATCTTGCTGAGTTGCTTTTCCAGCAGATGTCAGGTGACTGTCCTGACAAGTCCCTGAAGTTGGATCAGAATGTGCCAGAGTAATGCTTCCTGCAGGTGGAATAAGCAGGTTTTGTCAACAGGGTCCACTCAATTGAGGTGGGCAATAAACACAAACCATGAGATTTCTTTAATTGGCTTGGCTTCTGATTTTCAACCACAAGCTCTTGACCTGTTCATCACTGTTTTTCAAAGACGGGTTTGTGCAATCAAGTTCACAGAGAAGGCAAATTGCCTGCCCTTCCTTCCTTGCCTGAACCTTCTGAACAGTTTGTAGCTGTCAATTGGAGTGCTCCAGTCATGTGATTTGTCCCACCAAATGTCAGTGTTTGGGATTTGATCATAGCTTTCCATTTGCACAGTCACTTCCAATTCTTCTGATTGTCACCCATGTTACATATGCTAGTATACAGACATGTCAGGAGGGCTACCAACTGTGTCAGCATTTTAAATGAAAAAGCTGTAGGATTTTGGAGGCATTTCACAGGTGTTCCCCTGTCAGTTTTTAATTCATCAGCAGCCCCTGTCTCTTCCTTGTTGATGAAAATTCCATCCTCTTCCCACTCTAAGTCTAGTTGGTTCTGCTTTTGAAGATAAAAGTATTGCTCAAGTTACTCCAGAAGGACTGCAGATACAGTACAATGGCCTTACAGTCCCCCTTTCTTAGAAACCTTTCAATCTGCAGTTTCTCTTCACAGAGATTTGCACTGGTAACTTACAACTGCATGGATCAATTTCTCTGTAAATTCTATTCAGTTGGGAGGGCATGCTTTTTTTCAGTAGAAAGGAACTTGGATTTCTGCAAATTCTTAGTAGATAATTTCCTTCTTGGTATACTTAGGAAAAATGTGAAAGTATCCAGAGCTCCTCTGGATACATCAAAGATCCACCTCATATTTTTTATTCAAGAATAAACTCCTGAGAGACATTTTTATTTTTATTGCTTATATTATCCAAACTAACTTAATAAGCAACAGCTTATAAGCTGTACAGCTTCAAAAGACAGCAAAACTCCATCTTTAGGGAGAATGTGCATCTTGGGAACAGCAGAAAATAAGAGAAGCTGATGATTAGTCATGTTTTTTGTGGCTTGTTTATACATCAGAAGAAATCTTGTTAAACCTAGATAAATGCCTCATTGTAAGAAAAAAAAGCATTTTGAAAAGATTAGTGTTCATGTTCAGAAATAATTATTCCTTTAGATACAGTAATGCACTGTTATGAGATACATGGCATTTGACATTTCTTTGTTTTTGACAGGAAAAAGTGGCCCTGAATGCAAGCACTGTAGGGCTGATCCAGATAAGGAGTGCCGGTTTTGTTCGTGTTACTTGTGTGGTGGCAAACAGGATGCTCACATGCAACTCCTGTGTGATGAATGTAATATGGCTTATCATATATATTGCCTGAACCCTCCTTTAAGCAAGATACCAGAAGATGAAGACTGGTAAATATATGAGGATGATTTACTTACTTTTATTGACATTCTATACATGGTACCTTTTTGATATTTTCACCTCATGAGAGAGAATACTGAAGGTGTTTTTAAATTCTAGCTGTTTTCATCCATCTAGTTAACATAAGGCTTATGTTTTCTGTCAAGATAATTCTTTTAAATCATTCACAATGGATTGGCAGTAAGTTTTAATGGCCATTACGAAATTTCAAGGTTTGTATGTTCATTTTAGTCATTATGCTCTTCTGTGATATTACCTGATCTGATTGTATTTATTGACAGTTATTGTTCCTCAGCCTTTTCATTTTTTACAAGCTTCACTGCTTGAGCAATTCTCTTATACTCATGCTTCTCTGCCCCTTCATCCCCCTGCTACTGCCCCTATGCTCTTTGTTGCCTCTACTACATTCATTTTTCATGCTATGGAAGGACCACCACATTGCTACTCTTAATTTCTTATGTAATTTCTCTTATGTCTTTATTAGCTGTCTACGATTTACACTGTTCATATTTATCACCTGCCTATGACTTACTTGAGATCTAATCCTTTATAAATGAGCAATAAATAGAACTTTATTCTAAGAAAGTTTTCCATAGACTTCATTAAATATCTACGATGTCTATGATTACATTGCATGGAATCTCTTTGAACCTTGTGATTATATTTTATGTAAAAATCTGTGTAAATATTTTGGAAGTTTTAACATTCTCTGTAAATTAATAACTCAATCTTCTACACCTTACTGGATTCCGTAATGTTTATTGGTTAGTGCCTGATGATCTGCCTGTTTTATGGGGCAACTATACTCACAGGAAAGAATTTCTTAACTGAAATCTAAACTAGCTAGAAGGTGCCGTAAGGTCTTCTGAAGCCTCTTCTCCAGACTGAACAGCCCCAACTCTTCTCAGCCTGTCTTCACAGTGGAGGTGCTCCTGCCCTCTGATCAACTTGATGGCCCTCCTCTGGGATCTTGCCAACAGGTCCATATCTTTCCTGTGTTGGGTGCCCCTGGAGCTGAATGCAGCACTGCAGGTGGGGTCTCACAAGACCAGAGTAGAAGGGTGGAATCACTTCTCTGGCCCTCCTGCCCAAACTGCTTTGGATGCAGCCCAGGATGAGGGTTGGCTTTCTGGGCTGTGAGGATACATGGCTGGGTCATGGTAAGCCTTTTGATCACAAACACCTCCTACTCTCCTGAGCCAGTCTTGGTCCATTCTCCTAACTACGAATTGTCACAGCACAGCTAGTCTATAGCTGCGCAAATAACTTGACCACAAATTAACCAGAAACCCAGTGAGGGTAGCCCTAGTTGGATAAACAGGTCCCTGGTTGAAGAAGAACTGGTTGGATTCAAACCTACACAGGCACCCTCAACCAATCTCGTTCAGCCTTAAATGCAGATGTATCATGGCCAGGGAGCTGGGCAGATCTCAACCAGCCACATGTGCAAGTGTGGTAGATGTGAAGCCCCTGTAAAAGGAGGTGCAGAACAATAAACAAGGCTTTTTGTCACAAAGATCTCTGAGATTGATGTCCTCTCTGCCTGTGACCAATGACCACATTGTAGTAATGAATTTCCAGAAGTTTAATTAATATAATTGAAATTAATTGTAAAATGGCTGTCAAGCTTTTTAGCTTGTTTTTTTGTTCACTGTGTAACTAAGAATAGGAGTCTTAAGATCTATATATGTAAGTATATAGCTGCATCTGTGGATGAAGTCACAGGGTGGTAGAGGTACAGTTGTGGACCTGGCTTATGTGAGCTAGTTTTGGGACACTTAGTGTCACCAGCCCTGTACTGTCTTAATGCTTGTCATTATGTAGAAGTGCATTTGCATGAGGCAAAGTGGCATCTCCTACCAAAGAAGTTTGTGGCCTCTATTCTTACATACTAGCAAAGAGTTGTGTTTGTCTGAGTCTTAATTTAGAAGCACTTTGCTTTGGAATTGGAAATACTTCAATTTCATGCTTTTAGACTGTAAAATCTGGCAAACTCTCTTCAGGGGTTAAGCTTTCAGTTTGGGAAAGCAGAAGTTTATCTTGTGGAGATTAAGTCACTTTGTATGTGAAACTGTATTTAATATTCCCTACAAGATTCAGTTTAAAAGATATTAAGGAATATTGTTACCCTATCAAGAAACATGGAATTCACCATGTAACTTAACCTAGTTGATTCACCTTTTGAATTTGCATTATGTCATGTTTGTTCTTTTAATTGGTCATACATACATTTTCTGTAAGCAGCTGTAATTGAAGTCACAGTGTCAGACAATTTCAGCATCATACATTTTTAGTTTTGAATCTACATGGCTTCATAGTTTCAATGATTCAACATTCCTGTGAACCTTAACCATTATTTCTTCTATTCATATCCACATAAAAAACTTAATAAATCACAAACAAGTAATAGTAGTAGCAGCAGTAGCAGTAGTAGTAGTAGGGTAGTAGTAGTTGTTGTTGTTACCTCAATGAGGTTGTCAATGTAAATGTAGATCAGGCTTTCTCCTCTAATGGTGTATGGACCAAATCCAGCCTATGGGAGCCAGAAATATGGACATGCCTTTGTATTGTTGTTGCTGGACCAGGATGAGAATGTTGGAAACAGCAGAATGATCTTTTCTCTCTCTGCTGTAGTCAGTGTATACCGGTATCTCTGCTTTCCTACCAGAATGGATTTGTGTTAGTTGGAGTGAGCCTCAGCATTATATTCCAATTGTCTTCAGTGCTGTGGAGTGAGTGATTGTGTGTTTGTGTATTTCTGTACACATTATGTGATACCTCGGCTGTGTTTGACATTCAGCAATCTGTTGTAAAATTTGTTGCACTACCAGCAAAAGAAGAAAGGACAGACTGAGCAGGACACAGAAACAGACCATGACTACTGGTTAGCAGCATACTCTAAGCTCAGCTGTCTTTTCCTTTACATGATGTAAATGATAGAGGACTAAGTGAAGAGAAAATACAGGAGACATGGGAACCTCTCACATACCATATGAGAAAAAACAGTTATATGTATTGCAACTAGCACTCTACCTTTAAAGAAATTGAAAAGCCCCTTTTTAAAGAAAGTTGACAATATTTGTTCATTTTGAGTTCATTTTTAAAGCTGTAGGCTTCAGCTGCTTAAGACTGGTATATGCTTGCTAGCTTGAAACTTTCAGTCAAAATAATTAAATGGACACTATTTTGGCTACAAGAAATGTATTGCCATTATTATGAAGTTAATTGAGAATTTACTAAAACCTTTTTTTAGGTATTGTCCTTCCTGCAAAAACGATTCTAATGAAGTTGTAAAGGCTGGAGAAAAGCTCAAACAGAGTAAAAAGAAAGCAAAGATGCCATCTGCCAGTACTGAAAGCCAGAGAGACTGGGGAAAGGTAGAGTGTGTTTTAGAAATAGCTGTTACTCTGATTGTTCATGTATGTGCTCCATCTATAATTCTGCTTACATATGCACTACACAAAATTCAGTACTGGGTTGCACAGACAACAATACAGTGTTTAATCCTGCCTGCTGTCTACTGGCAGTTAAAGCAGTGGAAGAATTATTAAGGTGACTACAGGTAAAAACAGCAAAAAAAAAAAGACAACGCCCAACTCCCCTCCCAAACCCATAATCATGTATTACTTAATTTAGCATTCCTTTTAGCAACTGTTAACATATTTTGAAGTATGTGTTTGTTATAATAGACAGATTTAATGATCTCTGCATTGAATTTGCAAATGGTCTTCAATATTGTAATTCGTTTGTTTTTGTTCATTTGTATTGTAATTCATTGATTGCTTTTGTCTGATGTATTTTTAGGGCATGGCCTGTGTTGGTCGCACTAAGGAATGCACTATTGTTCCTTCAAATCATTATGGGCCTATACCTGGTATTCCTGTTGGGACAACCTGGAAGTTCAGAGTTCAGGTATGTTGTTTCAGTAGTAGAGTAGCTGAAAGAAATAGGAATAATAATGAATGGGTTGGGCAGTAAAATAAATATTGACTATAAAAATTGACAATTATCATTTTCCCAGGACTAAGCAAAGCAAATGCATTATGATTCCAATATTAGAAGTGATGCTGATGGTAGTGAAGGTTGAACTATGCTGATTTTACCACACCAACTTTTTAATCCAACTTTTTTACATACAACTTAATAAAAAGTCTGTTGGAATTAAGATAAACATATTTCATATGTTAAAATTTTAAGTGGGATACTTAGTGAATAGAATTAAGTATTTTCTGAATAGTTTTCTTCACATGAACTGATTATGCCATGCATGGGTGTAGACTGCAGATTTTAAAAACATTACATGTTATCCCTGTGAATAGACTCTGTAGGTGGTTTTTATCATATGTTATCGATGTCCAAATCTGCTTTTAGGCTGATGAACAGCTTAAACCAGTGTAAGCCTGTACTGCTACTGAAACTCACTGTATCGTCAGCTTTTGCTGTTTTTTTGAACTGTTCTCATTTTCTGTTTCAAATATTCCTTGGGCTCTGTGGTAAACTAGGTTGGTAAAAAACTGGCAGAAAAATAATTCTGTCTGGAGTAAATGGGGGGTTAATTTTCCCAGTGCATTTTGCATTTTCTTTATATAAGCACAGTGCCAATACTCAATGGGGCAGGAAAAAACAAAACAGGGAGGATGAGACAGCTGCATTTTGTGACAGTACTGATTTTTTTCTGATTTTTTTCTGATTTTTTTCTGATTTTTTTCTGATTTTGTAATGTCCAGCAAGCTACAAACTTCCTTTCTTTTGCTCCAGCTTGATCCAATTGCAATGAATTTTGGGTTATCTTTAAATTTTTATTGCTATTTTTAGTCACAAAAATGCGTGCTTCTTTGTTTCTTAAATCGGTTAGTTCTTTGTCTCTTGCATGTGTAAATTATTGGAACTGAATGTTTTCTGTCATATTTGGAAGAATAAAACCTGAGGTTTTTAAACTGCTTGAGGAGAGACAAGCCAGAAATCAAAAGCATCTTCTGATTTGTTTTATGAACTTTTCATCACTTGCTTTCTTTTTGTTGGGTGCCAGATTATGTAAAGCCTAATAAGTAAGAGAACTTTCTAAAATCACTTGGGTGAACTCAAAGTATCAAAATCAATTTTTATTTTTGCTGCTTCAGTAGTAATTGGAATTACTAGTTTGCCTTTTCGGTAGGAATTTGGTAAGACAAAAGCTAATGCTTTGTAAATATTTCTAGTACTCAGAGGAAAAAGAAACATAATTAGAGTGCTACTTTTGCCGGAAAATATGTCCAAAAATATTTATTGCATATATATTATATATAGTATATATAGTATGTATGTACTGTGTATGCATGTATATATATGGAATAAATATCAAAAGACAATTATCATATATGTAAATTAATTTATTTTGGGTACAAATTAAATATTTTGTCATTTAAAAAAATTTAAATGCTTTCTACATAGAGGGTTTAACCACACTTTTTTTTCTTGTATGAACTATTCTCTTTTATGACAAAATGAGATTGTCTCAGCAAATCTACGAGAACATAGAGACCGTATGAGAACTTAAGGACCTCTTTATTTCTAATTTGCGTAGTTTTTTTTTTTATTACACAAACTCTCTTTTCCCTAGAAGGAAATTGACTAAACATTACTTTTGGAGAGAGCATCTGAAAAGCATCTTTGGAATGAATTATTTATCAGTGTTCATCTTTGGGCTGAATCACCTACCAGGAACCTAAATTTAATTGGTAAAACCTGGAAATGAAAAGAAGGGATGGAAGAATTAATTAAAGGGTGTTTGATACAACAGGAAAAAAAGATGCAATAGTGGGGCCTTTTAAGTCAGCATACTCATAATAAATGGTCTGGAAAAATGGGCAAACAGCTGATAAAGTTAAGTGAGAGTGCTAAGTGGTTGTGGATAGCAAACATGGGGCTGGGAGGAGTTCTAAGTGTGTAATTTGTAGTTGGCTTTCAGCTGCTTATTCTTCTTGTTATTGAGCAGAGAGATAGTCTAATAGCTAATTTTGAAAAATATGTAATTTAAGTAGTTATCAGGAAAAAAAAATCAAATACTAAATTATCGTGGAATGAATGGTCAGGAAAATAAAATACATTATTATGAACAGCAAGCAGGACAATTAAACAAATGGAATGGTTTTCATTCATCTGGAAAATATTGAAAATTCTGTGGGTTGTAAATGACTACAAAATTATGTACAGTATAAAAAAAGCAGGACCAATATACATCCTTCTGTAATGTCAGATTTACAAATCATAATGTCATATTTTGTAAAGTTTTCAGAAAATTTTTCAAAAGTTTTCAACGGAACAGGAAGTCAGCCACAGACAGCTGTATCCTGAGAAAATGTGCAGGGAAGTATTATTGTGTCCTTGCATAGTTTTAATAACTGTGCACAGCTGTAATCTGTTGTTTAAAATTGCATTTTTCACTAGCTTGATCTTTGGTGCATTGGGGTATGAAATTTCAATGCAATAGCAGAAGAATATAGGCTTCCATGGAAGTTGTTTAATAGGTTGGGAAAAGGGGTTCAGGAGTGCAAGAAACAGAATGAGAAAAACAGGCAGAATCAAGGTCTGGAAGAAGATAGGAAGTTAGAAGGAAGTAGTGTGTAATTTGTTTTATGCTGGAAACCTTCATTCTACCAACAGTATTTTTTGCATAACATGCTGAGAAAATGTATAATTTAATATATACTGTTTTTTTTAATTTATAAAGGCTGCTTGTGGGGCTTTTCTACCAATCAGTAGTTTGAAACCATTATTAAATAAATTTTTGTGGCAAAGATGCTCCAGCAGACTTTAATCATTATGCTACACCCGCACCTTTCAGGTGCAGATTACTTGAACATTTGTTACCAAAGAGTTATCCCGGTTGGAGAAATAATCTGTGGTCCTATTAGCATTGCAATGGCTTCTTCTGTTTCCTTGGGCAGTCCAATAATATTCCTCTTGACTGGTTACATTTACAGGCTGTTACCTTAAAAGTCCCCAACAAAATGGTCTTTACACGGGATTTTCCTTGGTTAAAGGTGACAGAATGTTACCAAACTGGTAGATTGCTTTCTCCTTTGAATTGTTCTAAATGACTCTGCAAGTGCAGTGTAGCAGTGAGTACAGTCTTAGATACTGCTTATGGAAAAAATATTGGAGATTTTCCCCAAAGAAGAAAGTGTACCATTACACCTCTGTCCTACATTGTCGTGGTGGTTTTATGGGTGTTCTTACTTTTAGCTTTTCTTCCTGAAGAAACAGTGAAATTCACACCTTTAATAGCAGTCTTGCATTGACTGTTGACACAGAAACCTCTGTACAATATTTTAAGCAGAAAATTGATTTTTTAAAGTGGTTGTAAGTGGCTGGGTCTCTTTAAAAATTGCTATAAACTGGCTTTTTTCTTTTTCCAGGTGAGTGAAGCAGGTGTTCACAGGCCCCATGTTGGTGGAATCCATGGACGCAGTAATGATGGAGCTTATTCACTCGTACTAGCTGGGGGATTTGAAGATGAAGTGGTATGTCATTCATGCAAGCAATGGTCTTGCCGTTCTAATGCATCAAATGTATCAATGTCTGTAAATATAGAGTTATATTTGGTGTTTAATCTAAAACTAGTGCTTAGGCAGGTACGACTGTGGAAAAAAATAGCTGCTACTGATAAATTAAGTAGTTCTTAGTATTTCAGAGGGAAAAAATGTTACTTGAAGAATGCTTATTCTCTAATTTACATTAAATCAAACTGTCATTTGACATTGGATTTTACATTGTTTAGGGTAGCTATATTTCAATATACTTTTGGAGTCTGAATTGAATATAATATAGAATCCGATAGTGTAATTATATGTAAATAATGTTTTATATTTTGCTTTTGTCACAATTTAAACTCATTCCAAACAGTATTTCTAAATATGTGATGCTTTTATTTTAATGAAGCAAGAATAAAAAATACGTGTTGCTTGATAGTAATATAGTTCAGAACTATGAAGTTCTGAAGTTTCTTGGCTCCTGCTAATGAGCATTTTCAGAACTTCTTAGCAAAGTCTCAGAATCTTGTATGATGTTCCCTAAAAGTGCTGGGAAAAAATTGTACTTTGGTGTTCACATCTAAGTAGAGCAACAAAAGCAGTTATGCTGCTAAACAAAAGAGTAAGTGCTTTCAATTTTCATCTCGTGGTGTTGTCCAACATTTATTTATGAAGAGATTGCAGTTTTCTTCAATGAAGTGATGTTTACACAAGGTACATCCCTTCCTGCAGTTCCAGTCCATCAGGTGGAATTCTGAATCGTGGATCAGGTGAAGGATAATGCAGTAAGAAACCCTGTTTTTTTAAAATGCATATAGCTGTCAATCACAAGGAAAAGGGCACTGAAGAAAAAAAAATAGGCATATGAATGAAATAGCATCAAAATGTACTATATTCTTTGCCAGCAGCATCTACCAGCTGCTGCTCCTGCTGTTGTTGCTGCTGCTACTGCAGAGCATTACCTGTGAGGGAGTGTGTGTCTCTATTTGAACAAGTGGCATGAGGACTGGTGTTTGGATACGGTGTCCTTACTGTCCATCCCAGCCCAGGCTCTCAGACCCTAAGAACACTGTTTGACAGTAATTGTATTTGCTATGCTGGGATGCTGCAGACTCCTCTTTTTATTCTTTTTGGTGATACTGATGTCCCCTTATTTCTGAGGTAGTAATTGTTCAATTCCAACTATTTAGTAAACTTAATTGGATCCCTTGCATGCCTTTTCAATTCACCTAAGTGATGTTGTGACTATGTGGTTTTGTCAACACCTAAGTACTGTCATAGTCTAAAAGACATAAATACTTTTGGAAAGGCATAATAGGAGAGAAGTGTTGCAGAAAATACCCTAAAAATTCATAAGAACATCAGGTTTTTTTCTGTTTTTTAATTAATAATGCCAGGGAATTTTTTCTCCAGTTACGTTACTGAAGTTAGTTTTTCTTCTCTTCTTTCATGTACCAGATTACCAGATTTTATCTTCCAACTTACTTCTGTTTTCCCCATTTCTTTAAAAAGGTTGAGATTAAAGTCCTGTAAGAATATGTACAGAAAAATTGAGTTCTGTACTTATAAGTATCCTCAGTATCTAATTAATTTGAGATGTGAAATTTGAGATTTTTTTTTAAATGCTCATTAAATCCTCTGCTCACATCTATTCATTTTATTGTATGAATACCGAAAAAGAGAGATAACTCTTACTTGAATTTCAGTGGTGCAACAAAGATGCTTGTGTGTAGGCTTTTAAAAAATTGAGAAATAAATTCGTTTTGGAAGAGTATTATACTGTTTATATACTTTATGCGGCAAAGCCTATATTGAGGTAATGTAATTACAAAAATACATTGCAGGAAACAGAGTTAATTGTTTAGCTTTCAGATCAGGACATTTTTATGCCATGCCTTTAGAAACTTAAAATCCTAGAGTCCCAAAATTGTCTGCAGTTTTACTGAAGTTCGGATGTTCTGGATGTACTGGAGTGCTCATTAATAACAAATTTTGTCAGTTCTGTCAGATCTACCCTCAAGATTGAGAACAGATACAGTCATAGCTTAGAAAATGAGCATTGTGTGAAATTGTTTTACACATGGCACTTCACCGTCATTTTTAATTACATGCACATAAAATATTTGCATATTAATTGGTCTCCTGAAAATGGGCAACTTTGAATTCTAGCGACAAGGTACATGGCTCACCCATAGTCAGTTTTTGTTTTGAATATGCTAATGATGCTGATCTCCTGGTATTGCTTTGGTAGTAACCATAATAGGAGCATTAGCTGAAGAAATTGAGAAGTCTTTCAGTAATTTATGATCTAAGAATTATTTCAGAAGAGATTACCATTTACATACTAGATACTGGACATTAGCACTGATTGTGGGATCACAGGATTCATGATGAATGTACAATAATTTCACGACCATAAGGCGCACCGGACTATAAGGCGCACCCGCGGACAGCCAGCAAAATTCGCAACATGTAGATCAGATAAGACGCACCGGACTATAAGGCGCACTCTTTTTTTTGCAGTGAGTCTCCGTCCCCAGCTCTCCCTGCACAGTTGATGGCTAAGGCCCCGCCTCAACCTGGCAGACGTTGGCCCCCGGGCCGGCCTGTACCCGACAGGGCCAGTGCATGGCCGCCGCCGCTCCGTGGAATGTCCCCGGGGCCGGGGCACGGCTGCCGCCGCTCGGTGGAGCATCCCCGGGGACGGGGCATGGCCACCACCGCTCTGTGGAGCGTCCCCGGGGATGGGCATGGCCGCCGCTGCTCCGTGGAGCGTCCCTGGGGCCCTGCTTCTCCAGGAGTCCCCTGGCGCTCCAGGTGACCTGATGCCGTCAGGCCCCGTGCCGCCGCTGCCCCGATTTCGGCGGCTCTCCCTGCCTCTGCGCCGGGACTGCCCCGATTTTGGCGGCTCTCCCCACCCCTGAGCCGGGACTGCCCCGATTTCGGAAGCTCTCCCCTTCCCCACACCGGGACCGCCCCCATTTCGGCAGCTTTCCTCGCCCCTGTGCCGGGATTGCCCCGATTTTGGCAGCTCTCCCCTTCCCCACGCCGGGACCACCCCGATTTTGGCGGCTTTCTACCCACCCTGCTCCGGGGCCGCCCCGATTTCAGCGGCTATCCCCGCCCCCGCACCGAGGCCGCCTCGATTTCGGTGGCTTTCTACCCCACCCTGCGCCGGGGCCGCCCTGATGCTGCATGGGGGACGCCCCGATGCCGGCTTTCCCCGCCCTGCGGAGCCCCTCTCCCCTCGCGTCCCGACGTTGGTGCAGGGCCACTCCCCCTCCCAGCCCGGCACAGCCCTGCTACCCCTCCCCCTCCCAACCCGGCCCTGATGTGGGGCCACTCCCCCTCGCGGCTCGCACTTCCGGGTTGTCAACTTTCGCCTCTTTGTCCCTCAGATAAGGCGCACCGGACTATAAGGTGCACTTTCGGGTTCAAGGGAAAATTTTCGTCAAAAGGGTGCTCCTTATAGTCGTGAAATTACTGTATTCTGATTTGTTGTCTGATCAAGCAGCAGAAGTAGTTTACCTTTTGTGTTGAAAACTTGCCTTCTTGTTTTGTGTCTTTGTTTTTATGTATCAAGTTGAAACGGCTGCTTATTGTCTGTCAAAAGTTTCAAGATTGATGTTTCTGCTGAGATGAGGTAGTGTCATAAAGATGGTAAATTAATTGTGTGGTGTACTCTAGTTTAATCCAAATCCAAAAGCTGTTTCTTCTATAAGTGTTGTTGCACATATGATCATATGGGAAATTTCTGAACTGGGATTTAGAATCCCTTGGATAGTAATAGCTGGTATGAGCAGGTCGTATCTTCTTGTAAAAGATTCTGTGACTACAAAAGATAATGACTATAATGACTCGAAAGGTACCCCAGGCAATATACTCATTGTTTAGGTTTGTTGATTTTATGCCAAACCATTCACTGCCTGGAATGTAGCATTCACAAAGCATTTAATGAAATGAACGTCTAATATGAAATACACATCTTTTAGATTTTAAATGTGTTGCTTTAACTAGAATTATAGTAGGCTAATTAAATTAGTCATACAGATTGCATTATTTTTTCCCTCAAGAAAACAAGCAATTTTGTATCTCCAGCTAATAGCCAAAGATAGCCGTAATTTTAAACTGCTGTCTCTAAGAGCTGTTGTGTCTCCTAAGTAAACTCCCACTACAGAAAGGGGTCTTTGACCTGAAAAGACTCTGTCTTTGACAAACCTGGTTCAAAGTCAGAGTGGATTTTTAATGGAACGAGATAATTAATCCACACTGAGTGACCTGAATTGTTTACATATTAATGTTCAGTTTAAAAGCCTGGTAATCCACCATTTTAGGACACTGCATGGAAAGGAGTAAGAAAACACTCAGAAAGGAATTCACATACAGTAATTAACTAGGACTTCAATCTTTTAAAGTGTTATCCTACTTCCTTTGCCAGTCAACCACCTTCTGCTGTTTTCTGCTTTGAAGCTGTCTATCTCACTGTTGCAATATATAGATTAGTGAACACTGAAAGGCTGAAATGTTTTCATTGTGGTGGAATGTGCCATGAAACTGCCAGGTTCTTGCTGTCAGAGATCACTGTGGGAAAGACTCAGCAAGAGCAATTACGATGTATTCAGGCTCTGCACTTAATGCAAGGGATTCTTATTGATTTACAAATGAAATGTGTGCTTTAGCTCTTCTTTTTCTATTGGCACCTTTTACTGCAGTGTTGAACCTAGAAATTATCAAAAATAAATCACACAATGGGCAGATAGGCCAATTCTGTCATCTACTTATGGATAAAGAGTTTAATGAAGATGAATGATGACATGATTCAGTTTCAGATATCCCTACTGCAGGGGAGAGAAAATGCTTTCAAATGTAATTGCTTGATAGTTAATAATTGACTTGGATTTAATAACTTCATTTTAAAAGACTTAGTGCTTTTTTATTTCACTTTATCATATAATCAAGCTCACCTTTTATTTATTACATTTTACTGAAGTCAAACTGATGAAGTGATGATATTTGGAAATCTGTTGTATCAAGAAAGCCATCAAGACTTTTTTTGTTGTTTGAACTGAAGGTTGGAACTCATCTAGAAAGTCTAATTGTGTTTGCAATAACCTATTACTGATAAATAAAATTTTTGCATTCTCTGTTGGAACCAAACTTTGAAATCTGAGCATAATAGCAGAGGTGTTAATGGAAAGAGAAAATAATTGAGAACTCTTTTGGGATAGCTAATATTCTAGTAACTTGAAGTAGCTAATATCCCAGTCAGCTGATGCATAAAAGTGATCCATAGAAATAATGGGGTCAAATGATTCAATGGCATTCAAAATTTGACTTTCTTCATTCTTAATTATTTCTCTGTTAGACTTATGATTGCTGATATAACACCATTGGATAGAGAAGTAAGAATTAATACAACTGGCTGAGGGCTGGTACTGGCTGTCTGAGGCTCACTGGCTTATAGTACTAAAGCTTCAGGCTTGTTTTCCACTAACATGCCTCAGTATGAGATGCTGGGTCATGCTACTGTGGCTGAAGTTCATTTGCTCTATAATGTGGTCAAACTTTACAAACAGGACAATTAAGAAATAACTTTATGGGCAAAACATAAGAAAAAGGCACATACAGAAGGCATTAAGAGAAGACAGAATAATAAAGTACTTACTAGCTGTTGAAAGACAGTTTTCGTGCAAGGAAGTGGAATTAGGCTGTGGAAAGCAGAAGAGAAATGGCAGAATTATGTATTTTAAGGTAAGAAAATGGGGAGAATGTAGGAAGAAAGGAAGGGAGAAGATAAGACTGTTTTGATAGGCGCTTTGACAGCTATTATGTTTGTTCAAGAACATACAGACATCAGTAATTCATTTTGCCATATGTTTTCTTTAACCGTTGAACCATTGTCTTCAGTTCAGCTTTCTGATCCTATTCAGACAATAATAGTTTTATTAATCGCATACTGGCTTGAAGTTAAAAGTTGTTGTAGGTAGCTGGAAGATCCTGTATTATCTATAGATACTCAAAGCTGTTGAGAAATTGTTTTGGTAATCATTACTCTCCAATAATCCCAAATAATAAGCTGTGAATATTCCTATTATACTTCACTTTAAAAGTAAAACACCTTAAGCCCAATGAAAGTAGGTATTGTAGGCCTCCCAGTATGTCTCTGGAGTACTAGTGTCCCTATGTCACTCCTGCTTGTCACAGACACATTCATATCCACATTTATTCCACTCATTAGACACTGGGTCTGTGTCACATCACTTACTCATTTTCTGTTTTCATTCTCTACAACACTTTTGAGTTCTTCTGAGCTTTCTTCTCTCCCATTTGAGCTGTTATATCAGGTTCAAATACCTCCAATTTCTCTTCATCCAGCCCAGATCAGTGGCAAGATCTCTGATATTTTCCTTCAGTTCTACAAACTGTGTCTTTGTTTCCTGAAATCCGTTTTTTTCCTCTCATACATCTGATATGGAAAATGGAGTATAGTTCATCTAGAAAATAAAGCAACAGTGAATCTTCCTGGCATTGGAGGATGTTGAAAGACCCTTGTAACTTGACCTGTAACATTTATGCTCCGTAATTGTTCATTTTATCCTCCATTTTCCGTCCCCTGGATTTCCAGTGGTTCATTGATGCTTAGAGCACTTTGATAATTAAGGAGAAGCAAATGTAACCCTTGAAGTGTGTGATATGCTCTGGAGGTGAGCATGTATGCATAGGCCTTCTATCAATAATATCTCATCAAGCACATTGTTTTCAGTTTGCCTGTGGTTAGACTACCACCAGAGAACCACTCAGTCTTTCTTTGAAGATGCTGGAAGTTTGTTTGGTGTAGGCCATTTACATTTAGCCCATTTTCCATAGAAGTATGTGCATGTAGGAATACTCTTGAATTTCTGCATTGTCTCTTGAAGTTTGTTTTTTTTTTTGCTTAAGTCTACAGCAATTTGTCCTTGAATTACGTTTTTCTGTTATACCAGAAAATAAAAGTCTGTTCCATACTTTCTTCTCATGAAGATTTATCAACAACCTGGTAGTTGATAAACAAAAGTTTGTCAAGAACCTGTCCTGTCATATAGATTGTTTTTCCCATCTTGCTTTCATATGAAGTGTTTCTATTTTTCATGTATTTTTTCACATTCTTACATATATGTTACATCTGTATTTATCTCAAAATTATGTTCTAAGAAGAGGGAAAAAAATCACTATCTGGTTTCAGCTTAGTTCTGCTTATATATAAAAAACAGCCTTAACAGTCCTCCCAACCCAACCACATCATGAACATGCACATGTTTCTTTCTTTATTACAAAACCCAGTCCATTCTGGATTCATGACCTTCTAATGTATGTTTTCCCATTTTTCTGAACTTGTCACAGGCTTCTTATTCATTGTCAAGATACAGTTTGTTTGAATGATTGTGATACATGTAGCAAATCCATCCTTGTTCACATTATTATCAGGATCATCATTGTGTGATCTGTGCATTGTGTTTGCCTTGGCAATCACAGAAAATGAAACATACTCTGTGATTAATTCCGATCTTGTGATACCTTATTTTATACAATTTAATTTAGGTCATTTCTTAATAAATGGTTGTTGTCTGGTTGGTCTTTCAAAGTTGTTTCATATACTGCTCTTAATATAACTATATTCTTTTTCTCTTGGTTTTAGATATTTATTTATTAGAGTAAGTAGACTGTTTTAAGAAAGCTTATACCAGAGTTTATACATGTCTTTACTCGCTTTTGAGTAGTTTTCAACTTCATAGCACTTGTATTTTATTATATACAGATAACCTCAGCTGAATTTCTGCTAGGTTTTCCCTACACAAAATAAAATTACCCTAACTTCTATAATTTACCTATGGCCTTGTTCAACCAGTGTTTCTCATTCTAACATTCTCTTTTTCTGCTGTTGTCAGTCATGAAATATGTGTAACAGTCTTGCACTGGATCCTAAATAATGTCAAACTTTTAATAGTGGTAAGAAATTGACTGAATTTTATTATTGCATAGATGTTCAGAATTTTGCTATAAAAATTCATTTAAACATTATTTTCCTGTTAAATTGCTATATACTTTGTACCAAATATACATCTCCAAAGAAATAACATATTAACTATATATGTATATTTATGTATTTCTGGAAATACATCAATTTGCCAGGTGTAATATGAAATTCTGTGACAGACTTTGTACAGGAAGTAGAAATACAGGATTTACTTGAGTGACTTTGGATTTTGGCAGTTTTCACAGCTCATGGTAAAAGATTTTATCAATCTTCCTTCGATTTCATGAAAATTCTACATAGGAACTATAGTACAGAATTATTTTAGCTTACAAATATGAATCTAAATTATTTTGAACTCTTAGTGATTCAGAAAAGCTGGGATTACTATTTCCTTAAAGCACCTGCTTTTTACATAAGGCAGCACTGCATATACTTATTAGCACTGAGCTTCTTGCACAAGCTGAAGTGACTGACATGATCCATCCAAGGTAATTATTCTGCATTTTTCAAACATGATGCACTTGTAAATTCAATGGATGCTCAAGAGCAAGTAGCTGTTTACTAGAATATGTTCCCTTCCTCTGAGCTTTTTTCTCAAAATAGCTTTATAAAAAATGCAGAATGAGCATTTTTTTAAGACAGGCAGTTTCTTTTAGTCAGAATATTTTGGTGAAGAGGTTACATCTAGAACAGTAGTTTTGTGCTGGTGCAGCTGCTATAGGACGATGATGAAATTGAAAACATGTCTTTCATGCCCTGGATTACAGTTTTTCTCTGAGTAAATAGAACAAATGAAGTTGCTTTTTTTTTCTTTTTTTTCTTTTTTTTTTTTTTTTTAATTGNACAAATGAAGTTGCTTTTTTTTTCTTTTTTTTCTTTTTTTTTTTTTTTTAATTGAGTTACTTTACTTTAGAGCGTTAAACCAAAGGATAATCTTCTTGCACAGGATCGAGGAGATGAGTTCACTTACACTGGGAGTGGAGGTAGAGATCTTTCTGGCAATAAAAGAATTGGAGAACATTCATTTGATCAGACATTAACACACATGAATAGGTAAGTTTTGAAGATAAAATTTAAAGGTATTCCAAAACCAAGAGTTGGGTTGTAGTGCTTTAATTTAAAACTAATGTTTTGCTGTATTTTTTCCTCTTCTGTTCATAAACAGCAAGGTCTGTTGCTTCTAAGAGGCGTTTTATCAAGCATTATGTTCTGTTACTTTAAAGGAACACATGCCTCTGTGAAACACATTGCTGTATTGTTGCTGCACCTTGCCTCTGATTGAAATTGTTCTACAGTCACCCTCAGAGAACTCTGTTTTAATTAAATGAGAAGTTTGTAAAACTCTTGAGCAGAAGTTTTCTAATTCTGGGTGTTTCTTTTTTAAAGTGTCTTCTCTCATGAATAAATCAGTTATAAATTTAAGGAAGAAGAAAACATGTTCATTTTCTCATGACAAAAGAAATACTTTATATTTTGCTAGCCCTTTCTTCCACCCTATTTTCCTATGAAAAGCAAAGAATTAGGGTGCTGCTTTATCAAAACAGGTACTTGATAGAGAACATGAATTCAGAGGAAGAATTAGACATCTGCCTGAAGTGTTTTTCCATCCTCCAAAAGCTGGCCTGAACAAGGAGTAGTCCATCCTTTTCTGTTTCTAAGAGCGTAATCTGTTACACAACTGACCTCTGAATACCTGTGGGATGCTGAGAGTCACTGAGAACTTTTGTTTGCCAGGTCTGCACTTAGATGTGTTCTGCTGCTCTCAGACAGGCTGGAGAAGGATTCTTTTAAGTTCTCTTTAGGAGAAAGAGGAAGAGCCTGACTTGGTTGCTGAGAAAGGGAATGGTAGGGGGCATTTGGTGTGAAAATAAACAAACAAGGAAGAAAGATGGAAGTAGGCTTAAGCATACAAACATATTTAATGCATAGAACAAAGTTGTTTTAGGACACAGAATTAAAAGCTGGGCCCCTTAGTGTCAGCATTTCTCTCCTCTTAGCAAGTGAGAAATCCTCTGGCAAAACTACTCAACTGTGAAGGCATTAGTGTACATGGAGTAACAATGTGTTGCTCTCATTTACTGAGCTTGATACAAGTTCTCAAGCACTTTAATTCAAATATTATGATGATTTTATGTACAGTAATTTCACGACTATAAGGCGCACCCTTTTGACTAAAATTTTCCCTCAAACCCGGTAGTGCGCCTTATCTGAAGGACAAAGTGGCAAAAGTTGCCAACCCGGAAGTGCAAGCCGTGAGGGGGAGTGACCCCGCAGCAGGGCCGGGCTGTGAGGGGGAGTGGCCCCGCGGGGCTGTGCTGGGCTGTGAGGAGGGAGTGGCCCCGCGGGGCTGTGCTGGGCTGTGAGGGGGAGTGGCCCCGCAGCAACGTTGGGATGTGAGGGGAGAGGGGCTCCGCAGGGCCTGCCGGAATCGGGACATCCCCCGCGTGGCATCAGGGCAGGCCCAGAGGCATTGGGGCGGCCCCTGCGCGGCATCGGGGCAGCCCCGGCGTGGGGTGGGGAGGAAGCCACTAGAATCGGGGCAGCTGCCACGCGGAGTGCGGGGAAAGCTGCCAGAATCGGGGCAGGCCTGCTGGCATCAGGGCAGACCTGCCGGCATCGGGGCAGCCCTGGTGCGGGGGGGCGGGGAAAGCCACTGGAATCGGGACGGCCGCTGCGTGGTGGGGGGGAAAGCTGCCGGAATCGAGGCGGCCGCCGTGCAGGCAGGGGGAGAGCCGCCGGCTTCAGGGCAGTGGCATCGTGGGGCGAACCTGCCGGCATCAGGTCACCCGGAGCGCTAGGGGACTCCCGGAGCAGCAGGGGCCCGTGGACGCTGCACGGAGCGGCAGCGGACATGCCCCAGCCCTGCGGATGCACCATGGAGCGGCAGCGGCCATGCCCCGGCCCCGGGGACACCCCGTGGAGCAGTGGTGGCCATGCCCCGGCCCCAGGGATGCCCCACGGAGCGACGGCAGGCATACCCCGGCCCCGCTGGGTACAGTCTGGCTCAGGGGCCAATGTCTGCTGGGTTGAGGCGGAGCCTTGGCCATCAACTGCACAGGGGGAGCTGGGGGCGGAGCCTCGCTGCAAAAAAAAAGGTGCGCCTTATAGTCCAGTGCACCTTATCTGATCTACAATGTTGCAAATTTTGCTGACTCTCGGAGCGTGCACCTTGTAGTCTGGTGCGCATTATGGTCGTGAAATTACTGTAACTAATTAGTAACGGATTCCCATGATCGTGGAGTTTACTGGCAGGTGCTCAATTTGCGAACATTTTTCACAGATTGGTGTAGTCTTTAAATGCAGCCCCAAGCATCCTCCCCATGGGTGGGGCCCGGCACTCCCACTCACTCCCAGCTGGCAAAGCAGTGCTCAGGGCGTCTCGGAGCTACCAAACTTGGGGTGACCACGGCTCACACCTTGGCATTGCTGTGGTTCAGGGTGACACTGGGCCGCCCGCAGCTTGGGGCAGTTCGGGACCGTGGATGGCTTGGGGCGGCTCGGGGTGGCTCGGGACCACGGGCAGCTCGGGGCACCTCGGGACTGTGGGCAGCTTGGAGTGCCTCGGGGCTGGGCGGACTTGGATCTGTCCTGCTTTTCCCCTGCCAGGGCCAGGTGGGCTCAGATTTGTCCCACTTTTCCCCTGCCAGGGGCGGACGAGCTCGGATCGGCCCCACTTTTCCCCTGCTGGGGCCATGCAGGCTTGGATCAGCCCTGCTGCCCCCTCTGCTGGGGGCATGCAGGCTCAGATTGGCCCCGCTTTTCCCCTGCTGGGACCGGACGAGCTTGGATCGACCCCACTGCTTTTCCCCCGCCGGTGTCGTGTGGGCTCGGATCGGCCCCGCCAACCCCCGCCAGTGCCATGCGGGCTTGGGACCGCCCACGGTTCGGGGCCAGGCACGGCTCGGGGCGGCGCGGGGCTGCCCGGGGCTGCCCGCTCCCTCTCCCTGTGTGGCTGCTGCTGGCCGGGGGCCGCCCGCTCCTGCCCCCCTCGTGGCTCGGAGCTCCCGTGGCACTGCCCCCCATCACGACTCGGCTCACGGCTCACACTTCCGGGTTGGCAAATTTTGCAACTTTGTGCGTTATATAAGGCACACTGGACTATAAGGCGCACTTCTGGGTTCGGACCAAAATTTTAGTCAAAAGGGTGCGCTTTATAGTTGTGAAATTACTGTAGTTGACTCTGTACTGATTTTGCTTGTCTAGCTAGTTTTACAAGTTTTGCTTTTATATGGGGAAACATTTTTAAAGCTTGGCATAGCATGCCTGTCTCTTACTGTTCTCTACAACATGTGTTCTGTCCTTGTACCATGTCTGTTTATAACTCCTATAATTTCTTCTGTTTTGAGATGCATCGTTTGCGTTGTGGCTGATTCTGAAGGGTTTTCAATCCCTTCAAGTGGTAGTAGAAATACTGTTTCTTTTGGCAGCTTTGTCATACTGTCTTACTCCAGGTTTCTATGAGAGGGTCTTTATGGCTAAAGTAGTTGTTTGTTCTTTAATTAGCTACTATGATTCTGAGTCCTTCTGAGGTATTTCATGTATCACATGAGAAAGGTAGGGTACTTAGAGCTTTTCTGATGGTTATTCTGTACTTTTTTTCCTCTATGTGTTTTTCATCATATTCATTACTTTTGAGTACACACTTAAAAAGCCTTGAAGTCTATTGATGGGGGATAACAGTACAGAAAGTTTGCCTTCTGTTATAGTTTCCTCAATGCTATTTAGGAAGGGATTATTTTTTAAAATGAAGAGTATTAAGTCTAAAAAGATTGGTTTGTTTTATCTGGCAATTTCACGAGTTTTCATCTGCAACCTAGACGACATATTTAGTGTTCCCATTTTTTTTTCTAACCATGCATTTTAGTGTGGATCTCATTTTTTCCATCAATTCTGCTAAAAAACATATTGAAAGGTCTATCTATGCTGCTTGATAAAGCAAAGTTAGACAAAGAAAGCATATATGACTTAATTATGTTAAGTCTCGAAACTCTGTTGGGTGAAGCAATCTAGCTTATGAAGAATTTAAATGTCTTCTAGGGCATTGGCCCTTAACTGTGATGCCCCACTGGATGACAAAAATGGAGCAGAGTCAAAGAATTGGAGAGCAGGTAAACCAGTTAGAGTAGTGCGGAGTTCGAAAGGACGGCGGATCAGCAAATATGCCCCAGAGGAAGGCAACAGATATGATGGCATTTACAAGGTATTCTGATCTCTGCAACATAAAATTTCTCTTATTCTGTTTTTAAAAGCCTCATATGTGTTAGTCTGCAAATTCTTCAGTATTACTTGACAAGTGAACCAAAATTAAATTCTTCAGAGCAGTGATAATAGCACATAATCTGTAATAGGATATATAAGATTCAATATGTAAGTTGCTTTGAGTGTGCCTATTGAGTTAAATTCATCCCTGAAATCAGGTTATTTCATTATTTCTTCAGTCCTTCCAGCTGTATCCTAGCCTTTTGTTTGTTTAAAGACTTCTTAGTTTCTGAAACAAAGAAGTGTGCTTTTAAGACCACTGTATTTATAAGAAATACAAAAATTTCACAGCAGAGTGAAGAACTTCTGTTAATAATAATAATAATAGTAATAATAATAATAATAATAATAATGATGTATAAATCAGTCTTGTAATTTCTTCTTGAACAGTTAAAGTATGACAATGTGCATGTGTTTGACTTGTGACAAAATACTGGCAGTAATTTTGTATTGCTCTTTAGGTGGTGAAATACTGGCCAGAAATTGGAAAATGTGGATTTTTAGTTTGGCGCTATCTTCTAAGGAGAGATGATGTTGAGCCTGCACCTTGGACATCAGAAGGAATTGAGCGCTCAAAGAAGCTGGGTCTAAGTGTACAGGTTGGCATCAGGACTCGGACAGATGTTTCTATTCTTAGTTCCACTAACCAAATTCCAGAGAAATAAATCAGTTAAAGTTCGTTTCTTTTCTTGTTATTTACTGTGGCAGCTTTAGATACTAAAAACCACTACAGATGTTATGCAAATTGGAAGAATCCTGCAAGAGTGACAAAGCAGAAGGAACTGTGAATTGAGCTTTCTGCCCTAGTAGTAAATTGGTTTGTGTATATGGATTGGAAAATCAGAATTTGTGTCCAGTTTTGTGATTCTTAGGCTGGAACAAATTTTTCTACAGGTCACTGGAGTCTGTCTGAGAAAACAAAAAAACTCTGCATTTTAATGTATATTTCTCCTTACATGACTGAGTAGTTCGTATACATGGTGTATTTTATGAAAAATTATAGGTTGATCTATGAAAATGATCTTGGCATTGCAGACTGCATGAAAGACGCAAAGGTGGAAAGAATTGATATCTATTCTTGGCAATGAAATGGTATATTTTATAGCATACCATCATGTCCCTGATTTATATAGTTTGTAATCACACAGGTACAGATAAACTGTTTAATGGATTAGGTGCTTCGACTTGACTGTGCTTTCTTAGTGATAGATACTAATATAAATGTTTTCTCTATCATAGAGGATTTTAAAATAATTTTGTAATTATTTTACTATATAGTCAGAGGGGTCTAAATTCTTTTAGAAGTTACTCCTTTTGGTATTTGGTTATTCCTGTATGCCAATGATTTTTGTTTTAAATCTGTGCTTTTGATTTTAGTATCCAGAAGGTTATTTGGAAGCCATGGCTAGTAAGGAGAAGAAAGATAAAGTTAAAAAGCAAACTGTGAAACAGGAGCCAACCAGCCAAAGTAATGGAAACCAGAAAAGGGCAATTGATGATGGTATTTATTTTTTACTTTTTTAACTTTCATCAGCAAAATCTGTTGTGTTACTGTTTCTATGAAATCTATGTGGAAGTGTGAACCTGTTTGGAATACTAATGTAAATTGATAAGCACATGCTCTTTAATTAAGTAGTAGTGTAGGGGTCTTAATCCTTTTTACTGCTCCTTTTGTGTTTTTTGATCTTAAGCTCTGCAAAAAAATGAACACAGTGCAACTATGTGCTGCAATCCAAAACCATGATGGACAGTATGAGTTGGAGTAGGAATTTGTTTGCTGTATTTCATGCATATAATCCATATTAATAAATGTTTCCTTCTAGAAAAAACTCTGTCTTTCCCTTTGATTAGTTCAGACTAACACTGTTGTTACTGTATCTGATGGTCACCAAGCAGGTACAGAGGAAACTACAAATACACCCAAAGCCATGAGGATGGGAGATGGAGGGAAAGGAGAAGCTTTCCAGCTGACCCAAGAGCAGCAATGGCTAATTAGAGAAGACTGCATGAACCAGAAGCTGTGGGATGAAGTACTTGCATCTCTTAAGGAAGGACCAGTATGTTTGTTGCATGCATAATTTTTATTGTTTGCATTTTCTTTATATTATTAAGAGAAATCTTGAGTCTCTCTTAAAACCTCATTTGCATGTTTAACTTTTGCTAAATACAGACTGTCCAGCATTACTTTTATTTTTAAGACTTCTATTTCAAGAAAGTAAGTTTTGCTTGTGCAATTTGCTCTTGAGGGTGGGTTAATGCCTCCACAATAGAGACCTTTTCTTGCTCATAAACAATCCTGAAGTTAAAAGCAGATTTTTTTTAAAATTTTCATTATTGAAGAGAGCATGTTTTCTCTGATATAATAAATGTATTTTTATGCTGTGCTAATGTCGGAAATCAGACATGAAGAAAGATTGCTTTAGTCACTATGTTTTGTTTTAGACAGAAAATAATTTATGATAGGTTCCCTAGAGACATATGGCCTGTCACTCAATGTGTTCAAGGCTGGGCTGGAGGAGACCCTGAGCAACTTGGTCTGAAAGATTCCCTGCCCAAGGCATGGGGGTTGAAATAGGTGATGTTTAAGGTCCCTTCCAACCCAAACCATTCTCTGATTATATGATTCTTCAATTTATAGAAGAACAGGGAAATTAAGCCATTAAAGACCTGCTTCTTGATTACTTCTAGAGAGCTGTGCTTAGAGATGTGAAGGACTGAAGAACTTCTGGAAGTACATAATCTTTATGTAGTTAGTGGCATTTATGAGAACTGTAATACAGTTTGTCTCTTTTATTCCTTTGCCCTACATTAGAATTTTCTGAAGAAACTGGAACAGTCCTTTATGTGTGTCTGCTGCCAGGAGTTGGTTTACCAGCCGGTGACAACAGAGTGCCTCCACAACGTCTGTAAAGTAAGAATAAACTGCCTTGCTCTGGGCTGTTTTCTTGGTTCTGAGACACCAGACACCAAAAGCCATATGCATTTTAGAAAGACAATAATAATTGCATAACATTCTGAGCAAAAACAGGCAACAGGTTTCCATTCAGTGTTTTCTGTGTAAGCACCTTAACTTTGTATAATAAAGAGTAGAAGTATGTTCCATATAGTTCCTGATAGACATAATGAGTGAGGTTTACCATTGCTGTCATGCCTTTGTGGTCAGTGGAGGTGTGCTAATAATTGGTTGGGTCCACAGGTTATATTTTGTTACAGTATCAGTGATTTAGTTTTACATAGCTAAGACATGAGATTTTATAATTTTATAAGTCTCTATTAAGAGTTGTGAAAAGGTGAAGGCTAAATACCCTAGAAAATTGTTTGGGCTCATTCAGAAAAAGTTGTTATCTTGTTAATCCTGGCATTGTTCATGTTTGGTAGGAGAGCCATAGATGTCAGTACATTACTAATGTGTCTCAAAATCTTGGTAAGTTGGAGCTAATATAAGGAGATTGGAATCAAATCTGGACTAGAGGTAATTTTGTAGCACTGGTGTATACAGAGTCATGCACTGAATTGTGCATAATTGAATGGTGCCTGCCATATCTAATATTTCTGCCTGGGGCCCTAAAAGGATTCAGACTTTATCATCCTAGTACAGTGTTTGTAATATAGGTAATAAGTAATGCAAGCCTGCTGTTTAAGAAGATACCACTTGAGTAAAAATCAGGACGGTGTTGTGTGTAGCCTGCACACGTAGAATGATAATGTCTCTTTGAAAAACATAAAAAATATTGTGGAGTTAAGATTTACAGTTGTGGAAACTGAAAAACCATGGAAAAAGAAAGAAAAAGCTGAATGGCAACAAACCCAGAAAGCACAGTATTTGAAGGTATCAGTATATATTTCAGAATACAATATAACATCCATTTAAAGTTGTAAGGAATAGTTTAATAGCTTACTGCTGTTGCTGTTTAGACACAGATCTGCCCTAAAAAATTTAGGATGCTCATCAGTCTGCAATAACATTAAAGGATGACAACACAGCTACTAATGTGTTTCAGATAGTATTATCCTACATAAATCTGTAAGGCTAAACTGAATCTATTCTGAGGAGATAGATGGAGATTGCTACATAAACAGTATATGTGGTATATTCACCTTCCTCTTGATATGGAGGTCTGGAAAAGAATAGTAATCTGTGAAGCTCTAAGGAAGCTGAGGATTGGCTGTGACTTACAGGGAGGCACTAGTGGAAATGAAGGGAAGACCTCAGTAGTGATTTAATTCCTCCCAACCACGTGTTTAGCATCTCAGCACAGAGGGGAGTTCCTTTGCTAGGACATTTTAGTCACAGGCAGAGTCAGGCACCAGAGGGCTTGGCAAAGACTTCCTTTTTTCTAGTAGTACAGCAGATCGTGCCTTTGGTTTGCAGCAATTCCTTACTTCTTGCTGGTTAAGCTGTCAGTCAAAGAGAAAGCTGTTGCAATTTACTTGTCTGTGTTTGTATGTCCCAGAGCTGTTTACAGCGCTCCTTCAGAGCAGAAGTGTTCACCTGCCCTGCCTGCCGCTATGACCTGGGGAAGGGCTACACCATGGCTCCCAACAAGGTCCTGCAGACACTACTGGACCAGTTCTTTCCAGGTTACAGCAAAGGACGATGATGTGGTCAGACCCTTCCGCACTTCTCCCAGTGACTTTTAAGACAGTAAAGGGGAATAAACATGGGGAATTCAGCAGTGGACCGGCCAGCTTGATGGGACTCAGTATATTGTCACATTTTGAAGCAGCTAACCCTCTTCCCCTCATAGCCATTTCTTGGTGTCATGAGAACTCTAATTCTCAGCTGTCTTTTAACATCAAGGGTAGTTTTGGCCAGTTAACTGATAGTTTTTAAAGAAGAAAAAAAAAAAAAAAANAAAAGAAAAAAGAAAAAGAAAAAAAAAGAGAAAAAGAAAAAAAAAGAGAAAAAGAAAAAGAAAAAAAAAGAGAAAAAGAAAAAAAAAAGGAAAAGAAAAAGAAAAAAAAGAGAAAAAGAAAAAAAAAATGAAAAGAAAAAACCTCAGCTCTTACTGGCCTAGCTGATGCCTAATTTATGATTTGGTTTTTTGTAACTACCTCAGGACAGAGGAAAGTAAATTGTGTCAAACAGTGAAACAATGTTGGGGATAAAAAAAGTTAGTGATATTTTAGCTACACACTGCCTCCTGAATATTAGTCGTGCCTGGTCCATGTGGTTTGATTTGCAAANAAAAAAAAAAAAAAAAAAAAGAAGAAATAAAGAAATCACCAATAACAAAACCCAAACCAAAAGACAAACCCACAAAAAACCAGGAAAAAGAAACATATTCAGCACTTAAGCCATTTTGGATTAAACAGCAAATTCTGTGGTGTGCATAATCCCTTTTTTGTCGTTTTCTTCTATTATGCTGTATTTTTTTTGCAAGAACGGGCTGATTTTTAGTCTATTTTTGTGAGCTTCATTGTGCTTTTCTTGTATCTTATGCAAGTTGACTACTAATGACTAATGAGAACAATATGAATGCATTGTTGCTGCATTAGTGTAAAGTGATCTGTGTTTTTTGCACTTAAAGAGGGTATTCAAGACACTCTAGTTGTGTAAAAAATAGTTCATATAAAAAAAGCCACTTCTGTATTAGTTAAACTGTATGCTTTTAGTAGGTCTTGTATCAGTGGCAATACTTCCACACAGCATTAAAGGCAGTGCTAGCTTGGAGAGGGTTCAAATCGCTTCATATTGTGATCTGAAATTTTATATACAATATATCGCCCCCAAAATATACCTTATTAAATATTTTATGATTCAGAAAATTTGCTAGTTTTGTTTTTACTGTCATTCACTTAATTAAGTCACAAAATTTTTACAGAATTTGTTTTTCAGATTACTAAATGTTTTCCTTGGGTGGCCATGTTTTTCAAGTGTGAGACTTTATATTCCTTAACTCATTTCTCAATGAAAAGAACACCTAATTTTAAAAACAGCCAAACAAATCCAAGCCAAGATCCAGAGGTGACATTGGTACCCATGGACTCACTCACAGCCTGTGGGGTTCCTACATGGTTGATCAGGTGGGTGGGTGACTTGGATTCCCTCTGTAGGCACTGAGGTTGCAGTGGCAGCCTGTGGCCCACAGTGCTGCAGGTAGCTCAGTATTTTCTGGAGAGAACAGTGTGATTTCACTTTGTAACAGCCATTCCTTCTGTACAGTAAGCTCATAAGGCTTGTGGGGATAGATTTTACCAATTAAGTCATAAGATAAAGTTACCTGCTTTATACAAAAATATGTAAATCAATTTTTAATATACTTTTTCAGTTACATAATGAAGTGACATGAAGCTGCTTCAAACAGATATTAAAGTAGCTTGTCAAGACTGGGGAATTAGATTGGCAACAGAGAAAGACTGTCCTTTCCTCACATTACAAGCCTGCAGTGGCTTTTCATGATTTTTTACATCATTAGTATTATATCACTAGCCACTGAAAGACACCCTTTTCAGTAGTAAATTCTAGAGTAAAATAATTCTGATTTTCTTCACTATATAATAACATGATTTAGGATGTAGGTGCAGCTTTTCACATGAAAACTGGTATCTGGCCTGACTTACCTTTAATGAAAGTCATTCATTTATGCTATCATCTGCAGTCTCTTTGTGTAGAGCCCCTTCCTGAAGTAATAAAGTAGGCAATGAAAGTGTTGCAGTCCCAAAACTCTCACTGTAAAACTTAAAATATTGCCATGAAGAGCCTCATTAGTGTTACCTCAGAGTTCCCTGACTGAGTGTGCATGTAGATCTTCAAGAAGAGGTTGAGTAGTGGGTGGTTGTAAGGTGAAAAACTGTGTGGTCTTTTTCTGTGTTCTCAGTGTTGCTGAGTACCTGTTTGCTAATTCCAGCACCAAAATTGTGTTTTGTGTGGCTGAATGAGTTGGTCCCTTCAGGGGTGCTTATGTACATCAGACAGCTTTGCATGGACCTGGGCAGGTTCCATTCAAATGCCCTCAACAGCACAGAGGTCTGACTTGTAAGTAGCAAGAGGATTGGTTTTATGTAAATTTGATATGGAAAAGGCTCCTGTTTAAGGTCTGAGCTCTGTCTACTGAGTGATTGAATGTGGCACTGTGTGTTGCAGGACTCAGTGCTGCTGATGCTCTTGGAGGGCCAGAGGTTAAGCTGTGAATCACTTTTTACACCAGCTGTATACAAAGTAGGGCAAACTGAATGCTCTGTATAAAAAAGCACCAGAGACTTGAGAAATTGTGGAAAGAGAGGTTTAAGTAATATTAAGCAGTTCACAGTGGTCTTTTATGCCTTCTCCAGAAGAAGAGAGGATTAGATGGAACTACTAAGAAAAAATGATGTGATATAGAACAAGATTAAATTTGTTACTGCTTGGTAAAATGGATAATTCTGGCTCATTAAAAAAATCAGAGGTCTATTTAAATATTATTCTCTGACAGTACTTTCCTTTGTTTAAGTTTATTGCTGCTGTGGCAATTGTCACAAATGGGAACTTAAGCTCCATAATTTCATACTGCTCTGTTGGACAAATCCAGCTGAAAAGTTTAAATCCAAAACATGACAACACTTAAAATTCTCACCAATTTTATTAGACTACTAACACTGATAGGTAAAAAAATCAGTATGAAATATTAATACTAGCAATGCTAGTTAGTGGTAATATGTGAAGTAAATTTAAGAATCTACTTCATCACTTTTTTACACAATATAAACAATTATTTCTGCAGTTAATATTTATTAGTACTGCCTTATATATCTGCATCTTTTCTACTTTTTAAACTGTATCTTCCATGCCACTTTGCAAATTGTTAAAACTTTAGCACAAAACACACAAATTGATAAATCAAGGCAACTTCCAACATCATATGCTGTCAAACAATCACATTTTGTTTGCACCTAACATACTAATTGTATTTACATTTTAACTGCAGTGGTTCAATAAACAAACATGGTGATTATTCAAAATATACATAGTATAAATATCCCCAAGAAATCAGGAAAGGGCCATTCTGATGGAGTCAAAAATGCAGGCAGCTGGAAGCAGTCTTAGGAAGATGCTCTCTTCTGCTCAGAAAATGGAGATTCATAGGCTTCCATTGGCGGGCAGGTACAAACCAGATGTTGATCTCCATATATGTCATCAATGCGAGCGATTGTGGGCCAAAACTTGCTTTCAGGCTTCACAAATGGCTAAGAGAGATAAAAGAACCCAACCATCTTAACTTTTCCACCAATTAAAGCCACAAAATTATAATAGACTTTAGGAGCTTGAAGAACTACAAGTGCTGTGAAAGTGGATTTTTTTAGGTGAAGTCATCCTTCAAATCTATTTGCAGTCTCTGAAAGTTAACAAGCATGTATAATAAAAGTGACAGGTGAACGATTGCTTAGATTTTCAAACAAGTATAGTCATGTCCTCTAAAACATGCTTGCAAAGAAGCAGTTTTCATGAGATGAAACAAAACTTTATTATCCCTTGAACAACTGGCTTTCAGCTAAGAATGAAGGAAAAGCAGAGGACACTGCTGTGCTATTCAGTATAGTTACAATATAATACTTAGAGGAAAGTGGAATGGTAGTGTAGTTGAATTCTTATTATTTGAAACAGTACATGCAGAGACTTTTTTTTTTGCGGTCTTCTTTCCTTGTCTTTAAAAACTGAACTAATGAAACTGTGGTAGAGCTCACATACATAAAAATTGAGCAACAATAAAATGGCTCTGAGGTTTTCATTCTTACCACATTACTTCATCTCCAACTGACGAGGAAACTACAGAACAAAAAGCATATTTATGTATTACCACACCATGAAGTTCCCATTAGGTACTCACCAGTGGGAATGCTGCCACTTCTCTGGAGTAGGGACGATCCCACTTGGAAGAAGTGACACAGTTCAGAGTATGTGGTGACATCTACAAGAAACAAGACATGATGAGAGCAAGAAATTATTGAATTCATTTGAACATATCTGTGAAGCATTCTTCAAGTTGACATTACAACATATAAATAATTACTGTCAAGTGAACACTGTTTATCTGGAGGAAAAAAGGCAGATTTAAACCAGGAGGCAAGTCAGTATTTGGATTTATTTTCAATTTTCCTAAGGATGCTACCCATGAATATTGAATATGCTTTTGGCTTTTCACTAAACTTTAAAGTCAGTACATGATTAAAAGAGTAGAACAGAACTTGAGCTGGTACCATTTCTGTGCTGCATTGCTAAAATAATTCAATCCTTATTTTATTATTAGTGTTAAGGTCATTCCATTTTTATCTTAAGCCAGTTAAATAAGTGTCTCTCCTTCATTACTTTGAGGTGGCCTTGAAATATAAGTTAAGTGCTTGTGGAAATAACTTTCTCTGCTCTGTCAGCAAAGGCCTGACTTCTCACTTGAAAAAGTCAAAATTCAAATTTGGAAGAAGTTGAAGGTTTCCCCAGAAAGTCTTGTGTTCACTGTTGTCCACCACTAATTTTGAGAGTACTGAAAGATCTGGAAGTGGGCTTCTGCAGTCTCAAGGGTTAGGCTGATGCTGGTACCTTGCTCTACATGCTATCTTACCTTTAGTGGGTTAATTTGGGGGTCCATCCTGCCCTCCTCTATTTCAGCAATTTCCTGCCGAATACTGATCATTGCATCACAAAATCTGTCCAGCTCTGCTTTGTCTTCAGACTCTGTAGGTTCAATCATAAGTGTCCCTGCCACTGGCCACGACATGGTTGGAGCATGAAAACCTGGTGACAATAGCATAAGTCAGTCACGGACAATAGGGTATAATACATGCAATAGCTGTCACATCAGCAGATTCACAAATTCAGCCCTTTCTCTACAAAAATCTGTACAGGATTGTACTCACTGGTAGTGCTGGCACTGTACTTTAGAGGTAAGATAGACTTTTCAAGTATCTTTGTTTTTAGCACTGAAGGGCAGCACCACTGTATTATTTACAATAAAGCTATACACTGATTTAATTAAACAGTTTATCAAAAAGGAACTTTAATATACTTATGTAACTCACCTCTATACCTACTGAAAAGTCTGTTTAAAGTGGTGCATAATATTTAAGGCTCACTTACAAAGAGCAGGAAGGGTGGATTTTTTGGTTAGGGTTTTAGCAGCTTTCATGCATGCTCGTTAGAAGCACAGTACTACAGGATCAAGTAGCTCAATGGGTCCTCTTGTCCCGCAGCCAAAAAGTATCCACAATCAGATTCTGAAGAGCATGTGTACAAAACTGCATAAACTGTATCAGGATGGAGCTATTCAAATCCTATTATCCTACTTCAAAAGTTTTGTGGGTTTTTTCTCCTTTCGTATTTTGTTTTGATTTGTTGGAATCTTTTTAAGCTTTTGGGTCCAGCCCACTTGCTCCAAACATTTGAGAGTCATGTAATCAGTAATTTGATGGGGCAGTTTACAAAACTGTGAAGTAGCAGAGTCAGAAGTATCTACTACAACTCAGTATATGCAAATATCCCTCCAATCCCTTAAAGAACATGAGGGAGCCTGAAATAATTGTAACAGATTCACCATCCATAAGCACAGAACTAGAATGTTTGTGTCTCCCTTTAGAAGAGATTTAGAAAATTTTCACATGCACTGCTATTTTAAAGAATAGACATTTGAGTTACCATAATCCTGAAGCCTTTTAGCAAGATCTACAGCTTCAATGTTTGCTGTTTTTTTGAAAGGTCTTGTATCCAAAATAAATTCATGGGCCACAAAACCTGTAAATGAAAAGGTGAACACTAGGTTTACTTAATAGGAGAATAATGTAACTTGCCAAGCTGTCTATTCTGATTGATTTTGTGGAGAGCGTGGCAAAAAGACAAACTCAAAAATATCCACTTGGGGAAAGCCTCAAATCTGAGAAATTATCAGGTAAGAGATATGCAACTCAGTTTTTAAAGACTGGTCTTTGAGTCCCACATCACATTAAGAAGAGGTCTCATTTACAAGATCAGAACTAGGAATGAGTGGTCAAAGTAGCTCCTACAATTTACAAGCTCTCTGAAAAAATAATTGGATTTGTCAATGGCAAACCACCATTTGGATTTTAGGGTATCTTAAATTAATCAAGATAATCAGTTTTATCTTATGCCATCATTTTACCTCATCTTAGAGCAAAGCTCAAATCTAGTGCTATAGAGAGGCTAAAGACAAAATTTCTCTGTATTTATATCCGTGATTCTGGAGAACCTTCCATTACATTGTTAAATCCTTCAAAATTTGCAATTTTCATTCACTTCTATTAAAATACAGCTTGCAGGTTTAACCAAGATGTACGTCATTAAATGTAAGAAATATATTTTAGAGATAATATATATTGTACTCAAATGTTCTTCGATACTGTTCAGCTTAAACAAGTCAAATAAATTCTCTAATAGTTACTCTACTACCACAATATTTTTTTTTTCATCTCTTCTTCACTACTTCTGTCCTTTTGCAAGACTGGAGAGCCAAAGCAGGGAACCAGAATGTAGCTAAAATATCATGCATTGCCAAGGGAATTCCATCTCATCTCACAAAAGTTTATGAGAAGCAGAAATGAGGGAAACTTGGGGGGATTTTTTTTTCAGAGGTAGTGTACAAGGTGAAGTACAGGTCCAAAAATGACTTTCGGTGCTTAAATTTTTGCATCATGGTTGTGGATATTTGGAAGTCTCAACTGGTTACTTTTCCTTTTTCTAATAATCATTAATCTGCCATTAAATTTCAAGAAGACCAACCTAATGGTTTACTTTCTTTTAGCATCATTTTTTCTAATTACAAATATGGTAAATATGGTATTACTTTTCTTCTAATTCCAAGTATCTCAGTTTCAATGCAATACATCCATAGAAGTGTGGCAGGTTATTTCTCTCCTTGTGAACAACAGCAAGAGAAGCTTGCAATCAGAGATCACATAGCATTAAAAAAATAAAACTAAACAACTGTGTTGCAAGCCAACTTCTGCATGAAGCAAAAAAAAGTCAGTCTGGTAGAAGACAAAAATTGTCCAATACTTGCCTTTTGCTCCTCTGAAGAGGACTTTGTAGTGCTTCTCTAGCCTCTTTGCCATGTAATTTGCATTTAGTATAGCAATCTCAGAAGCATGCTTCAGACCCTTAGCTCCCATTGTCTAAAAGAAAAATAACATGAGAAACAGATCTGAAATAGGTCCAAAACAAGCAAAGTGTGGTGCATGACAGAGAGCAGCACCTCAGTGCACCTGGCTAGCTCTAAGGCAGTCACTCTGCTGTTGCACTTTTCCACACAGCGCTCATGGAGAAGCACTGGTACTGACTGAGGGCACCTTTGGTGAATGAAGTTTATGAGAGTGGTTGCTGGGTAAGAGGTTTTGCTTTAAGTCCACAGGTGAATGACCCAAACCTTTCCTCAAACTGAGAAGCCTTGAGCTGAATAGAAAGAAGTGAGAACACAAACAGTGTCAAAAGGCACAGGCTGCCTGTCTCTATCCCACATCCCATCCATCCAGAGAACTTTAGGTGGGACAATGTAAACAGATGGAATTTTGCACTGTGAGGAAACAGCTTCCCTTAAAAAATTTCTATTGGATTAAATATTCTGTAATGGCAACCATCTTAGAGTCACAAATTATTTTTGCCCACAGCTGAAAATGAAAATTGCACCAGTTCATATTTGCTTATTTTGAATTCCAGGAGAGCTGGTTTCCCCAGTAGAGGAAGTCTCCTTGGTTAGAGTATCAAACTAGAAACAAAGTATACTCTGAAAGACACTTCTGCCAGGTTCACTCTTCCCAACTTTGTCAGTGGAAGCGTTAAATGTAGTTCGAGAGTCCCAGGATACCCTTCCATCAACTAGAATTTTAATCTGTTGGATAAATATTTCCATAAATGTAGCCAAATATTTGCTATCTTATGACTAAATTGCATGGGATTAACAAATTACATAGATCACAATCAAGCTGTCTCACATGTAAAACCAGAACTAAGTCCAGTTTTCAAACCCAGTAGAATCCTCTGGAATTCATGATATTGTAAAGTTGACTGCTATGTAGATGTTGACTGAATCATACAGTTAAAAATACTTTGTGGGGATCAGTAATTACCAAGCAGCTTTTAAACATGAAAACTTAATGTCAGAAAGTGGAAGCCTGACTGCAGTTGTCTGCCTGGTGTCCACATATCTCAAGACCTATTACAGACAAGAGGTACAAGAGCTGTCCTGCAGCTGTCCTGACATCCTTTCTCAGGGCAACGTTATCCTACTATAAAACAAGTAGGCTTGATGGATGTACAGTAATTTCACGAATATAAGCCGCACGGAGTATAAGCCGCATTTCCGGTGTGTTGGCAAAGTTCATGTCTTTGTCCATACACAAGCCGCACCCGATTATCAGCCGCTCTGTCGTTGGCAGCGAGGACCCGCGTGCAACAAAGTTGCCAAATAGTAACAATCGCGCGATGGCGGCGTTTACTGGCTCGGCTCGGGCCGTGAGGGCTCGGGGCTGCCGACAGGGCCAGGTGGCCCAGCTCGCCGCTGCCACTCGG
>PYHW01009486.1:4131826-4158734 GCA_013186435.1 Turdus rufiventris | reverse complement strand
AAAAAGAAAAAAAAAAAAGGAAAAAAGAAAAAAAAACCCTGCACAATGGCTAATGGAGCTCTATCATCCACAGTGATGCTGAGACAAATATGAATACTTCAAAACAGCAGAAACACAGGGACCCCAGCGCAGTGCCAGGAAGCACTGTACCACATCTGTAGCCATTTTATCCACATAGCTGAAACCTAAAGTGGCTCCGGATGGCCACCGGGTACAGACATCATCGAATACACAAAAAAGCAGGGATGTCCATACGTTTTTCCCACAAGAGGGCACCAAATCCAAACCAGCCAAGTATGAGAACCTTGAGCTGCTGGTTTAATTAATTATTTTCTCCAGCCCAGGAATAGTAAGGCCAACATTTTGTGGGCTTTCTTATTTGCTTATTCCTTTTTACTCTTCCCCAAGAGTACCATGATTTTCCTGTAACATTTGAAATTTGTAAAGTATGAGCAAACTGCAAGCAGTCCCCAGGCTCTCTTCCGGGTATTTTCAGACCACAGAAGGCTCTACAGACACTCAGAGAATCCTAAGGATCCTAAGGATCCAGAATAAGAGAAATGGCAGATCATACATAGACAATCAGAAGACAACTCTCCAAGGAATAAAATTTTAACTTAATTTCACTTCTCACTGAGTAAAACTACTCACAAAACAGAGTTTGTAACTGTAGAGTGGTTGCCTTGTAATGAGTTTGATGAGATCTGGATGCAACAAGGAAACAAAAAGAGAGGAAGACAACTTATATGCATTTTTAGGTGGTTTCCTCACACAGAGACTGTAGATCCCACCCAGGAGGCTAGGACAGAGAACCTTCCATTTTGAGAAGGCAAATGAGTCCCAAAGCCAAGGAAAAAATCAGGTTCAAAGGATGTGTAAGCTATTGCATTAAGGACATTTTTCTTTCTGCTTAAAGCCAATTCTATGGGTGTGTGAAAGAAGACCACCTAAGTAAACTCAGATTTCCAGTAAGTTTTTGATGTGGTCCCAAAAAATGTTCTTAAACTAACTTCCAGTGGGTTAAATGGGAAGGATGGATAAATATTTCATGAATATACATTAAAGAAAATTCCAAAGAAAAAGAAAAATAGTAAGTTTTCACTATGTGGAAAGGTCATCCTAATAGAATATGATAAATATCTGTGCTGGTTCACTAACATTTAAAATTACTCATAATTGTATTTATAATGGAGACACACAGTGAAATGCCAAATATCCTGTTAATACAAAACCCCCCAGGTGACTAAAAGAACTGATTGCAGAGTTCAGAAAAGGACCCACAGTACTGAGGGGCAGCATTCAAAGCAGTTTGTGTATACTGGAGGCAGACAGATCTGAAGTATGACACGAGAAGACACACCTTAACAACCCACAAGTGTGATCTTTAGCTTTGAATCTACTGGTACAAAAATATCTCACGGTTTTGGTGGGAAAGAAAGCAACTACATCAAAAACTAGAAAGAGAATAAGAGAAAAAAAGTAAAAAGAACACAGATGCTTTAAAGATAACCAAAGCTATAAAATGTCTTTTTTGAGAAGGATGGACAAATAACTGGAATCCAGCGAGGAAATGAGAATAGGTAATGATATAATAAATAATCCTGGAATTAACACATGATACGTCAGCTGTGAACATGGAAGAACTAACTGTTCATCATCTTTCAAGAGTGAGAGAGTGTTAGATGAAATTGTAAACATACTTCAATTTCCTTTCTTCCTTCCTGACTTCCCAACCTCCCACGGCACGTGCAATGGTTGCTTGGGAGTTAAAATGCCATAAGCATGACCTTCCCTGCTTTGCTCTCCTTTCCCTGAGTTTTGGTTGTTGAGCATGCCATTAAATGGCATACACGTCCCTTTGGTCAGCAGTCCTGGCTGTGTCTCTCCCAGCACCTTGCTGACACCCAACCTCCTTGCTGGGAAAGGACAGGGTGACGACAGGGCAGTGCCATAGAGAGAAAGCCTTGACACTGTGAAAGCAGTGTCCACCATTTGCCAAGAGATCCCTGTGCTGTGAACAGCGGTCCCTCTGCCATTCATGTGGAGAAAGCTAAATCCACCCTAGACAGACTCAGTACAATCCCCCTTCCAGAGAGTGCCCTGTCTCATTCTCACTGTGTGTAAAAACTTTTAGGATGTTATCAAGGATCCATGTGGGAAGCTGGAGTACTGAAAGCCTATCAGAGGTGACAACACCACCTAGTTTCTGTCTAGGTGAGTCCCAGCTCCTAAATCAGCCCTCCACTGAATCGAACCTCCACTTCCCCGCAACGCTCTTCCCCACATGAGCGTTGACACTTACGGTTCTGTGACGTTCTCCTTTGGCATTTAAATAAGCTTTGATTGCAGCCAAGCCTGCATACTCTCCTTGTGCTCCACTGCAAGGAAAACACAAACACTGTAACACAGCACACAAACCAGGAAGTGCCACCACTCTGCAGAACTTCAAAACCGTCTAGCCCTCATCCTTACCAATGACTTCAGACAGGTGTCAGCAAATTAAAAGGAGCACATTCCATGGATTAAATTACAAATGGACATGCTTAAATTAACAACTAGATATAAATGAAAAGAGTAGATGAAAGAGGTTATGCCATTTTATGTGTTCATACTCTGTGTTAAATCCTTCTGGTGACTGGGTTGATCCACATTTCTGCACCTAGCAGGGGACTCTGTGCTTGATTCCAGAAAGGCAAACTAATATTGGAATGCATAGCAAAGTGTATATGATGAAACATAAAAGGCTTGCAGCAGCAGCTCAAGTGTAGAGTAAGCTCTTGCTGCTCATTCTCTATCAAAAATGCTAATGGACACAAACAGGCTGCAGCAGCACCTATTAAATGCTGCTTTATTAATTTCGGTAAGCATGCAGATCTTAGGAATTCTCCAGTTCTCCAGTCAACCTAGTGCACTAACTAGTAGTTTTAACAATTAAACACCTGGCAGCTCATGCATCTTATTCCTATTCCAAATCTTTGTTTTCAGTTCATAGAGGAAATACTAAAAGAATTAAAAAGACCAAACCATTACACTTTCAGAAGAGATGAGACAAAACGAGATATCATGGTTCTTTAAAAAACCAACCACTTAGTAATTTCCCACATTCAAGAAAAATTTGATTTTAGAAAATTCTTTTGTTTTGAACATTTTCTTTGAAGATAAGTTTTTGGAATCATGTCTCAAGGTGCAAACACTCAGAAAGAAAGTTCCTACCTATTTGGCTGGAAGGAGATTTTGTCATAGCCTGTAATCTCACAAAGGTCCTTCTCTAAGTCCTTGAAAAGCTGCTGATACCCTTGAGCTTGGTCCAGAGGAACAAAAGGATGGATGTTGGCAAATTCTCTCCATGTAATAGGCTATAAAAACAGAACAAACAAACATAAAAAGAGTGCTGTAACAAAATACAGACAACAAATTCTGTGAAGGAAAGAAGTTGCCCTGTGATCAATCAAGTATCAGACACCAAGTATGTTGATCTGCTGGAGGCTTGGAAAGCCCTACAGAGGGGTCTGGACAGGCTGGATTGATGAACCCAAGGCCAGTTATGTGAGATTCAATAAGGTCTAATGTTAACTGGTTTAATGCTAACCTTTTAGCTTTTTATTTTGGTAATCAGATTTCACATAAAGATTTGGGGCATTATAAAGAGATTACTCCCAAAGCGTAGAAGTAGCTTATAGAATGCATTTGCCTTTTTCTCTCTTTTTTTCCCTTCTCAACAGATCACCAAGTCCATGCTGATGTTTAAGCTATGGGAAGGTGCAAAAGCCTAGAAGATGAGGGGCTAATGTGTATATCTCAAACACTGATGGACAGATAGCTGTGGAGCCAACCATGGATTGTTAAGAGCACACTGTGCAAATGAGCAAGAAAGAACAGGGTGCACATGGAGAATGGGGACACATGGAGGTAGAGCAGCACTTTCCTGGGACTGGCTTTGTTCTGGCTTCTGGATATAAGCACAACACAGTACAGCAGGAGTGCAGAAATGAGATTGAGAAGAGGGCATCAACCAAAGGTTGATCCAGCTGGGGGAATCAAGACTACCAAAGACTCCCAAAGCCCTCTGACCCATTTCCAGAAAGGCCCAGAAGAACTGTGCATGGAATATGCATGATAATTAATTTGCATAGAGAGCAAGAAGTTTATCTCCAGGGTCAGAAAAGCTTATCTATAAAAAGGCAGAAGCCTCAGTGCACACACACCTAGGACCTGGATACACCATCAGCTGGATCAACACTGGATCCCATATAGAGCTGTGAGATCCCAGGGTAAACAGACGGAAGTTGTCTGGAATAGTATTAGTTTTATTTAGAGGAAATATACAAGACATAAAATGGTGAAGGGAGAGAGAGAAAGCAGTGAAAGAAAGGGGGCAAAAGAAACTAGTGAAAGATGAAAGTAGGAAGACAGAGCAAAGGAAGCTCATTCCAAGTCAAAAAGTCATTTGGCAATCAAACAGCCTGGCTATAGCTCTGGTTGATTTGCTCTCAGCAAAAAATGAAGATATCTGGAGACTCTTCAGCTGGGGAAAAGGAAATTGTCCTAAAAAATTGCAAACTGAAAAAGAAGCATGAATTGTCAGTCCCACCTGACTCTTTCCACATTTCTGAGGATTTAAGATCTGTAAAGCAGGCAGAAGACAGGTAATGCAACATTGCTTGAGGGAACAGGACTGTGATACCTAATTAAAAAAAATCATTATCATAATTCCTTCCAAAACGGAGTCTTCAAGACCACACACTCTCCTACTCTTGTTGTAGTCCTACTTGTGCTTTTCAGATTTTTTTTGTAGCGGAAAAGGGTAGAGGGTGACTTTAGCTACCCCTGAAACTGCCTTCTCAGCTGGAGTATTGGACCAAGAGCAGCCTTTATTTCTCTAGAATGACACGGGCTAGATAGTTTGTCCATGTGGATATCAAGTGAGACGGTATTATTGCAACTTACTGTGAGTTCAGCTGAACTATTGAGCTTCATTGTGCAGGACCCCTAAAAATACAAACACACATCAGTATTTAATGAAATAGATAAACACATTACCTACATAAATTATATAGGCAAGTACATAATTTTTTGTGTTTTCTATTTGGTAAACACCTACCAAGGGAATCATGCTGTGAACAAGGGAAATATCTTTGTTTTCTAATCTTTTCATGTACCGCACGATATTTGTCTCAGAGTGATAGCTGGGGAACACAAAACACAGTGTTAAGGCAAGCAGATTATCTATACCAGCTTCTACATAGGATAACAACAACAACAACAACAAAAAAAAGACTGAGGACAGTTATTAATAAATACTAAGTAGTTCTTTCCAAACTGGCACTTTAGGCTTGGTAATGGCAACACAGATTAAAAATGCTTATTACTATCCCAGTAACACTGTCACTAAATATGAAATACAGGGATACCATGTCCTCAAATAGCAGGCTATCTATGCAATGCAGCAGATTACTGGAAAAGCATATTCTCTCAGTGTTCATCAGTATTGCTCTGCTCATTTATAATCAGAGAGATAACTAAAAATGCTACTGAATATCTTATTTTAGAGTAACAAGTCACTGTATGAATCTAGGTACAAAACTGTCCTCAACTGACTGCACTGCTAGTTTTGAAAGGAGATATTTCAGATTCCCTAAAAATAGCAAACATGCATTCACAAACCTGTTGAAAACCTGATGTGTCAAGAATTTGGAAGTTCTCTTAAATGGGGTGCCAAAGATGCCTTTTGTTTCCTCACCCATACTCTCAGCAATTAGCTCCTTCAACAAAAGGAAACAGAGTCAAATATTTTCATGGAAATTTCTTTTTTTTGTAGTCAACTGCCATTAGAGCTAGCTTATGCTAGTTATGCAGCTTATGCAGTTTACCTCAGGATTTGGTCAGCTTGCTTTAAGGTAAAACTCCCCACCTTTAATATCATATGTATCTGTATATACCCAGCATGACAACAGCGTTACATTAAAACTGGGTAATTTTAATGTTTCAGTAGTCCTCATCTTGTAAGTACCACTGCTAAATGCTAATGACATGCAACAAAAATTCCAGTAGGAAAGAAATAACTGACCCCATGTCCTAACCATCACAGGACAAGTAATACCCTAAATGCAAGGTGTCCAAACTGACAGAAAGAACTAAGTGTCCCAACCAGAAAACAGCATTGCATAAATCCTTTATTTAATCCTTTATTTACCTCTTCATTTAAGAGAGGATCTGAAATTCTTAATACTTAACCAATGGTCATCATATAGAAACCCACTACACAAGACCAGTTTTGGTTTTCATTAAACTGTGGAAACATTTAGATAGTTTAACCCACGTGACCTATTATGTACTTACAGAAGAAGACTCGCAACCAAAAATCCACAATATGTCATCTAGGTCTTTCTCATTTACTGTTTCATCAAGTGATACTCCAAGCTATGGATAAAAGCATCAGTAATTACTCAAAAACGTTTAATCTAGAGACATAGTACATTTGTTTTGGTCAAGAAAAGCTTTCCAGAAACCCAAATGGAAACAAAAAAATCTAGCTACCTAATAATATGTAAACATACATATTTATAGGTATTTATGATATATAAATTTATTCTATTTATATAAAAATTTCCTTCCTTTACCCTCCTAAACCATCCAAGCCAGGCTCAGAAACTTTGAGACTCATGACCTCCTTTCTAGCATTTCTAAGCGTTTTCTACTTAATAAAATTGCCCATTTTCCTGTGACACCGCTTCCCCCATTCCAATTTACAGAACATACTACACTTTGTGAAGACTCCTTAGTGCCAACCAAAATGAAGTTTAGATTTCAGTCTGCCTTCAAACACTCCCACAGGGCCTGAATTCTGGATGTCACCTTGTATTTCATCATTAAATTTTAGAGTCTGTCCACTCTACCCCTCAGTGGCATATTTAACATGAAAAAATTAGATAATCCTTTTATTTGGCATGCAATGAAAACACAAGGATTATTTCTGGAAGTTCAGTGTTTCACTTAACAAGTTTATTCTTTGTATCATCTTTATAATTGATGGATATATCTGAGCAAATTACAAGATCTTAAATAATTTTGTTCTGTTTAGCACATGTAATGACTAGAAACTTAATGAGGAAAATGTCATATTACAGAATTTCTGAATTTATCAAAGGTTTAGAAAGTTGCTTACTCTGCCATCACTATAAATCCGAAAATTTATCTTTCTAAGAGCTGCCCTGTCCAAAACCTCTTTGACTGAGCATCCACACGTGATCGTCAAGGTATCAAAGAACAGATCATGATGTAGTTTATGACCAGCTCGCCTGAGACCTATAAAAAACAGTAAGTTAATTCTATTATATGCACACTGTATTGTTTGCTCAGGTGGTAGTTGCAGAACAACACTACATATCTCATAAGTAAATGCTTTGACATAGTAAAGGAAAATATGCCCCCTGTGTAAAGAGCAGCAAAATCACCATCTTTTCACTGAAATGTCACTGTGTATGAAATGCAAATAAATCAGATTCAAAACTAAGTAATAATGCAGATTGAGTCTAGGGAAGTTCATTCTGATACATCAAATCTGACATATATATATAGAGTTGGTATATGAATGCAATAAGGACAAAATAATAAGACTGGAATAATCTGGAATTTATTATTTACTATAATAAACAGAGATTACTGGATATGAACTGTCACAGTGCTTGCCATAACAAAGCAAGAGGTCTTCCAGCTAAACTGGCAAATAAAGCATGGATGTTTCTTACAGTAATCCCTTGGTTCCAAACATTCCAGTTTGGTATAGCTCCTTCTAACAGCAGCAGTAGTGTTATCAGTGAAAAAAACCCTACCAGACCACACAGTCCAGATGCAATCTTTATTTTCTGCTAAATATTCTGTGCTTTTCTTCAGCTGTTAAACTTTGGGATTTCAATGTTTGTAGCAGGTATGATATGCCACCCAATTTAACTGAAGTGTTTCTACAGCTTTAATATAATTTATTGCCAAAGTCATGTTATTACTACTCTGTGCAGATTTCTGTGTGTAAAGTAGGATGGTCCATCAAAAGAAGAAGATGTTGACAAGCATCAGTTCAGCAGAATCATCTGGAAACTTGCTCTGTAGACTTCTACTAATTACCCAAGAAAGCAGAAGCAATGCCTGCAATTTCTTATCACACAGACATGTAATTCTTGGATGCCGTTACTAGAACTACATTTAAAAAATCAGCTGTGAATTTTGTATTAAAATAGCCTCTCTCGAGTTGAGAGAACACACATCACATGGATACCCCTGCCCCCACCCCGTAAGTTCATTTAAGATGCATTATTTAAGGGGTAAGGATTTTAGAACAGTTTCTGTAAACATTAAGCACGCACCTTCAGCCAAGATTAGAGCAGCATTGTGTACTCGTCTTGCAATGTGCTTTAGTCCATCAGACCCATGGTAAATTCCAAACATCGCTGACATATTAGCCAGAAGAGCCTAGGGTCCAAACACAGTTTAGGACATTGTTATTGTGAGCAAAGGCTACTTCATGTAAGTTTAGTGCAATGTTTCTTTAGCACCCAAAGACAGCCACATATCCTCAGCTGAAGTTATAGCTGCTTATATATTGCCTACAAAATAAAAAGAGGGAAAAGCAAAACACTTTTATGAAACTGTAAAGACTGATTATGAATTCAATGCTATTTGAAATGTAACTGTTTTAGCAATTAACATGTACTTAAATTCAACTACTACAGCAAAGACTTTTGAAGACCTTAAAGTCAAGCCAGTCTCATAGGAACTCATTGTCTAGAATCAGTACAAAAAAATATAGAGTATCTCCTGAATACTAAGTAATTAAACTTCTGTCAGTAATAATAATCTCTCCTCAAAATCTGTCACAACATTAATAGTAGGAGGAAGGCAATGATAGGAGCAAAAAAAGTTATGACCCTGTCTGGTTGGAGATCTGTGGAAGTTTGCTGAAGGTAACAATTTTGGATACTTCCTTACTTACTTAATCAGGATACTTTCCTGTAAAGATATCACTTTGGTGATGTAACATTCTTGCATCAAACCAGACAAAAATATAAGTTGTGACAGTTTGAATAATTAGTTTTACAATTTACAAGTTTATTTCTTCTGCCTTGAGTTGGAAATTTCAGACCATTGGAATTCCCTTCTACTTTATGAAGAGTTCTGTATCGTTTATATACCAGTGGTGTTCATGCTACAAGACAGACAGATTCATGACACTGCAAGAATTCAGAAAGACAGTAAGGAAATAGATAGTAAAGCTCTCTTTTCAAGCAGACCCCATTATTCAAAGGGCTCAAAACAAACGAACACAGACCAGAATATTTCCATTTTCTTAATTTCCTACTAAAATCTCTCTAAAGTAAAGCTAACTTATTGTTCAGCTTGTTCCTTTCCAGCACTGAAAACATAGTGTAAGTTACCTGTGCTGTGCAGATGTTGCTGGTAGCTTTATCCCTCCTGATATGCTGCTCTCGTGTTTGCAAAGCAAGCCGGTACACTTCCTTCCCACTTGCATCTCTAAGTCACAATAGAAAATGTTGCTTCTGTTACTTTAAAATTACAGTTTTAATCACACAGGCTTTATGCGTGCTAACCTGAAACTAGTTATCTATCCTCAGAGACAGAAGGGTGCTGGAGAGAACCAAGCATAACAAAGGAGAGCTGCAATACCAAACACAGCAAGACTAAAGAACCTCTATATCTCTGCTTATATCATTGCTGATAGAACACACAGTGAAATTGTAACTACAGGAGAATTTGGCATTTGTCTTAAAATGATGGAGTATTGCAGCTATTTTATCTGAAAAAATAATATAAACTAAATATTCTTAAGCTTATTGATAACGGTGAATGTTTTAGTTCTTTTGGTTGCTGAAGTACTTCTGGATAGCCTCTGTGCCACAGAAACACAGTCTTACAAGTGACAATTACTTATTACTAGTTAGACATTTTGTCAAAATACACAGTATATTACCATCAGCGATTATTAGAAGCAGATTTTGCACACTATTTCTTTGCTTTGGTTAAGCATAACTAAAATTTGAACTAGATTAAGTTCCTTCTAGATTATTTTGGAGTTTCACTGAATTTTCCATTTATGTTTTGTAGGATTGGATGACAGAGAAAAAGCTCTAACAGTAGAGAATATGTGGAGAAAGTTTGCAAAGCTTCCAGCCATCACAATGAATCCATTCTGCTTTTGGTAATCTCTTCATCCCACAATGTCCCAAGAACCATAGACAGTTCCACACAAATGGAATTCTTGAAGCTTGCTTCCTCAAAACTGATGGCAATTTTTAGTCTAACAGTTTTCAAGAAAAAAAGGGTGCTCAGTACAACACCATGGTCACTGGTTATTCACAAAGGATGCACAAGATGGCCATAGTATGTTTTTTATGGTTTCTTATGTATTACTAGGGTCTCTGAGGGGAGACTTGAGACTGGATAGCAGGTAAAAGATTTTCAGATAAAGAGTTCCAAAGCATTGGAATAGGCTGCCCAGGGAAGTGACAGCATCACTATCCCTGGAAGTGGTCAAAAAATGTGTGGGTACGGCACTAGAGGACATGGCTTAGTGATGAATATTAGTGACAGGTTGATAGTTGGACTTGATGATCTTCAAGGTCCTTCCAACCTTAAGGATTCTAAGACTCTATGATTTTAATCTTCACTTAATGGCAGAAGGAGCCCTTACCTTGTGACACCCACCATTCTGCCCGGCATCATCCTCACTAGATTTTCCTTAACAGCAAAGAATGCTGCGTGGGGTCCCCCATAGCACAGCGGGACGCCAAACCTCTGGGAGTTACCCAGGACAACATCCACCCCAAACTCTCCGGGAGGCTTCAGAATACAAAGGGCCAGCAGGTCAGTAGCACAGCAGGCGAGAGTCTGAGAACAGAAATGCACAAAGCAGTCAGCCTCTCTTCTGAAGGAATGGTATTCTGAAGGAATGGTATGGGAGCTAGGTTTTTAAATTTAGTTTCAAACAGTTCCACATCACTTGCATGGAACTGAAATGCAATGGCTGTAATAGTTACCAATGGCATGTAGCTGAGATGGTGTCTTACTAACATTTAGTTTCTATGAACATGGCTGTTTGATACATCAGATTGATGTCTGTGTGACCAATAAAATTTATTTTACCCCATTCTGATGAGCTCTTTCAACAAGTTCAGAAAAGTCTTCAATCTTCCCTTCAGTGTCTGGATACTGAAATAACACTCCACTGACATCCTTTCCACTGAAATCCATTTCATGGGGTAATTTGAACTCAGTAATAACACCTGTATAACTGGGAACAAAAACATGCAGAAGGCAAAACACTCAAACCACTTCCAACCATGGAGTGATACTTAATAAGATGTATTCATGGACTCATACATGACTATTTTCTTTACCATACAGAGAGTTGAACACCTTCACAGCACTTAACACTGAGAAAGTTTCATGTCACGGTATATAGAAGAAGAATTGCGTTCAATGTCACCATCCGAAATACAGAGCAAAGCAAACAAAGAATGCTTAAGATACTTGCTTCTTAGTAAAAGAAAAAAAAAGACCAGACTGAGTGCAACAGTCAAATGTATACAGTTGTGCAACAATTTAAAGGAAAAATTAAGTATTTTCTTTCTATCATATGTTTAGTCTCTTTTTAAACAGCTCTAATTTCCTTGGAGTTGTGTTTGATCTAGAAGTAATGCCAAATGATAAGAGCCTTCTGCTTTTAGTTTGCAAAGAAAGCACAGGCCAGAAATGTTAGGTAAATGGCAAAAAGGCACAGATGGTAAACGACTCAGTGTAAGGAAAAAGATATCGTGGAATATGGAGGAAAAACATTACTTTGCTCTAGTTTGGACCACTGCTATAGTTTGAGGGTGGCATCGGGCATCTACATAGAACTTTCTCCTTTTGTTGTGTCTGTAAAAAAAAAAAAAAAAAGAAAAAGAAGATTTGCACATCAATATCCATGCAAATAAATCACCTTATTTTTAAGAAGTGAGTTTTCCTATGTAAAAAGTCAGTTTAAAAGGTTGGTTATCACAACCAGATTAAGCGCAAGATTGCATGACGTTTCTGGAGCGTTTACATTTAAAAAGTTTATTTCAGACATTCAAATGAGAATCATACATGACAAAATTTAAAATATTATGAAACAGAATAGGAAGCTAATTTCAAAAGCCATGGGAATGGCTCCAAACACACATATTCTTTTGGAGTAATACAATTGTGGTCTTTAATACCGACTTTTCAATGTTGCCCTGGATAAAAAAACATGAGTCATTCAAATAGGTAAAGGGAGATGAAGAAAAAAATGGGTACCTGCCCACAGCAGCAGGGATAGAACTAGGTGGTCTTTAAGGTCCCTTCCAACCCAAACCATTCTTTGATTCTGGTACGACAATTCCCTAGTTTTCTCTGGTAAGCAGAATTTTATGACACACCGAGGCTTTGAACTACTGAATAGTGAGAAAACTATTTTTAGACATACTAAACTATGATTACAGAGTCTCAGCTGTGTAATCACCTTCCTAATACACAGTTCTGCAGTGACCTTCAGTCATTTATCATATTTCATTTGATTTGCAAATCCCTTTCACATTACTGTACAACAGACATATATGAAAGTAGATATGGATATACCAGTAACAGTTTCACTTTTAGCAACTCAGAATGATGTACTCCACTATTACTTAAAGCTTCATTTAATCACTGATGGAAAAAGATAATGCATATCTTCAACTTTCATGGGCACAAGAGACTCGGGCCACAGTCTGTTAGATTGTGTGATAAAAGGTCCTATGCATCTCCTGCAGAGTGGCAATGGCAGGTGGGGGAGCCCAAATAACACCCTGTCCCTGATGATCCCAGATGCTTCTCAGGGAAAATCAGCCCAGCAGAGACCTATCTCCACAAGGACAGAGGAGCAAAGAGGCCACCAGGCAGGTGGGAACTCTAATTAATTAATTAACCCAAACAGGCACACCATCTGGATGCCACCCCCCACTTGGCAAGTAGACATTATGGAAGACACGGGAAGAGCATTTGGGGATCACAAACATGACTTATTATGAGATGTTTTGGGGGATATAGCTAAGTAAGTTCTGTGAGCAACAAGTGTAGCAAAATAGGGAAGTAAGGGGATAAACTAGGACAGTCACAGAGTTGGTTGCTGAAACTCTTGCACCTAAATAATGAAGCCTGTCCTCTCTTCTTGTTTAACGCCCTACCGACTCCTTTCATAGGTATTGTCTATGTACGTGTACAAGTGCCACTGGAGTCAGACCATGAAGGATCCACATTTCCATAGTACAGCACCTGAAATGACTGGAGTGAGTGCCAGCAAGTGGAGAAGCACATGAACCAAGAGGATCCTTGTGTCTGTGGTGGTATCAGTGGGAGCAGGTGTGTGTCTGGGTGCCAGGAGCTGGGCTGGTACCCTAGGGCAGGGCAACTAGACTCTTCCCAGTATGCTCATGTCTCTGTCTTACTGGGGAGATGGGCACAGCACTGTAGGATGTGGATTCATCAGGGTGAGAGGGAAGGATTCCTCCCTGGCCTTCTGGCAGAACCCTTTTCACTGCAGCCCAGAAGGTTGTTGGCCTACAGCCACAAGTAAGCACACACTGCTGGATTGTGTTCAATCTGGTGTCACCCAAACCCCCAAAGGCCTTTTCAGCAAAGCTGCTTTCCAGCCTGCCAGACCCCATCAGGTACCCCCTATACCTGGGGTTGCTTCTCCCCCAGCTGCAGGATTTTGCACTTCCCTTGCTGACCATCACAAAGTTCCTGTCAACCCATTCTCTCCAGCCTGTCCAAGTCCCTCTGGAAGGCACCATGACTAACTGATCTATCAGCTGATCCTTCACGTTTTGCACCATCAGCAATTTTGCTGAGGATACAGTCTGCCTCATCACACAGATCATCAACTGAACCCAGTGTTGCCCCTGGCTTATAGTGGCTGTTCTCCACCTAGAGTTTATGTCACTGACAAGCATCCCTTGGGGCCAACATTCAGTTTTCTACTGTTTGAACCCAGAAGCCTGGGAGTTTTGAACTTTCTGTGCTTTCTGACACTGACCCCCAGGAGAGCACTGCTTTTGATTGAGGCCTTGGAGAAGGCTTCCAAATTTGAGTGATGGAGTTAGAATCGCTGTTGTGTAGTTAGAATAGAAGAGCATAATTTCACAAGGTGAAGGGTTTTGAATTTTGTGTTTTCAGAATATAATAATAGGTATGGGACAAGACAGAGGTTCTTGAGCATTGTCTCTTTCTGTCAAATTCTTCTTCATCCTTTCAGGCAGTAGTTTCTGGTTGGACAGTTAGTGCTGCACTGTGGGTCATAGGTGTTTGGTTATAGGGTCAAAAGTATAAATAATACAGGTATTAGCTCTTTATGGGACTGTTCAGATTTAAAAGACCTTGTAACTAGCTAGATTCACCTCCATTTTCCTTGCTTTTAGCTGGTAGCTAGAAGAGCTGCAGAACTCTCTGTACTTTGGATAAGATTTAATAAACAACCAAGTCCAAACATGAGAAAATTTGTCTCCATCATGTTTTTACTGAAGGCAGAAGAAAATGATGACAAGCCACTAATTAGGTGGTGCAGATAACCCATTACATCCCACCTAGCTCTGTCCCACCTCATTCAGCCCTTAATTTTTGGTTTCTCTTTTGATATTTAAGGGAAACCCACTGCTCTCCCCTCCCCAAGCAAGTCACTCAACTGTTGAAAGTCATCAGATTGGTCAAACATAACCTCCCCCTGTGTTAATTCATGCTCGTGACTCATTATCCCCTTCATGTCCTTCACATGTCTGGAAATAATTTCCAGGGCTAGCAGGTGTTCCATCATCACTGAGGGATCGAAGTGAGGCTGTCTGGCTGGCAGTTCCCTGAATCTTCATTCCTCCCTTCCTGGAGAAAAGTGTCACTTGCTTTGCTCCACTGCTGAGGCACCTCTCCCAGTCGCTGTGGTTGTTCAGAGATAATCAAGGGTGACTGGTGATACTCATAGTGGTACCAGGAGGCTCCCTCAGCAGCCATGGGTGCAGCACACCTGTCTACGTCCAGCTTGCTTAAATGTTCTCCAGCAAGACTGAGTCTTCCTGCCTCTACAATTTCTCCTATGTCCTTAGTTTTCTGAAAGCCTTAAATGTCTGAGTTAAACATTCACATCAATGCTAGGAACTTCTCTGGGGGCATGGCAAGATGGACTCAGCTGTACAGTGAACTGCTCGCAGTAAGAAGGCCACACTCAACTTCAACCCATTGCCTTCACACAGATAGATGCCTTCAAACTCCAAAATTACTTCCTGCTATGATTTAAACATATATTTAAACACAGTACCTGTGACATAATTGCATGGCTTCTGCAGCAGCTGTCCCTTCATCCAGCAAAGATGCATTAGCCACATCCATTCCTGTGATATCACATACCATAGTCTGGTAATTTAGGAGGCTCTCCAGCCTGCCCTGGGACACCTCAGGCTGGTAAGGAGTATACTGGGTAACCCTGTAAGAAAAGAGCTCCGAGTTTGGGTCTAGGAAAATAAATTTGTAACAAATTTGCAACATATAACTGAATTACATCACAGTAAAAAAATAAACAGTAAAGTGTAATTCATTAATAAGGAAATTTGTTAGAATACAGTTATTTTTAGATGCCATAATTTTTATCTTCTAGTGTTGACTTTTTACAGGACAAGAAATCTGTCTCTCCATTTTGAATAGAGGTGAATAGAGGAATACTTTTAACACAGAGGTGTGAGGGCATTATGGAGAAGGGACAGAGTAAGTAGACACTGAGTGTAGAAGAATTAAATCAAGTCACAACATTCAAAGGAGAATGTTTTGTGCAATCATATCTAGATATTGCCACAATTTTTCAATACTGTTTCTTAAGACCATTACTTGTCAAGTGTTCTCTACCCTTTGAAGAGGAAAGGCACTTGGTATTTCACAATCAAGCTCAGAAGTATGCAACTTCTTGTGAAGCGACAGTTTCCATTTATGTTAGAGGAGGGAAGTCAGACTGATAAAAGTTTCATTTGTTGTCATTTGGTGAACAAAGTAGTAGTGGCAATGTAAGCAACTCCTTCAAAAACACAAGAATCTAAGGGAAACAGTCTATTATAACAGTCCAGGAAACAAAGCAGCATGGGTCCAGGGATGAAAGGCAAAACCAGAGGTCAGCCTCTCCTCTCACTGCTGGAAATTTGTCCTGAACAGTAGTTCAGGACAGAATTTATGCACGATTGAATTTAGAGTAGCATCCAGAAAGAAGTAAGTCATAAGTGCAAATACTTGTGGCCTCTGTTTTCTAGTGATGGAAGAAAACAGCATTTTGTTTCCCTAAAAGGGCAGTAGTAAGTCTCAGACTTTTGAAAAATTAAGTGAAGGTATAAGCTTTCCAGAAAGACTCCACTGTTTGGAAGTTCTAGTCATGTAAAGTCAATAGAAGGTAAAAACCAAAGATTTTCAAATATCTTGCTCAATACCAAGTTCTCCAGCTTGTTGAGAGAAACAACAAAATAGTAAGGTGAGATAGCAGGAAAAAAGTCCTGAAGAGAATGCAAAAGCTAAAAGGACATATTCAATATGTGAACTCAAAGTGTAACATGTAATGCTAATGTATTTACAGCCTAATTAAATGAAACATCTGCTTGAATTGTTCCCATACACTATTCTGTACAGTAACAGAGAGCAATAGCTATGTATGGAGTATATAAATATTGATGATTTCCCCAAAACCTCTAGGTTTTTTTCTCATTCTTGGCCAGTTCTAGCACTAAATTAACTATCATCATATGACTGCATAGTTCACAGGTGAGACCATGGCTACATGTAATCTTGCTAATCCCAACAGTAGGACTTTTTTTTTTTCTCCACAGCAACAAAACCCAATGTTCAGTTTGCCAGATGAACTTTCAGTCTGGGAATATCAAGATTTCTTTTCTGTATGATCCCCTACCCACTCAGTTCTCACCAATAAAAATAATGATTCCAAATGCCTTTGCATGAGCAATTACTTCTATTGATTAGTAGAAAAAACTCCTCTGTACCTAAAGTTTTCCAATTGTGCTTTCTCATTTTATTTCACCTAAGGGCTGTTTGTTATGTTTTAACTTGCATAAGGAACTGGAATTAGACCAACAATAATTAAAACATTGTGATTAATTGAAATACATTACAGAACTCCTGCTCCTAAAATCCAAAAATCCTAAAAATCTAAAAATAAATAAGACTTAGAGGTCTACAGATATGTAGACCCATTTATGGCAACCCAAAGTATAAAAAGTACCTAACATCGAAGTAGCAATTACTTTTTGAACTGAGTAATACAATCCTTGGGTCCATTGTGGAGATTTTTGGTGTTTGGGCTTTTAAAAATATATGTAAAACCTTCAAATACTGATTTTACTAAAATAAAAATTACCCAGTAATAAAGATGACAGTTATTTTAGTACAGTATATAAAAGAAGGACCTGAATGACTAGTGACAGGGGAACTTGTAAACTAAATGAGAAAATGCAGGGTGATGTTCATTCTGTTGGAAAACGAGACTCGACATGAAATTTAGCTTTTCCTGTTGCATGATTTCTGAGCTACAGTTCTTTAGAAACCAACGTGTCAACTGGATGATCAGAACCAAGTACAATATTCTCAGCCTTTCCATAAACGAATTATCGTATTATGATAACTCAATGTCACTGCTGCTCACCAGAGAATCATTTGATCAGACAAGAAAAGAACTCACTTTATGGATAAGCATTCAAACCCTTGAGGGTCTCTGGTTTTAAAAAAAACCAAAACAAGAAAGAAATACTAAGAGAATAGACTTTAGAATTTTCTACTTCCTTAGAACTGTTTCTTACTTCCTCATCAGAAAATCATGACCATGGTATTGCGTGCTATTTTACTACCTCCACCCAAATTACGTATTCCAGTGGAGGAGGGAGCTGTTTTTAATTCAGGCAAAAGTTACAAATGAAATACTTTTGTTTAGGAGGTAAGTCTGCATACTTTCTTAAAGCAAATTTGTAATCTTTTATTTTTTCATAATATATAGGAACTGTAAAAAACACCCCAGTGGCATATTTTACAGAAAAAAAAGCATCTTCTAGAGTAAATTTCTAGCTTTGGCATGAACAACACAGTTCCTACACAGTAGGAGACACATCACTACCAAATATATGAAAGCCTTATTAAAAAAAAAAAAAAAGTGGAACAAGTGTGTACTTATACATATACATTCAACAATAAAACATGGTACGTTACCATCCTGCATTCTCCAGCAAGTTGCGTGCAATGGGCTGAGGCACTGAGCAGTTGTAATAACCCATGCCTATATAGGACCGCCAGATCTTGTTCTTGCTTGCAATATTGTACAGAGTGTCAAGGATTTCATTTTCACCTAATTGGAAATAAGTTTTGTCAGAATGCTACAGCTACACGTAACAGTAACAGTTTTTAACCCCAGAACAAAAATAAAAACCAAAACATTGGTGGTGCAAGTATAAACAGCAGCAGAACAAAGCGTAAGTCAAGAATAACAAAGATAAAGTAATAACCTGGTAAAATACGCTAGGAAAGTTTAAGTCCTGCCAGAATTCTGGAAAATGCAATACCTGGATAATAACAGAGCTCCAAAGCATGTGGAAAAAATAGCAAGAGAAACAGCTGTAGGCAGAAGGAACTCTTTGTGTGCTAATACAATGTACATTCAATCCAGAAGAGACCCATATTAGACATGCATTAAGAAGTACCTCAGGAGACATTCCTTATTAGCTGAATCTTGCAGAATCTACATTGGTTGAAGCCATGACCATCCACAGCTGTCATTTAGTGTTTCTATTGGAGCCATATTGGGCTCACATTGGAGCACAAACTGGGCTTACATCAAGCACCCAGGAATAACTTCTTAGTATCATAGATAAATCACCTTTATTTTCTCACATTCTCCCTAAATTGCTAATAAAACAGAACAGGGGTTTTATTTTGTTTGTTTGGGTTTTTTTTAATTCAATTTTAGCTTGCTTCATCATATCAGTAAAAAAATGTTAATAAGAGTACTTCTAGTTTAAGACATTCAAGATGCAAATAACTTTCAAATGAGTCTGCCAATCTAGTTTGAAGACACTACAAAAGAATGATTTTGAAGTACACAGAATGAAAGCATTTGCACTTCCTCTCTACCCCAATCACAGCTTACTCTTTGGTCTTGCTTATCAGTGTCCTGAAAGCTGTGCAAAAATCACACTGAGTCACCATTCCTAGAAGTCAATGAATAATGCTACAAACATCTGCCAAAGAGTAGCATTTTAAAAATATATTAGTAGCTGAGGATGCAGAAAGATGGTCAGTAGACTGTCTTAAGATCACACAGAAAGGTCAGCCCAATCTAACAAACCTGGGAAGAACTGGACACCAATTCTCCTGGGTGAGGGGAGCTGATGTTTAACTCCTCCTCCAACTCTGACCTTCGAGTTTGCTGTAATGGGACAGTTACACAAAATTCTACTCCCTCTGCACCACAACTGGAAGATGACACTTTGTAATACAATGCTACAAATCACAGAATTAGAATACCTTGGGCCCTGGATGCCTCAAAATCTACTTTTTTCTCTGCAAGTTACTTCAGCAAAAGAGATCAAGTCAGAATAGTTAATTTTCTAGAATGTGGTGGCAAATCATTATCTAGGTTTTGAATCAATTTCTAGTGCAATCACAAACAAGGATATTAGAACTTCAGCTCTGATTTTGAAACTTTTTTTTCTTTTACTCAAGTTACTACTATTGCATTTGATGCATAAAGATTTTTTCCCCCAAAATCTCCGGGTTTTCAATTAATTTATTCCACAGTCACATTACACCTTTCACCAAGATTTTTTACTGATATTCAGTTCTCCTTTCAAAGTTCATTTCTTCTCTGCTTTTACTCAGTGTTACCATTAGATCTAATGTATGAAGAGTGATTTCTTAGTTTCAGTAAACTGCAATTTAATTTTTTTTTTTCTGGACACTTGTATGCTCCTTAGGCTTGAACTCAGCAATGTGCAGAGCAAAGTTTCTAAAAAGTGGTGAAAAACTCCACTCCACAGAGCTCTTCTGACAGAGTTTATAATAAGACAAAGGCAGTTGTTTGTTTAAGTGAGCTTTAGCATTGTAGAGACCTTCCTCTACCACTTGCAAAAAGTTTGATGAAAGAGTCTGGTTGCAATTTCAGACAGAGGCTTGTACTCTTGCATAAGTCAAACATCAATGATTTCTTGGAAATGGTAACGAATTTCTTTGTTTAATTCCAAATTGCATTTGAAGGCAGAAGCTGGCTATCATTTAACTTGCTTGCTAGCTCAATGTCACACACAAAAATGCACTGAGTGCAGTTTCTGCAGTAAACACATACCACAAATACTGTACAATGTGACAGATAACTTTCCTTTGTTTGCTCAAATGGGCTTTTCTTGTAGAGTTATTTCTCTGCAATTGCAGTTAACGACATGCAGTCACTTAGTTTGTGCTGGAGACAGCTGAAACAAACCTGCTTCCAAACTGATTAAAGGCACAAAGCCAAAAGCCTAGTAATGCTGCAAGAAGCTTAGGTAGGGACTGTGCTTAAGAGTAGAATTCATCTAGAATACCTACACTGAGAAGTTCCAAGACTGCATATATTTTTAATTATCACATTTTAATGACCTACCGGTGAAGACACACAGCTAATTTTAACCAGGGTGGTAAAATACTGGAGGACACACTCCTACTCCTGCTTCACCTTACTGACCCTGCTCCTCTGGTCACTTCAACGGCAATGGCAGTACTACAGCTCAAATACACATCTCCCACATTTGACATGCCTCTTTGAAGAGACCAGGGATAACAACTCCTTGCCCTTTGCCTTCTGCTGCCTTGAAGTACTTCATCACAGTACATCTTCAGGAAGACAGCTCATAAATAAAACTGCAGTCCTGAAGAAAGGAAGTCAATAGCCCCTGATTTATCTATTAGCCTGGCTTACCTATAACCAAACATAAACCCATGAAGATTTCATTAATTCAGTGTTTACTTTACACTGATGGGGTTCTGAATTCAAGTAAGACTGATGTAGATAATGGTGAGAGAAATTAACACAGATGTTGGAGTCCAAAGACCAGAGGGCAAGGCAATGCAACAAAACATTCTCACTAGTACCCTCCAGCACCAACAGGAGGAGGTGTAGCTGGGCTCTTAACAGCAGTGCACAGCAGGAGGGCAAGAGGCTCAGGAGACAAGGAGAGCTGGGCCCACGAGGACAGTACAGCAGTGCAGCAGGGTCTCCACCTTTTGAGATTTCATGTTCTAACTGGGTGAAGCCCTGAGCAATCTAATCACAGCAGAGCTTTGGGCAGGGGCTGGAGACTGACCTGGGTCTCCACCAGTCCTGTGTCTCTGTCAGTAGCCTTACTACCCACTCTCTTAAGCCTAGCTTTCGACTATGCATTCCCATAATGTTATTTGTGAAAGGGTTCTAACTCTTTATTGATAATTCTGTACATAACTGATGCAAGCACAAAGGCAGATGAATGTGAAAACAAAAGTGATCTTACGTATGCTTAAAAACTAATCTTCAGATTCATAATGAAGTTGCTACATTTCCATTTCAGCCCAAGACTGTCACCAAACCCTGAAAATAATACTTTTTCTGCTGTATAAAGTACAGTAATTTCACAACTATAAGGTGCACCGGATTATAAGGCACACCTCAGGGAGTCGGCAAATTTCGCAACTTTCTACATTATATAAGGCGCACTGGACTACAAGGCACACTTTTTTTTTGCAGCGAGGAGCTGCACCGCGTGCAACAAAGTAACGAATTACTGGCAGGTGCTCAATCTGCAAACACTTTTCACAGATTGGCATAGCCTTTAAACACAGCCCCAGGTGCCTTCCCCATGCTGTGGGCCCCAGCACTCCCACCCACCCCTGGCGCCAGCCGGCACGGCTCACGGCTCCTGGCTCCTACCGCACAGCTGCGCCACATCCCGGCCTTCCGCTGCCCGGTGGCAGTGGCGGGTCCTGGCATCCCCCCAGCTGGCGACCGCACCACTTCTCCCCACTTCTCCCTAGCTGGCGACTGCACCGCTTCTCCCTGGCCGGCAGCCACGGCAGGTCCCGGAGTCCCCTGCTTGGTGGCTGCGGCTCCCGCGGTTCCCGGTTCCCCCCACATGGCCACAGCTCCCGCAGGTCCTAGCTCGGCTCACATCTCGCACTTTCGGGTTGGCTAATTTCCAAACTTCGTGCATATATAAGGCGCATCCAGATTACAAGGTGCACTTCAGGGTTCGGACCAAAATTTTAGTCAAAAGGGTGCGCCTTATAGTCATGAAATGACTGTATATAACTTGGAGCATATGTAGTGGAAATGTTGTGTTTTCTAGATACTTATTAATTTCCTTATAACTAAATAATATGGGGTACCTAAAAATTTGAATTACATGGTTCAAATAACACAGCTTAAGATATTTTTGGTTGTGGTACTAATTTCTTTTAAATTCTCCTAGCAATGAGATTAAGAAGCAATATGCAAAATGTGGAAATAAAGCAAAAAGAAAAATCTACTATGTTTAAGTAATGATTGAACTCCAGCCACCCTCACATTCAGCTTTTTGTTTCCAGTGTTCTAAAAAAACCATGACTGAAGTTCCTTTATGATAAACTCATTTTATTGGGTGTAAAATAAAAATTCCTTAAGAACCTACTTCAGCAAAAAAAATTGCCAACTAAGTCACTGCAGTTGATCTTTATTTCTCTCATCAACTCATTAAAAATTAAGATCAAGACAGTACTCAGAATAAGGTCCACTGCTTTTGCTGTACTCCTATCTTATAACTGGAGAAAAAATAGGGAGAGTCTGAGAGGTTCTGTGAGGACACTTCCTAATTGCTACATCTACAGGTAGCAAAGGCAGAATATATGGCAAAAATAGGAAGAGAGACTGAATTATCAGATCATAAAATGATACACTGTTATTTCTGGTAGTGTTGTTGTAGTTAGCACAGTAGAGTTGCCTTGAACTTGAGATGTCCGCAAAATATGGTACTAGAGAAGAAGAGTGGAGAAAATACAAAGGAAGCAGTTCAAGTTACACAGTTTGAACCATGCAATACAAAAAGGTTGCTATTTATCTGATATATTTGTATTCACTTCATATCAGATCTTAAAAAATCTAGCCTCTGAGATCAAGGAAGCAAGATCCTTAGAACAACAGATAAAATGGAGACTAATTTGTTTCTCTTAGTTAAGTAATTACAGTAATTTCACGACCATAAGGCGCACCTGACTATAAGGCGCACCCCCCGGGAGTCAGCAAAATTTGCAACATTGTAGATGAGATAAGGCGCACCCATCTATAGGGCGCACACTTTTTTTTTTTTGCAGTGAGGCTCCGCCCCCAGCTCCTCCTGTGAGGTTGCTGGCCGAGGCCCCGCCCCCAGCCGGCAGCCATTGGCCCCCGGGCCTGCCAGGACCCGACAGGGGTGGCGCCGCAGGCCCCCGGGCCTGCCTCCACCCGGCAGCCATGGGCCCCCGAGCACACATGGACCCGACAGGGGTGGCGCCGCGGGACCCCGGGCCTGCCTGTACCTGGCAGCCATGGGCCCCCGAGCCCGCATAGACCCGGGAGAGGGGGGTGCCGCGGGCCCCCGGGCCTGCCTCCTCCCAGTGGCCGTGGGCCCCTGGGCCCGCCTGGAACCGGGAGGCGCGGTGCCGCGGGCCCCTGGACCTGCCTGTACCCGGCAGCCATGGGCCCCCGGGCCCGTCTGTACCCGACAGGAGGGGGACCGTGGGTCCCCAGGCCCGCCTGTACCCGGCTGCTCCGTGCTACCTCTCCAGGGCAGGGCTGTGCCTGCCGTCCCTCTGTGTCCCTTCCATGAGGCCGGAGCAAGCCTGCCGGGGCTCCTCCCCACCTCCATGGGTCCGGAGCAAGCCTACCGGGGCTCCTCCCCACCTCCATGGGTACGGAGCAAGCCTGCCAGGGCTCCTCCCCGCCTCCCCGGTGCTGGGACAAGCCTGCCGGGGCTCCGCTCTGCCTCCACGGGGCCGGAAGGAGTCCCGGTAGGCATGCCCCGACCCTGGCGGGGGGGAAGAGTCCCGGCGGGCTTGCCCCAGCCCCATGGAGGCGGGGAGGAGTCCCGGCAGGCATGTTCCAGCCCCGGGGGAGGCAGGGCGGAGCCCCAGCAGGCATGTTCCAGCCCCGGGGAGAGGGGGAAGAGTCCCGGCAGGCATGTTCCGGCCCCATGGAGGCAGCATGGAGCGGCAGCAGGCATGCCCTAGCCCTGTGGAGGCAGGGCAGAGCTCCACGGGGCCAGGGCAAGCCTGCTGGAACTCCTCCTCCCCTCCACGGGGCTGGGACATGCCTGCTGGGGCTCCGCCCCCCCTCCACAGGATTGGAACATGCCTGCCGGGGCTCCGCCCCCCCTCCCCGGGGCTGGAACATGCCTGCCGGGGCTCCGCCCCTCCTCCACCTGGCAGCCATGGCCCTGCCGGCTTCCCTGCGGCTCGCAACTCTCACTTCCGGGTAGGCAAATTTTCCGAACTTTGACTGTCAGATAAGGCGCACCGGACTATAAGGCGCACTTCCGGGTTTGGGGGAAAGTTTTAGTCAAAAGGGTGTGCCTTATAGTCATGAAATTACTGTAATTCAATCTCTTAAAAAACCCCAACCAAACAAAAAAGCAAATGAAAAAGCAGATTATATTGAAGAAAACTAGTTCCAAAGCACACAGTAATAATGCTGTAGCACAGCACAAGGCAAGTGCATGTTCCAGATGCTGTGTTCCTAACTTCAAGATTTGGGCAGCCCTGGTGCCCTTCCCCTTCCTTTCATTCAGGCTACCTATGCTCACCCAGCCAGCCTGGGCACCACACAAAACCTCCTGATGCTGCCAGGCGCCAAAAGCAGGGCAGGTTGAGTAAAACAAGATGCCTTTCCCTGTTCTACCCACAAGAGCGTCTGCCTGTGAAAAAAAACCCAGCAGCTTCAAAGTGTGTGAGGAGCAAAATGCCCTGGGTGGTAATGCAGATTCTGCACTATGTGTGGCAACACTCTGGAGGATACAGTTACCCCTTTCAGCCAAAATGGCTAAATTAGCTCTAAAAATCTGACTGACATTAGGAGATGATTATTAAGTCATCCAGAATTAATTTTTAACTGGCATTTAAAAATATAAAATCCTACTAAAGAAGATTCACTGAAAAACGAGCTGCTAATGTGGAGACACAACTAGTCTTTATTACAATGTAACTGCTTCAGAACACTATTACTTTTAATAACATTTACGCTGGAAATGCAATTGAATTCCTAAGATTTTGGGAACTAATGTTTATAAATTCTACAATTTGATTAAAAAATTTTGGTGTAGTTCACAGAATATTTTTTAATTCAGCCTTTCAAAAAATTCAAATCCTGCACTAAAAAGCAGAAATACAAACACATGCATAAGATCTATCCATTACATATAAAGACAGATGTACCACGGCAGCATTGCAGGGACAACTATGACTGACACAGATAGCAGGTTTGTCAGGATAAAATAAAGAGGATTATGCTTATATAAGATAATTTCTTATTTATTTCAAATGGGTCAATCACAACATATGTGCTACCTTCAATACCTAAAAAAAAGCTGATTGCTCAAGTTTACTTGCTGTAGTCCAGGGAATAAAGCTCTGTAACACCAGCCGATCCCAATTAAGTATTGCACAGATGTCTAGCTTTGTTGTAAATACTGGCTGAATGGAAGTTACATGCCATAATTATGTTTTTCCTTAGCTATATCTGCAAAGATATCTGGATGTAAAAGAGCCCCTCTTCCACAATTAGTTGAGGTACAGGACTGAAATTTACTGTTAGCTGAAATATGACATTTTGCTATTTCACCCCTACTGGAATTCAGTAGCATTTCCGGATGGTTTTACAGTCAGCGGGCTTATGGCAAGAGACACTTTTAAAGTGGCTAAGTGGCCTTTTTTTTTAATTTTTTATTTTTTTGGGTGGGGTGTCACAACATGGACATAGCTACTCCTGTTATTTTTCATACCGAGAAAATGATTTTATTTCAGGTACAACTTAGCACAAGCTACAGTCCTTCCTTCCTCCATCAGTGATAATTGCAGTACAAGAAAAGTATCTGCCAATACAGATAATAATAATTATTTTTAAAGCATTTAGAGCATAGATGCACTTGTACCAGCAAAACGTGGCATTTACCAGATGGACTGACTAGTTATTCAACTCAAGAAAAATGGATCATGGAACCATTTAGGTAGAAAAACACCTCCAAGATCATCAACTCCAACCTCTGACTGATTACCACCTTGTCATGTGAACCCTGACACTAAGTGCCATGTCCAATTGTTCCTTGAACACCTCCAGATACACCTTCCTGCACAGTCCATTCCAATGCCCAACCATCAAGAAATTCTTACCGATGCCCAAGCTGAACCTTCCCTGGCACAGCTGGAGGCAGTTTCCTCTTGTTCTGTTGCCTGGGAGAGAAGAGGCCAAACCCCACACAACTACACTACTCCCATGCTACTCCTGTCAGGTAGCTGTAGAGAGCCTGCTTTTCTCCAGCCTAAACGTCCTCAACTCCTGCAGCTGCTCCTCACAGAACTTCTGCTCCAGACCTTCACCAGATTTGTAGACTTCCTCTGGACACCCTCCAGCACCTCAGTATCCTTCATGTAGTGAGGGGACCAAAACAACGCATGATTGAAGTTGTGGCCTCACAACTTGAGTGCTGAGTCAGGGGGACAATCCCTGCCCTGGTCCCCCTGGCCACACTGCTGCTGGTACAGCCCAGGATGCCATTGGCCTTCTTGGCCACCTGGGCACTGCTGGCTCATGTTCAGCTGCTGTCAG
>PYHW01009486.1:4103133-4131776 GCA_013186435.1 Turdus rufiventris | reverse complement strand
TGTGACCCAAGGGCAGGACCCAGCTCTGGCCTTGTTGAGCCTCACACCACTGGCCTTGGGCCATGATCCAGCCTGTCCAGATCCCTCTGAGCCTTCCTGTCCTCCAGAAATGTCCAGTTAACTAAGGTTAAAAACTTTCTCTCTATATATATATGTGTTATGTCCTTCAGGGAAGTAACGAAGCTTCTTTCTTCCACTGAAGAGTAGGTCTGTGCTAAAATGTCTAGGAGAGGCAACACAGGTACAAAAAGACTGTGTTTCTACTGAAATCAGAGGTTTTCGTTATCATTAGTGGAATATGCAGTGCTATATAAACAAGCTCTTTAACACAAGCTCCATCCACAGGAGCCTCTTCTTTTCTTTTTTTTACTGCTATTGCATACACACATTTGATTAATTTCCCTTCTTTTAGACAACTTGCGAGATTGTCAAAGGACGGATCTGTAAAGTAATTTTTCTAGTGACACACACCGAATAAAAACTTGAAGATTATATAGCAAATGTACACATCAAATTTACACACCTGAGATGAGGTCTACAGCTATGAAAATTTTCCAAAGCACCCAAATGCAATTGTGGAGACCCATAATACACAGACCTGCTTTTTATGGTGGGTGTGTGGTTTTCTTGAACTGCATGTCTAATTGTATGTATAAGGATTGACTTCAATGAGACTTCCACATAAGCTCAGCTGTGATGTTATAAAGGAGTAGCTCTAGCACATGTTTTCAGCTACACTCCAGTTTGTGGAGTTACTACAATTACATTTTTGAGTTATAAAGACAAGTGAAAATTGATGTATTTGTATTATAAATTTTATAAATGCTGAAGTTCATTGAGTGACATGTTTTGAATTGCCTTGTTCTGTTCTCTCTTTCCATGTATGAGTTAGAGAGACAGTGAGAGCATTCACACAAATAAAACCAAATGTTTGCATTAAAATAGAATACAGTTTTCATGACATTTCCATTTAGTTAAAGGTATATGATTGAGAAATAATGCCCCATCCTCAAATAAGAAATATCACCCTGGTGATTGGAAAGTGTTCTCTCTAACAGCACATCAAAGAGGAAGCAAGCTTCACTCAGATTACAATGTCCTGGGTACAAGATGTTCAATGTGACATTGCACAATTTCAAGCTGAGGATTTTAACTTTTCTTTTAAAAGTTGTGGAATTTTCTGCTACCAGTGCAGGGGAAAACTAGTGACAAACAACTACACATTAAATTATAAAAGACAGTCCAGCACACAGGCTGCAGAAGGAAAAACACAGTTGTGTATAGAAAAAATAAATTTCAGTACCTCATGCAAGCATCTCCTTTGAAAACTCACTGTTGCATGCTGTGCAAAGTGAGACTCTGCATCACAGTCACATTCTTTCAAAGTTTACTCTAAGGGAACAAGAACAGCATAGCAAGTGGAGCAAAATGCCAGTGGACTAAATACACTGTTGGCTAATGAGGTCCTGTTGCACAGTGAGAACTTGCCTACAACTCGACATCAACTAATGCACTATTGTGTAGGAGACATCCATTCAAAATTCCTATGAAAATCAGCATTTGAGCACTGCATCACAATTGCGACTTAGGTTGACATCACCAGGTTAATTTCCAATAATGTGTATGTATTTTAATGCCCACTATCCTTTATCACTTTTACATGTGTTTTGGTGAAGTAAATTTTTAAGAGTATATTATTAATTAATAATAGAAATGAATTATTAAAAAATTAGAAAGACAAAGATTCTAAGACAAAATTGTTAGTGACAAACTGCATTTCACTCCTTCCACTGACCTAAAAAATAATAACCTAAAAAGTTCTTTTCTTTGAGGTCAGTGAAAAATCACTTCTTATTCAGTGAGTACGTTGATTAAAGCACATTAACCATAGGGAAATATGCCAGGCAGTACTTTCAGCAGTTAAATTCTGCCTCTCTGCCCAGCCTCTCTCCATTTTAGTAAGATAGAAAGTTACCAAAGACTGAAATACCACTGCATCAATAAAACATTTTAGAGGTAGAAACTATCAGTCCCTGTTGTATCCCTCCTGGCTAGAATCTGTCTTTTCAGGGTGTAGTTTCCCCGGCTGTTCATTGTGGTGCTGCCTCTCATGCGTGATGTCATCTCAGAGTAACCAGATTGAACTGGCCAGGAACCTCACCAAAGCTGCAGGCCTGAAGTTTACACTCAAATTACAGCACACAGATGAGCAATGAGAAAAATGCCAGCAAGAGGAATCAAGTTTTCTACAAATCAGGCAAAGGATTGTGACACAAAAATGAAGTCAATACTGATGTAACTGGATCCCATATCTGAATGGTCATTGAGCTTTGTTAGTTTTAGTGTAATTATTTAGCATTGGGGATTTTTAAGTGTTTCTTTCACTTACAGGACTTCCAGCATCACATTCATAGATACAAAAAGTACAAAAGTATACTCAAAAATACACTCAAAAAATACCGTTAAGCAGGTAGAAACTTTGTACTGTGCTTGCTAACTCTTAAAAATGTTAATACCTAAAACCTCGTGAAACCACATTAAATTTTCTGCAGCAATTTGCTGAATTACTGTGGTGTGACAATAGCTGACTCAGATGTTTAGTATTCCTGCAGTTTAGCCATAACACTCAATTAAACCGACTTAAAATTCTGGCCATTAGTCTACCACGTACCATCATATGGAGACACAAATTTTTCATGTCACTAAAAAATGCAGGTTATTATTGGGTGAATCGTGGGGGAGGAATAAAGAAATCCTGCAGATACATAAGAATCACCAAAGGACATGGCCCATTTGATGTTGACACTAAGGGGATGATTTTTAGTCATACTTTTGCCTTCACATTAGGCCCGGGACAAAGCGAAGTCACTTGAACTCCAAACCGGGTTTTCGGGCAGCCCCCTGTCTGCTACACACACTTTTCCGACCTATTTCCAAGAGGAGTGCTATAAAGGCAGCAGTCAAATTACTCTGCGGAGTTGGTCGGAGAAGAATGAAGTGTCGGTGATGGTGCTGCTACGCTGATTTCAGTGTTACCCCGCACTTCTGCTCGGGCGGTACGATCAGACCGCTACACGTGTCAGCGGGGAGGGACGTCGGGTCAGGGGGAGCGCACCCCAAGTCCCCCCCACCCACCACGGGCGCTGGAGGCCGGAACAGGCCCCCACCCCGTGCCATGCGGTCACTTACAGACGTGGTCATCGATCCTCAGTGGCCTCCGGAGGCGGATGCTGGCCGGGATGGTTTTGTCCATCAGCTCCTCGACGCTCTGCAAGAAGCGCCCGCACGCCGTGGTTAGCCCCCGGGGCGGCACAGCCCGCACCGGCAGGGTCCGCCCCCACCGCCTACCTGCACCCCGACGGTCCGCAGCATCTCCCGCTTCTCCTGCTCCCGGGGCCCGATGTGCCGCCGGGAGAAGTCATCGTGCCGCGGCAGGAGCTGTTCGATGCACCGCGCCGCCTCGCCGCCGCCCCAGCGCCGCTGCCCCGCCGCCGCCCGCAGGTGCGGAGCCCCGCGGGCCGCCAGCCGCCCCCACCAGCGCCCGCAGCTCTGCATGGCCCCAGCACAGCCCCGCCAGCGCCCGCACCCCTGGCACAGCCCCGCCGACACCGCCGGGTGCTCGCACTTGAGCGCGGGGGGCGGCGCGGCCCGGCCCCCACTGCCCGCGCCAATGGGGCCCGGGGGCGGCACCGCCCCGGCCCCGCCCGCCGCCACCTGCCCGCCCGCCNGACCCGCCTCTGCCTCCGGCCCGCGGGCACACCCCGGAGGCCATTTTCCCAGGAGAGAGGGCTTTCGTGCACAAAAGCCTTGCTCGCGTAGGATAAAAAGGTTTTGTGTTTCTTTGGCAGAGCGTGGACTTGCTTTCGAGTGGCGAGCTTTAGGATCAGCTGTCCATAGCTGCTACCGGCGCGTCTGTGTCTGTGCGTGTGAACTTTATTACTACTTTAACTTTTGGTGGTGTTAGTCTTTGGGAGCGGTAACTCCACAGAGAGGAATCTACTTCCCCCATCCTTCAGTTCTTTTTCTTTCTGAGGATGATACTAGCATAATTACAAACTTGTATTTTTATTTATAAACAGATGCCCACATTTCTTCACCTTCCAGAACTAACTCCAGAGTTGCCACATTGAGGATACATATTTGAATCAACACTAAAATAAAGTAACAGTGAAAGAAAAAAAAAACTTTCCAAGATGTTAATTAGTTTCATCTTAATTGTATCACAGATCTACTGCCTTCTGAATTTAGTAAGATAACTGATCACTACTTTGGAACCTGAAAGAAAATTTTCTTTGCACCAAAGATAACTGATTCATGCCCTCCATTCCTGTAGTGAACATGGAATTACTTCTCTGATATAATCTGAGTTATCATAAATACTCCATTATAAAGTAAAAGGCCCTCACAAATGTATGCTACGATGTATTTGGAGTAATGATTTGAGTCCCCGGTTTGAAAATAAGGGATCCCCAAATTAAGTGAGATGAAGCTTGCTTCAACAGCAAAGCTGTTTGCTGCAAGGGTTTGTGATACAACTCAAATACTGACTTAACTAAGTGCTATTAAAATATAAATGTAGTGCTTTTCTCCTCTAAATGTATATATTGCTTCTTTACAAATATGATAGTAGCATGAAGGAAATTAAAACTTTGCTATGGGTTTTATCTTGAAATCACATGAGTGAAATAGAAATACTAGACAAATACATTAAAACCATGATAATAACAAATTAATGCCTGTTCTGAGTTTGTTCCTACATAATTCCTTTTTAAAGTAATTCTAAAATTTTTTGAAAAAAACCAGATTGTGTTCAAATATTCTTTTAGACTTTATTCAAGTGATAAGTGTTCTTAAAAATGATCCCTTTTCTTTGGCAGGTAGCATCAGGATGGTATTTCATACAAACTAAGACATTACATTCAGCTCGTTCAAAATGGTAACTTTGACAAAATTATTTCTTCAATGTGAGGTCAGAGTTTTATAGCTGTCTGTAGTGCTTTAGGAAGTGAAATCTGAGGAAACAGAGAAGCATCCAAAACATCCCAAACAATATCTTTTCTATCCATGTTTCTTAATTTTTCAGAACCAACCCCAGTTTTAGTTCAACTTGAAAGCTATGCATTGGAGATAGAAGACTGGAGAGATGTGCCAGTGAGCCACACAGCAATGTCAAGGCATGCCCACTTCACCTTGGAAAGCACTGCATCTGGACTGGTTTGTATATATACACTCTGTATATAATTTTTTTTTTATTCAGAACCTCAGCACAGATTTCGGCTTAGTGTGAACTATGCGTAATTGCTGTGGTAGAGATACAAGCCTGATTTATGTGCTTGATCAGTTAGACAGCTCTTTAGCAGCCTCTTGAAAATTATTATTTATTGCCTTAACTAGCACAATAGGAATCTGGAACAAGAGATGCAATAGAAAGTAGAGCTTGGAGATCAAAGGTGACTATAATTTTGATATCAAAACAAGGAAAGCTAGCTAGTCTTGTAGCTTTAACTAAATTTATCACTTCATAATACATAGTCAATAAAACCAGCTGTTTTCTTCATGTATATCAGCAAGAGGAAGGTTTCTTGGAAGAGAGAAAAGGATTGGGAAACCGCATCTTGCTATTATTACACCTATTTGCACAAAGCTCAGAGATGCATATGTCTTTGCCTGATCAGCTCACCATGTGAGTTGCTATGTAGCTTTTTGGGACATCAGTTTTGTTAGATGAAGCCAAGACTTTAAAAGGAGTGCCCTCTACCCTTTAAATTAAAGTGACATTTTATATGTACTGTTTGGTATTTTTAAGCTTTCTATTAATGTCTTGACTCTGGTTGTGATTTAGCCAAAAGATCTATTGCAGTTTTAATACTGCAAGGTTCATGGGTGGTGGTGGAACTATCCTTCTGTGCTCTTTTAAAATAATGAATTATCAAAATAAGAAAATGATATTAATTTTTTTTTAAGTTCACTCCAGTGCCCTCCTATAACCTAGAGAGGAAATATGTGCCAGGTGATGTACACTACTGTACCACAGAACATGGAGCTAGGGTCAGATTACAGTGTTATCTGTAATAGTAACTAGTTTCTGATACTGGCCAATGACAGCTACCTAAGGAGAAACATAAGACAAGGCAAAAAGATGTGCTGATGCCAATCTGCAGTATTTCAGTTACCATCCTGGGATTTCTGCATTTGCTAGTCATTAAGGTACTTTTTTCCCAAATTTGTTCAGCTAATCACTGAACCCATGTAAACTCTTAATGGAATAAATGTAACAGCTTACTCTTCAAAAGCAGTCATATTATAAGCCTTTCTTCCTTTATTTACAATTTCTTAAAGTAGTGAAGAGCACTCATAATGTTAAGGACATTTCAACAAGTAAAGCAAAAGAAAAAAAAAATATGAATATCAGTATACAGACTTTGTACAACATATGCTGACTTCTGTCCTGATGCAAGATTTATTCTGTACAAATTCCTCAACAGAAAGACAATTTTTAGCAGTTTAAATTGCCATCTCCATGGTTGCTCCTGCTTATGGGTTTGTACTATAAACTGTAAATGGGTTTGCACTGTATTGCTGCCTTTTAATTTGAGATATCTTTAGCACAGATATTTGTTCTCTTTTGCAAGTACTTAATCTGTAACATGATTCTTTGTTTAAAATAAGATTTGAAAAGCACTATGGCTGTCATTACATAAAGAACAATGCAGCTTCTTGTCCACCAACACACTCAAATCATTATCTTCAGGGCTGCTCCCACTCTGTCTCTGCCCAGACATTATTTCTGCTTGAGATTTCCCTAATCCAGGTGCAAAACCATCTCACACTTGGCCTTTTTGAACTTCCAAAGGTTTACACAGGCACACCTCTCAAGCCTGTCTAGCTTGCTGTGGATGGTATCCCTGCCCTCCAGCATGGTGACTGAACCACAGAGATGAGTGGTGTCATCACTGGTCTCTACTAGGACATTGAGCAATTGACCTGAACTCTTATCCAGCCAATTCCTTACCCACTGAGTGATTCATCCATCAAATCCATGTCTCTCAAGTTTAGAGACAAGGATGTTGGGCAGGACGCTGTCCAGTGCTTTGCCCAAGACCAGGTAAATGATGTCAGTTGTTTCTCCCTCATCCATCAATGCCACAATCCTGTCATAGAAGGCCTCCAAACTTGTCAGGCACAAATCTCCCCCAGTGAAACCATGCTGACTGTCGTCAATCAACTCCCTGTCCTCCACATGCCCTAGCATGGTTTCCACAAGGATCTGCTCCATGGTCTTGCTGGGCACTGAGATGGCACTGACTGTAGTTCATTGGGTCTTCCTTATTTTCATTTTTTTCCAAAATGGTTATTCTTCGTCTTTTCCAGCAGGGTACCAGACTGGGGATATTCAGTGAATATAGCTGTCAATATCCATGAATGTTAACCTATGAGTAAAGCCCTTCCAACTCCATTTCATGTGTGGACAAAAGCTGAAGAAAGCAAGTGTCAGAAGGTTTTTAAGGTAACTAGGTATTAGTTTGTTTTCTGCATTTCCTCTGTCAGAGAGCACCGCAGTCCTGCCTTTTCCTCAATCTAGGAGTTCCAGGGGTTGAGAGTGACTCCAGGGCATGGTCCCACAGGTATAGTCATAGCAGGGTGAGCCAGGTGTTGGTAGCAGGATCTATTGATAGTCCCAGGTAAGAGATGAACCAGGTTCAGGCAAGAGCAAAAGGAGATGAGAGCATAGGTAGGACTATAGACCAGATTTCATCTTGAATCTGAGGTCCATGCAGGAGACAAGATTAAAGACAGTGGGCAATGGACATCTGAGAACTATATTCAGGAGGAAAACTAGGTACCACGTAGGTTTGAGGTATGCACAGATATCAGGGCCAGATTAGGCTGGAGACCAGCATATGGCAAAATAGTTGAGGGTCTCGGGCTGTGGTGAAATGAAGACCTTGGGCTCACAAGCAGTGTGTGCATGCCCTGGGTGAGCCTGGTCAGGGTCAGTAGATATAGAGGTGCATTTGGTGTCTGGACTCTCTCCTGTAACAATCACATGGTTAGGTAGGGACCCTCTGTATGCTGGCTTTGCCCACAGGCTTTTAAATAATTTTAAACTCCCCTTAATAATCCATTCCTCTGGCAAAAAACCTCTTAATACTTCAACTTTTTAAAACTTTTTTAAACCTTTTTCATACTTCACCTTTTTTTTATATTTGGAATTCCACAGAAGAGATAAAGAGCATTAACACCAACCACCACTGTTTTGATTTTCATCTGCCACCTTGCTCTGTCATGCTGTGACTAACTGAACTGCCAGACACCTCAGTGACACATAGCCAAGCAGGGCAGCTGCTGCTCAGTCTACAGCAAATACTTCTGCTTCTCAAAAATTCGAATTACAATCAAATATGTGGGTTTTTTCAGTCCTTACTAATGCCCACTAATGTCTTCTGTAAACCATCCAAAGAAGGCCAGGAGGACCCACACTGGATTTCTTAAAAAACCAGAATTATTTGCTGCTGCGTAAGTGATTTTCTAGTCTGTCTTTTTGCCATGTGCTCTTTTTAAGGTTGGCTCAAAGGTAAGCTTGATAGACCTTGAATGCAAATTCAGTTACTTAATACTCGGTGTGTTAACCGTTTTATCACATTATTTGTGTCCATTGGCTTGTCAATACTGAATATGACTATATGATGGGAGCAATGCCTATGTAAATATATCAGGAGGTGTTGTCTATCATGAATACCTATGTAATAGACATGGCATTACAAAAATTTCTCTTGCCTAATCTAGTTTTATTAGGCAACAAAGAAGCTCTCCCTGGCACAGAGGGACCTGTATACTGCTTACCCTAACAGTATCATGATGACAAGTTACTGAGATATTCTTTGGGAAATAAACATCTGACCTCTTTTATTGTTATCTAGAAATTAAAGGTACTATGCAACAGAATACAGAGATTTTGCAAATTCAGGAAATCTGAGAGTTGAGACTTGTTTTTTCAGAAGACTAGATTTTGTATGTGCATAGATTTTTATTTTGTTACAGAATTATTATTACCTTTGTTCTTCAGCTAGCACGCCTATAAAAACTGCTGAGATGACAGCTCCAACAAAAACTTTTCTTTCAAAAAAAAAATCTCAATTCCTAGATGTCTATCTAGGTTATCAGTCCAACAGATACTAGTGAAACCATCACTCATCTTGAAAAATGCTGAATAAAATTTTTCCTCCTCTTGAAAGACTGGATCTCAGCTGCTCATCTTTCAGGGTTTGAACAAGATCCCTTAGCAACAGGAAATCAATTACAAAGCCATTTTTCTTGTGTCTGATTGAGGTAAAAGTCTACGAATTCTTCTCTATAAATCATGGAAGCTCCAATAGGATATCTCTTTCATCTTTGTATCTCAAAGCAAAAGATTCAAAAAGAAATCCTGCACTTTCTTAGGGGAACTTCCCTTTTTGCAGAGTTTCTGAGTCCTGAAAGAAAGCTGTTGCTTTCAGAACTGCCATGATTTATGATTTTAAGGATTTATTTCAACCAGTTCTGCAAATGCAGCAAATGATTCCATCAGAACATACTTTCTTTTAGGCTCTACGTGGTCTACAATCAGTTATGGCATTGCATTTGATCATCTATGCCTACATATACATAGATTTGTCCATATAAATGCAGATGAATTGTCTGAACGTATCAACTTAAGATTTCATTATATTGCGTCCATCCTGAAAAGAGGGGTGATTTTCTTGGGTGACCAAGTTTTGCTGGCCTACCAAAGGATCACAGGAGTTGAATATCACACAGTGCAAGGTAGCAAGTGGCATTGCATGGCAAGATAGGGGAGTGAAAGAAATGGGACCGGTTCTTCTGATAACAAACTAAAAACTGCAAAGATTGGTTCATCTATCTTCTTGACCATTTGCAGTTGGTTAGAGTATCTGATATTTTTCAAACTCCTAATGAACATATCTAAGTGAACTCAAATATAGATCAAGACTGAACTAGCACTAAAAAATCTGAAATCAAAACTGAATAAATATTTTAATGTTACATAATATCTTAGTTAACATATAACTTAGAAAAGAAATAAGGTGTTGCAATGTCCTGGTTGTGGTACTAGATATCTTTTTGCTGTTCCTGTTANAAAAAAAAAAAAGAGGTAAAACTATCAAACATGGCTACAACGTAAGCTCATAAAAAGGACTGGCTCACACACACTTAACTGAAGACTTTTTAGGATGCAGTTATACTTCACGTAAACATCCCAATTACACTAAGCATGCTTTACCTGAACATGACTTGCCATTCACTCATGGTCCCCCCAAGGACTGCACATGATTTTTACAGCCATGATTCCGCAGATCTGGCCACAGATTGTGCATTAATGTTGATTCAGTGCGGTGCTGCATTAACATACTTCAACTCTCTACAGGATTTAAACATGATGATGAGTTTCAGCTAATCCAAATTTTGCTCTTTAGTGCAGCATGGTAAGGCAATATCCTGACTCAGGGGGAGAAGGAAAATTGCTCAGACTTTGGGAAGCAATTGGCAAGGCAGACTACAACAAGAAAATGAAAAATGCAGCTTGGGATATCTACTTGTCATAATGACAGGAAATGCTGTTCATTGTCAATATGGTTTATGTGGAAGAAGGGTGATGGGATAAGCAGTTGCTCAGAATAGAAACTGCAACAGGACTAACCAGTGGCAAAGAATAAGAGAAAAATCTGAGAGTGAGTTAGGAGTGTAATGCTGAAAAAATAGGCAAATATGTACCTTACTTACTAAATAAGGTATATGTCCTAGGCAGATAAAGCAATCTCAAATATTCTAAAAATATATTGTAATGCATATGTCTGGGGGCTAGCTAAAACTTGCAGAGGAAATCCTAAATCTTAATTTCATGAATTTTAGTATTTCAGTTGATTAAGATGCAAAGATAGCTGACAGGTCATTATCTGTAATTGAACTAGCATGGCCTTATACAATGATGAGGGATGCTGAGAAATCTCAGATTCTACTAACAATTTGTTTATTGTTTTTCAACATAATTAGGATAAAGCAAGAACACACTGTCTCATATAATTTTCTTGTTACAGCCACTCCCCCAAAGGATGACATAGCAAAATGTTAAGTAATAGATGAACAGAAGTAAGAGAAAATTGGAATTTCTGTAGTACTATCTTCTGAAAATTGTGTAGTTTCATACTACATCTGCTTTTATAGTACTTTGTACCTTTTACTCATGGATCATCTTTGTATCTTCATTTTCCATTGTACACCAAGTTAAAAAGGATGGCCTGTTAATTTACTAATGTTGTCCGAGAACATTAGAGATCACTATCTTCTAACAGTGCTAATATATTAGCCTGCCTAAGTGCAAATATTTAAAATGTATCTTCTCTGTGCTTACGTTTACCAATTGCAAAATGGCATTATGCAACTCTGTCTTTGGTAATCTTTTAAAAAAGTTGAAATAAATAATAGGATCAAATCACATTTGTTTTTTACTTGATTTAAGGTTTTCATGAACTAGAAATGCAGCCTCTGAAAATTTTGCAGAAGGTAAGAGCACATTCACACTTCCTTGAATGACAACTGCTTTTTAGAATATAATCTCTGCCATGTACAGTAATTTCACGACTATAAGGCGCACCCTTTTGACTAAAATTTCGGCCCGAACCCGGAAGTGCACCTTGTAGTCCGGTGCACCTTATATAATGTACAAAGTTCAGAAATTTGATAACCCGGAAGTGTGAGCAATGAGCTGTGGGGGGAGCTGGCAGGGCTGTGTCTTCCAGGTGGAGGTGGGGCTGCGGGGGCGTGGCAGCAAAGGGAAGACGGGCCTGGGGGGTTGCGGCAGCCAAGGGAAGGCGGGCCCACAGGGCCGTGGTGCCGCGGCAGCCAGAGGGAAGGTGGGCCCAGGGGGCCATATTGCCGTGGCAGCCAGGGGAATGCGAGCCTGTGGTGTTGTGGTGCCACGGCAGCCAGGGGAAGGTGGACCCACAGGGCCGCGGTGCCACGGCAGTCAAGGGAAGGTGGGCCTGCAGGGCCGTGGTGCCGTGGCAGCTGAGTGGAGGCCAGTCCAGGGCCCCGTGGCTGTCAGGTACAGGCTGGGTGGACGCGCAGCCGCGGCCAGCAGCCGCACAGGGGGAGCTGGGGGCAGATCCTCGCTGCAAAAAAAAGGTGCGCCTTATAGTCGGGTGCGCTTTATATAATGTACAAAATTGTGAAATGTTGCTGACTCCCAGGGATGCGCCTTACAGTCCGGTGCACCTTATAGTCCTGAAATTACTGTAATTATAAGGAAATTCCAGAAACAAAACCACATAACTCCTCTTACTGTTTCAACAGCTTTGTATTCTGTGAATCAACATCAACTCTAGAACAAAATTAAAAGACAGAAATATGTCTTTCCAAGAAAACAGTCTAGACTCATTGGTAAGGAAAACACTGGGTGATGAGTACTAGCTAATACAGTCTGTACCTCCTTGTCTAAGAAATTCTCAATCAGTGTAAGCAATATACACTCTTAAATGGAACTAGTCAGAAATACCTAAAGTAATTAGAAGCAGTAGTGGCATTGAAACAAAAATAATAGAATCATTTTGCTCTCCTGGTCATACCTCATTAACCCATTCAGTTGTATATGAAATAAACAAATAATTAATTTCAGGTCACCCATTATGAAGAAGTAGATAATAAAACCTGGGAATTTATTAACTTACATTTTAAATTTATGACCAGTACCAAGGAGTATGTGTCATGTTTCTCTAAGAACATTTGTTTGTAAATTAACCTCAACATTTCAGCAACTACTTAGCAGGAAATAACAGAAGAAATGGACAATGCACAAAGAGATGCAAAATAACTGCATGGGTGTAAGAGAATGGAAAGAGGTATAAGGCTCTGCAATTTTAATGTATATGAAAATGTATATGAATAGTAATATTTGTGAACAGAGCAATTAAACGTTCAATGAAATAGTTTGAAATTGGAAAATTTCCAACAGCTTGTTTAACTAAACCAATCTGAGAATCACAGCTTTAAGGGTTCCATTTCCTTGTAAAATAATTTTGTAAAAACTCATCTGAAGTTTTAGTACTGTTCAGAAGACCATGCAGACAAAAAAGATTCACAGCTTTCCCTCTGGGTACCTTGAGCCATTTGCCAAATGGTTTTTATTGGCTTCCCAATAAAATATGAAGCAAATTACTTGGTGTCAAGTAATATAAAAATGCTGCTTTTTTCCTATTCTCATTAATATTTTTCTTCATAATATTTTTCTTAAGGAAGATCCTATAGAGGCCAACACACTGTCAGTCATATCATTGTACTCAACAGGGAATTTATCACAAACTCTTAGCAAGTATAAAGTTAATGCAAAATCTAATCTCCTTTGTGTCTCCCCATCCCTGGTCCCCAGTGTCTGACTGCTCCTACCCCACCCCCCAACCATCCAGTCATATTTCATGCTCCTCTGCTCTGCAGAAGCTGATGAACTTGTTCTGACAGAGGATTTAGAAGCAGGATGTGTTGGGTTGTGAACTACTTCCTGTTCACTTGCTATGGGTTGAATAAATCCTCACCCTCTTCAAAATCCTTGCCTTCCAATAAATCACAGTGTTCACCTTTGCCAGTTTTAGAGAGCATGGAAAAGACATTTGGATGGAGCAAGGGAGGCTTTTGGTGGGAGGAGATCTGCCAGCTTCCCTCTAAGTAAATATTACCAGTGTGTGCTCGGCTTGTGAAAGTACAAAATGTTAAATCTGAGTGTCACTTCACATTGACTCAGAGAGATACAAATAATCCACAAAGCTATAATGCATAACATGTCAGTTTTAAAAATAACAATGAGCAGTGTGACAAACATTTGTTTCGTAGCTGTTCTTAGAAATAACAATGAAAAGCACCATTTTAATACCAACTATCTTCCAAACTTAGTCGATTCTGTTCTGAAATGTGGCCAACATTTTGTGCTTTTCAGTTATTCAGGACTGTCAAATGACTCACATTTTTTGTTAAATAAGTACAGAATATGTATTTAGTAGGGAGTACAAATATTTATATTTATTAGAAAAGTGCCCTTATTTTATCTCTCTACTTCACAAAATTTTCTGAAAATTAAATCATTACCATCCTTTCCTGCATAGTTCAGATGCTTTTCCAGCAATTCATATTCTAACAGTCATTTCACTCCTATATTAAGTGGAGTTTGCACTATGGCTGCTGTTTATTTTATATGCAATATAGTATTTTTCTCCTTGTAGATAGCTACCAACATTTTTTTTTCTATAAAATAAGAAGTTGAGTCTCTCCCTTCCCATGATGGTCTCATGTGCCATGTGCAACTTGTTTCTGAAGTTTTGTACCTTTATTTTCTTCTTGATCTGGTAGTGGATATATTGTCCCACATCTCTTTAAAACCAGTTAAGCAGTTCAAGATTTGATGCTAGAGCCCAATGAAAAAAAATTATTCTCACAGCTCAGGAGAGGCTACTATGAGGGTATACAGTTGTACAACTATGCAAGATCAAACCTTTTAAATCTTCCCTAAGTATGGATTTTTTTTTCTATCAGTGGTCATACTTTTTGTTAAAACATGTATCAGATAAAAATGACTTGACTATACTTAGTCAAGCTTCAGATGACAAAAAAAGAAAAAAGTAAAAATGGCCCAGAAAAAAATTTAAAATTACTAAGAGTTACAAATTGAAGAGCTAAAAACCCCAACCAAGCAAGAATGGAATTTATCTGTAGATTTCTACTCAGGACAATAGGAAGAATACTGCAAAAAGTTTTGAATGCTTTTTCCTTTTGGCATCTACTCTGCCTAAAAGGGAATAAACCTACTTGCTGTAATGAGAGCCTCTTCCTACAATTAGTGTTTTTGTGAAGGAATAGCAGATTGGTGTTCCATTGTCTGAACTTGATTCCGGCTTGCAATCAGCAGCTAGACTGTGTGTTAGAAGGCAGGACTCTAGAAATCCAATTCTTAAAAAAACTTGCCTTCCATACTTAATCTGGGAAAATTAATACTTCAGAGGATTTCAGTGAGTCTCTCTTTGACCAATTATAATTATCATTTACCTCAGTTATGTCAATTTTTGTTCTTACACACCTACTGTTTTCCTGCTTCTTTTGGTCTTTTGTGGTGTTTTTTGTGGGGTTTTTTTGGCTGGATTTTGTTTGTTTGTTTCGGTTTTTTGTTTTTGTTGTTTTGGTTTTGCTCTCCTTTGCTCTTCCTATTTGCTTTTTGTTTCCTTCAATGTCTTTTTTCACAGTAGTGTCTTTTTTTAGGAATGGTATTCTCCAATTTAGTGCTACTACTGAAACTGTGTGCCACTTGCTCACTCCCCTGCTTTCCTTTTCCCCTTCCTTGTGATGTGCTGGAGAGAAGAACTAGAGGTACCAGACACTGAGATAAGAACAATTTACTGGAAGCAGCAATGATATAAGAAAACTAACACTAACAGTGACAATACGAATGATAGAAAGTACAAGAGGTGACATTCATACAGAAGCAACTCCATCACACTTACTCAATCAGAAGGAGCTCCTTCTCTTCAAAAATATTCCCTTTCCCCCACCCCAGCAATGATAGTAGAGGTGGGAGAGCATAAGCACCTGGTCCTAGCTATGCCCCTGTCCTGGCTGGAATCAGGAAAAACAGCCTTCCTCTTGCTCTGTTTTTTCTTATGTTAATCACTGTTATCTATTTGCTTCCCTCTCAAAGGTAGAAACACCAGTCTGACACCTTACTAAGTACAACCACGCACTTTTAATTTACATTTCATCTTCTTTCCTTCAAAATCACAGGCATGAATTTTAATCCACTTGGGTCTCTGTAGAAATAACTATAATATTTGATTTTAAAAAATGTCCCTCATATAATAAGCAGTACCTAACAAGAGTAGTTATGGTTGCTATTTTCCTTCTCTGCTGTTTGTACTATTAGATTTCACTACGACCCTATTATTTTGGAAGACTAGATTATTTTTTACTGTGTTCTACTGTATGATAATATTAAACTAATACAATATTTACCATTATAATTTCTTGAATTTGATTTGTTGATAGGACATGAATAGTCTTATCTCTGGCACTGCAATATTTCACTCACTTGTCAAGAAAGAAGAAATTTTGACTTTCTTGCTCTTTTTTTCTTCTCCTCTTCTGTTCCCATTTTTGAGTGTCCTCGCATTCCTTGGATGATGTAACACTCCATTTTGCTAGTCATGCAGGAAACCATTTTTCTTTTTCTGGATTAGATTTCTACTCTATTAATGAGTTAAATAAGCTAACAAAAAAGTATAGTATGTGGTTGGAGTGTCTCAAAGTGAAAGAGAGAAGCAGCACCAACAAGCTGTTAAAACCCTACTACTGAAATTGTAGTCTTAGTGTTTGGATTTCCAGTTGCTGTAGTAAAAAGTAGTAACCTGAACTGCCTGAAGTGTCTTCTAGTAATTTTGACTGGAGTGGGAATATGAACTTCATCATATGGGAATTTTTATTTTGCCAGATCCTCAGGTTCTCAATCACTTGGATATAATTTTTTTGTAAAACCATCTGTAAATTAACCTGGAAATGTTTCTTACAAGATGTATGAAAATAAGAATAATTCAAAGAAAAGATTTTGAAACATTTCTTCTACCAAAAAAGTAAGAGAAAATATCAAATTCATGCCAACACACTGAAGCAGACTCTTTCACAAGTTCGTAAACCGTAAACTGCACATTTCTCCATTTCCTCTTCCACTGCCAATTACTGTAGTGGGATGACTACTGTAAATTGAATGAGTGTCCAATAGTGATATTCATAAAAGCTGGTTGTCATAGCTGTCAGACCTACCTGTATTTCATTTCACCTTGGAGTAGGGGAAATGCTAGGGTAAGGTCACAGAACCATTTTTAAAAATCTTACAAGGTCTTACACAGCATACTCAATATTATTAGTGCCTTGTTGGAATGCCATCTGTTTGCCTTTCTTTTTTCTTTCTCTTTTTTGTCTGGCTTACCAAGGTTTTTGCACAGATGCTACTACTATGTAGGAGTGTTTACAGCAATTTGATAGAGACATTAAAAATTCTGTGGTTGTAGGATGTCAGGGAAGATGTGAAACTCACAACAGCTCATTTAATTTCTGTATAAATTCAAAGCATATTCATGTGACATCTCTCTCACCAAAACAAAAGAAAAGAAAAAACATATTTCCATCTACAGCTGGACACTGCTAGCAGTACTCCTTCTAAAGAATGTGGGAATTCCCAGAATGCCTTTTAAACTGGAAAGCAGAGAGGCAGAGCCTACAAGCATGGCAGAACATACCTTCCTTTTACCCAGTTGTGGTTGTAAGGTGTGAGACGCTTAACCCCATTTCTTAACAGTATCTCCCATATTGCGCATGCAGTTTAACTCCTCTAGGTGGAATAGAAATTATTCAAAAAGGTGACCTTTTAAAATTGTTTTTTAAACTTTGTAGAAAGAGTTTAAGAGACAAACAAGAAGTTGTACTAATAAGAGGATGCAGATGACAACCAGTGGACAAAGGGAACCATGTAACCTGTGAGAGCTTGAACTGATCACTGTAGAAAATAAGAGATGTCATATACTCTTCAGTTAAGACCAGTTGCCAAGTGCTTTTGTAACATCTCTGTGTACTGAAAGGTCCCTTCTGTGTATTGATACAGTATTCCAGTTTATCAGAAAGTTACAAATATCTATTTAATCACTTGATTAATTAGCTAAGACCGCTCAGATAGGGGGTCTGGCAACTTTCAGAGCTGATGCAGAGTAAGTGATGGAAACAAGTGTGTGTAGTTGTGTGTCTGTGTGGGTGTGAGTGGAAGAAACACATCTCTTCTTAGTAGGAGGAACTTTTTGGATTGGCCTAGAGGAGAAATACCCTGATTCAATATGAGTTGCACCCACTGCCCACCACATTTAGACAGCAAAAAATGTCACAATGACACTGTACACTGTGACAAAACTCAACTTATGAGGGTTGGGAGTCCACACAGGAGTGAAGAGTAATGTGATTGAAAATAGTATATGGAATGGGTATACTGAAATAGAATAAGTAAAAACAATCAGCATGACAGAACAGAAAGACCAGAAAAAAGTTTTTCTGGAGTGCTCATACACCTTTAAAAGAAAACTATTTACAATTTACTTTTGTAGAGGATGCATTTCTCTTCATAAATTTAGGTCATATTTATCATCCTGTAGTTAGGATCACTGATTTTAGTAATTTCCATTAACCAAAGTCACTTTGGGCGTTTTTAATAGAGTCAAGATCATCACCATCCAAGATGAAGATAATACTCTGCACATGTCAGAAATTTTGCTGGTTTAATCCTTGTCTGATTCCAGTACAGGAAATGCTATTCTTCATTGTTTTACGGCTAGAAAAAAAGAAATATTTAAAAAATCAGATAAGTGTCAGGTGACTTAAGAATATTTTTGGACTTCTTCTGGTGCTCTGATGTTGTAGGTTTTATTACAGTACTATTAATGGGATGGATAGCTGTGTCTAAGGAAAACATAGCCCCATCAAATCAAGTCATCTGTGAGACCAAAAATGTACTATCTTCAAGATTTTCTTGGTTGATACATTCCAAGATCTTTAAAAGTTCTGAATTCATGTTGCTTCTCAGACAGTGCTTTGAATTTAATAATATTTTTTTAAAAAAAATCCTTTTTAAGAAGTGTGCAGACTTCTGTACTGAAAATAAAGCTATAGTAATTTCACGACTACAAGGCGCACCCTTTTGACTAAAATTTTCCCCCAAACCCGGAAGTTCGCCTTATAGTCCGGTGCGCCTTATATTATGGACAAAGTTCAGAAAATTGCGCACCTGGAAGTGCGGTCTGCAAACTGAGCCAGGACCAGTGGGAGCTGCGGCCGTGCAGGTGGGGGGAGTTGGGAACCGCAGGAGCCGAGGCCACTGGTCGGGGGAAACCGGGAACCGATGCAGCCGCCGGCCAGGGAGAAGCGGCACGGCCGCGGGGAAGCGCCAAGAAGCGCTGCGGGAAAGCGCCACAGAAAAGTGATGAAAAAGTGGCAAAAAATCGCCACAAAAAGCGGCCAAAAAGCGGCGAAAAATCGCCGCGAAAAAGCCGTGAAAAAGCGCCGGAAAAGTGCCGAAAAATGGCCGCAAAAAGTGGCTGAAAAGCAGTGAAAAATGGCCGTGAAAAAGCGGCCAAAAAGTGTCGAAAAATCGCCGTGAAAAGCGGCCAAAAATCGCGGCGAAAAGTGGCCGAAAAAGCGGCGAAAAATCGCTGCAAAAAAGCCGCGAAAAAGCGCTGAAAAGCAGCAAAAAATCGCGGCAAAAAGTGGCTGAAAAGCGGCAAAAAATCACACCGAAAAGTGGCTGAAAAGCGGCGAAAAATGGCCGCGAAGAAGCAGCGGAAATGCGGTGAAAAATCACCGTGAAAAAGCAGCAAAAAAGCGCCGAAAAATGGCGGTGAAATGTTTGCAAATTGAGAACCTGCCAGTAATTCGCTACTTTATTGTGCGCCACGCGTTGTCCTCACTGCAAAAAAAAAAAAAGTGCGCCTTATAGTCTAGTGCGCCTTATCTGAGCTAGAAAGTTGCCGACTCTTGGGGGGGTGCGCCTTATAGTCCAGTGCGCCTTATGGTCATGAAATTACTGTAATTGTGGACTATCAGATGAAAATCAAGTCACAATTTGTTTCAACATTTAGTAACATTAATTCTCAAAATGATGAATTGTTAAAACTTGCAACGTTAGAAGATTCATAGATTCCATGTTCATTATGACTACTGACATATCACAACTTATTTACTAAAAGGTTCTATCTACAGTAATGTCATGACTATAAGGCACACCCTTTTGACTAAAATTTTGGTCCGAACCTGGAACTTATAGTCTGGTGCGCCTTATATAATGTACAAAGTTGTGAAATTTGCCAACCTGGAAGTGCGAGCCGTGAGTTGAGCCGCGAGGAGGGCGGGAGCGGGCAGCCGCAGCCGGCGGGAGCCGTGCAGGGTGGGTGGGACTGGGCAGCCCCTGGCCAGCAGGAGTTGCACGGGGTGGGTAGGACCAGGCAGCTGCAGGCAGGCCCTAGCCAGCAGGAGCCATGTGGGGTGGGCAGGACCGGGCAGCCGCGGGCAGTCCCCGGCCATCAGGAGCCACATCGGGTGGGAGGGAGCAGGTGGCCCCAAGCCATGGGCAGCCCCGAGCTGCCCCAAGCTGTGGGTGGCCCTGAGCTGCCCCAAGCCATGGGCAGCCCCAAGCCACCACGAGCTGTGGCAGTCCTGAGCCGTCCTGAACCACAGCAACCCCGAGGTGTGAGCCGTGGCTGCTCTGCACTGCCTCTAGCTGCGGCCGCCCTGAGCCCCGCCTCGCCAACCGGGGGCGGGTGGGAGTGCCGGGGCCCGTGCATGGGGAGGATGCTTGGGGCTGTGTTTAAAGGCTACACGAATCTGTGAAAAAAGTTTGCAAATTGAGCACCTGCCAGTGAACTCCACGATCTGTTACTAATTCATTACTTTGTCGCATGTGGCACGGATCTTCGCTGCAAAAAAAAGAGTGTGCCTTATAGTCCAATGCGCTTTATATAATGTACAAAGTTGCGAAATTTGCCAACTATTGGAGGTGTGCCTTATAATCCGATGCGCCTTGCAGTTGTGAAATTACTGTAGTTAAATTTTTTTCTCCCTGTAAGATACTACAATGTAGAATTTAAGTGAAAATTAAAAGTGTGGAAATATCCAGTTAGTAGAATTCGCATTCAATTTCCAGTTTCGGAAGAAGTTTAAACGTAGTGCAAGTTCTAGGAAATGGTATTCTGATGCAATACTTTGGTTTGTATACACTTGGTTACTTTTTTCCTTTATACTTTTTCTATGCAGTGCCCTGAACATAGAGTTACTCCAAATACTTTCTGCATTGTCACATACAGGGGCTTTAAAGACAAGAAATACCTTCTGTTGATAGGCCAGCTGTTAAAACCAGGTGGGGCAATAATTTTTATCTCTTCTACAAGCCATCCTCTATCCAGGGAGATATATTCTGTTAATGGCCATTGAGTCTCACTGGATAACTGATAAAATTACATCATCCCATTGTGAGATGCTCCAGCTGGGGTTGAGGGGAACTAAGCATTTCCTACCTAGATAAAATCTGAGATTTGAGACACCACATCAGCCTTTTTTTTTCTGGATTCCCAGAGAAAGACAGAACCAACGGACCTTCAGAGGAAAACAACACCCTTCTACAGGATGACTGCTTCAACAGAACCACATCTGTCACTCCAGGAGGACTGCAGCCACCATTTAATCAGACTGCTGCCAACACCCTGACTGACTGGTTGTCAGGTTGTGTTCTGAAAGTGCTTTTGTACTACCGCATTTTGTTTTAATTTTCCTATTAAGTTGTGGTTCTGACTTGAGATCTCCTACTGCCTTGCTTTCAAGCCAGCACAGGATTCCAAATATTTTACAGAAGTTTAATTTATAGTTTAAATGCAGCAGTTTGATTACTGACACAACCAAGCCTTACTTTCTGCTATTGCAGTCGAAGCACATTAGTTATTTTTTTGTGGAAGAAAGATACCTTAACTGTTTGTGGATGAGAGAAGCAGAAGATAAAGTCTGCCACCTATTGTTCTGAAATAAAGCACAGTCTCTGCATACAGCAAGAGAATATAAACATCCTGAGTTCAGTGCTCCAGTCATCTCTATCAATGTCCCAATACAAAGATTTTGGTTCCCCCAACGTATAACCTTTTATCTAAGTGGAATGCATTTTGGCTCCATGCCTAATCTATAAATGGAAAGACTTTTCCACATTTCAGTGAATAGGAAGTATAAAGTACGTGGCTGAGGTATTTAAATTACAAGATGTATTTGCTTTCTTTTCATGTAAACCTATGTACATGAATTCTGTTATTTATTTACAGTGGAGGCAAGAAAAAATTCTGTGTTCTTTGTCCTTGTCTGAATATTCACCTTCACCTAGTCATTATCATGGAATCATCTTTTATGCATGTAAAACTGCTGAAGCCCTTTAAAGTCACATGGGTACTGCAGACAAAATGGACAGATGCTGTGAAAATTTTGATCTAGAACAATATTAAATACAGGTCAGAAAGCAGTGTACTGAAAAGAAGGCAAATTCATTGACACAGAGGTCACACAAGATGACCTGATTATGTATTGTTAATCTTTTATGCGTTTCACACTACAGAACAATTAAGACTCTCGACCATTTGTGCAGTACTACTGGAAATCAGAACTACATTTTTTGTAAGTCTGGAAGCGAGAACATGACCAAAGAAAAATCTAGTATCACCAAATAATGAACCTTAGACTGCTTGGCTGAACTGGCTGGGAGGCCAGAATAAAGGCCAGAGGGTCTCAGTGACTTGATGCCTATGTAGACTTGAAATGTACTGTTACAGCACTGTTGCCCTGCAGAGACAATATGAAATAGCCTCTCTTTTTTATCCTGACATTTTTTGAGAAAAAAAGCTGTCAGGTGAAAGAAACATTGTTTCTAATGGAAGTGATTAATGTTAAATACAATAAGGTTCCCTCTATGTTTAAAATAAAATATCAAGAGTAAATGTAATAAAAATAGATATTTAATGTGAATTCTCAACTTGGAAGTTGTTTATGATTATCTAGTCTGGCCTTTGTAAGAGGTGCATAGATAGTATGGGAATTTCTCATAAAGTCAAAAGGTTGTGAAACAGAGCACTCAGAATAGTTTTCATCTGGATAGAATGACATTATTGGAAGAAGGACACCTACCAACAATATCTGTAGGTAAACATACTCCTTATTTGTCCTGCTAGTGTTTTTACCATTCATCATTCCCAGTTAAAATGTGCCTAATTTCAGCTTCACGTCACGGAAATGTTTAACTTCTACAGAGTTCCATTAATGAACTCTCAATGAATGAATTTCCAGAATATTATGAGTTAGAAGCTTACATAGTACCATCAGTATTTTAAAAATATGATGAAAAAGATGCAAAACTGACAAAAGATATATATAAAGAAAAAAAAAAAGTTGTTTCTTCTGTTATATAACATTACCAAACTGCATACTCTTAATGAAACATACAGGCTACAGAAATTTTCAGTCACTATCGAGAACAAAGATGTGTGCAAATGTCTTTATAAATAATTTGATGAGCGAAGGTATGGGCGTTCATGTCTTTGAAATGGGTCTTAATATCTCTACTAACTCTGGGCAACAGATTGTTGCAGAGCCTAGACAGACTTTGCACAAGCCTGAACTTCTGAACTTTGGGGTAAAATAGTAGGTTCAAAGGGAGAATATGTGACAGGTAGTTTTGGGGGAAATACCTGGATATGTGGTAGGTAGTTTGGGAAGGCTGTACCTTCCTAGTATCTCAGCAATGGGGAAAGGAAGAGGGCAACATTCAGCCGGGAGTTTAGGATCAAAGGCGGCGGTGCTCTCTGAAACCCTGAGAGAGAAAACCCTGCAGGCATGTGCCCCAGAGGACTCTTCCTTTACTTGAATAAAGCTGAAGGACTCCTCTCTCTCCTTTTAAGACATAAACCTCTGGCATTAGTGGATTTTCCTGGGACTATTGCATTTAAATGTCAGCACTCACACTGTGATTTATAACTCAATGCGGCATAACTGAAGCTGCAGCAATCTACACAGCCTAGACAATTGTATCGAGAGCAGGACAAAACCTGTCTCAGTGGCATCAACTTCTCTGCTTTGGGGCCAGTAGTGCCTTATTTCTGGTATTTGCTGCCATCTCATGTGTTTCAAGGAGTACTGCAGTGGAATTTTAGAAGTGAGCATTTTGTACATCCAAAATAACTTTAGATAGCTATATGACTACAATGTTAAGCAAATGCATTACTTAAAATTCTGAACGGATGTTTTAGTGCTATGTGATACAGAAATGACCTACATTCAAAACCAAAAAGAAATATTCTGCTCCAATTTGGTGGAAATAGCATGCTGTGACCAGTTTTCAACTCTTAGTATATTAAAGACATTGACATGCTTCCAGACTTCCAGCAGAAGGCCACAGAATTGTCAGGGACTGGAGGACATCTCTGATGAGAAGCAGCTGATTGAGTTAGGTTTGTTCAGCTTTAAGAGGGTGAGGCTTCAAGGTAACCTTATGACTGTCCACTATTACCAGTGGGAGGGCACAGAAAAGATGGAGCCTCCTTGGAAAAGCAGTGATCAGACACGACAAACACATTCATTGCAATACAAGAAATTCAGGGTTTATTAAAGAAAAATTTTTTCACCATGAGTGCTACCACATTGTAACAGGGACACAGAAGTGTCATGGAAGACAAATTGTAACCCAAACAGATGTCAACTCCTCAAACTAGGAATGGTTCTTGACCACCGTGAAAGAGAGAAATTACACTGTCACACAGCAAAAAGGCTATTTTTTTTTTTTCAGAGATTGCTGCTGCGTAGATATTGCATCAGCAACTTAAAATACAGGTAAGGGAACTTACAGGTTATCCTTTTCTCTTAGAGGCTGTTGTCATGGGACCACGGTTTTTGTTACTAGCCAACACTAACCTAAAGACATAGCAGAAAAATATGAAAGGCAGGAAGAAAGTGCAGAAAAGCTTACTTAAACCTCAGCAATTAAAAGATTCTTCCTGCCAAGGAGAACATACCAGCAAATTTGCAGGTGCTTTGAGATACACCCATGCAAAGTAAGCGTGTACTGGAAACACTGTACCAGAGCAGCTTAATAAAGCCAAAATGTTGATTTATTGACCACACATTGCTACATAACTATTCTGAAAAAGGCCCCTATCCTTACTTCCATCTATCAAAACAGAAGTTCTTAGCTATTGGCATTTCAAAAATGATGACAAGGCATAGTTTTCCACAGCCACAGCACTATGAGGATTAATGTTCTCAGACTACCCATGTACACCCCTTAGCCCATAACCTGGGACTGCTTGAGCCTGTGGCTGTGGGAGGTGCACTACTGTAACACACTCCAGAGCATTCTGTGACCTCGCAGAGAGTTGTAACCTGAAAGAACAACAGATGAGGAGAGTGTTGACTCAACACTTCCATGAGTTACTGCTGTACTTTCTCTTCAACAAGTACTCCACATAAGTCTTAGAGATCACATTTGAAAACAATGTAAAGTCATAAATCTTTCTGCTTCACAGTGAATTAGCAAGCAGAGAACAAACAATGAGAAACTGCATTCAGCTGCATTGTTTTTTCTGCAAGCATTAAACAAATATTTTATTAACCCCACCAAAGGTTTAAGGAAGAAGGCAAACAACTCCCTCTGTTTCTTCTACTTGTATTCAGTGAAACAAAATTTGTTTCCCTAGGCAGAAAAGATTATTCATTTTAGACACTGCTAGACATAGTAGTGCCATACAGAGATATTCAGATACAGCTGCACAAATTTTCTTGATGCATAATATTGTATCCAAGAGCAAAAAACCATAAATGTCTCTGAGCACAGCAAACTAACAGCATTAAGTATGCTCTCCCCCCCCCCAAAAAAAAAAAGCCTAAAAATTTCTATATTTTGAGGCTTCTTTAGTGCTGAAAAAAGCCTTTGACTCCCAAAGATGAATATAACTATAAAGTATAACTTCTTTTAACATAATACTTGAAGAAGGACTAATGAGGTCTTGTCCTCAAGTCGTATTCTGGTTGTTTTTCACTACTATCTATAACACAGCAACCAGAAACAAAATAAAAGTTTAATGTCGATTACTGATGGGTAAGAAACGTCAATGTGTATCACACACTGGCTAAACCATAGACTGATTCATTTCAGCAGCAATCTGATCAGTCAAAATTATACTGTACCATGGCACTTCAGAAAGACACCACATTGAGCACTGTGTGCCTTTGTCACCAAAAGCAACATTAAACTTTTGCAAACAAAATCACACGTGTACAGCAGTACTGATTGATATAGCATACTGCGGCATACAGATTAATTAGGATAACCATGTCGACCTTCCAGCTTGCTCTGACAGATCCATCCTTCCTATGGACCTGAAAGGTACTTTATTATTTATTATTGCCTTTATTTTCCTTTTACTGTTGTAACCATTCTGAGATTACAACAGGAATAACTGTAAAGGAATTTCTTCACGGAATGGGTTATTATTGCAATCGGCTGCCGAGGAAATTGGTGGAATCGGTGTCCCCGAAGGTGTTTAAGAAAACAGCTGGCACTCAGTGCCATGCTCTAGCTGACTTGGTGGTGTTCGGTCATAGGTTGGACTCGACGGCCTCAAAGGTTTTTTCCAACCCAGCTGATTCTGTGTTTCTGAAATTCTGTAACAGACCGACTTTGCTCTAAGCTTTGCGCTGACCTTTTCCCCAGGGGCGTCCCGGTGGGCGCACAGGTCGCTGACGGCCGCGGCCCAGAGAAGCGGGCAGGCCCGCCCAGGCCGGCAGGAGCGGAGGGCGGATGCGGCCGAGCAGGCTGCGAGGTCGACCCGACCCGCGCTGCCCTCGCCGCTCCCCGGCAGCGCCACAGCGCCGCTCCCCGGCAGCGCCACAGCGTCGCTCCGCCGCCCGGAAGCGCCCTCAGCACCGCCCGCGGCACGTGACGGGGCAAGCCGCCGCTCCCTGGGTCACGTGCGCTGCCCCCCAGCGAGCGCGCGTGCGCATCCAGCAGCTGTCATCCGAAATCTGGGAACGCGGAGTCTGCGGTGCGGGCAGGGTAGGGGCAGCGACAGCCTCCAGGGGACGGGGGGGCCCGGCGGTGGCAGGAAGCAGGCTTGTTCTTCCCTGCCCTAGTGTGTCCTGCCCTGTTCTGTCCCGCGCCGCTCCGCCCAGTCCCGCGCCGCTCTGCCCCTCATCCCTTCCTCCGGCGGCGCCTGCCCGCTGGAGCCTCTCGCGGACAGGTGCGGAGGGAGCGCCGAGCTGGCCCTGGCGGTGGCCGCGGGGGTGCGGGAAAGAGGTTTGGGGCTGCGGGAAAGAGGTTTGGGGCTGCGAGCGGGCCGGGGGCGAGCGGGGGAGGCAGCGGGTCGGGCCGGGTCTGAGCGGGGCGGAGCGGCCGAAGTGCCGCCGGGCAGCTCCCGCAGACGAGAGGGGGACGCGGCAGCCCCCGCACCGGGAGGGGATGGGGGCGGTGTCTCCGCGCGGCCGACCGGAGCGTGGCGGCTGGGACCGAGGTGAGGAAGCGAAACCGGCAGAAGTGGGTAGAAAGGGTCCGGCGTTCCTGCTGGCGGCCGGCGGTTCTGGGTCGGGGCTGCCCGTGGGAGCTCTCCGGGAGATCGGGCACGTTCTCCGCGTGTTCCAAGTGCGTGGACAGAGTGAAATAGACTTTTACCTCTCTCCATATCTGTCAGGGGTTTGATGAAATTGTTGTGGGCTTTCCAGACCATCTGTTGTTGGTGCAGCTCTTTCGTTCCTGCGTGTAGCTAACAATTAAGAGTTGAGTGCTGAGCGAAGAGCTGAGTTAAGCGCCTGCTCCACATTTGGCCGTGGTTATAACACGTTTTCGAAACTGTTTTGGGATCAGGTCTCTCTGCCGTGGTTCTCTTCTCTTCTCTTCTCTTCTCTTCTCTTCTCTTCTCTTCTCTTCTCTTCTCTTCTCTTCTCTTCGAGTGGGAAGTGTGCAAAATATTTCTCATAGGTTAGCTCTATTAGGAAAAATACTGTCGTGCCCGTGTGTTTCTTAAAAGTTATACTAGCTCAGAGGATAAAAAGCTTTTACTTTTTAAAGTGCAGATTTATGATTCTTTGCTGAGAATTACCAACTACAGGTACTGAAGTTACCATCTAGTGGCTACTAAACCAGCACCTTTTCAGCAGAATCACTTTTTCCACAAGAAAGAAACTTAGTGGCACCTAAGGCAGTGGTGTTTTTTTGTGTCTGTGACATAAAATTTTACTTGGGCTTTGCCTTTATTTTTCCTTTACTGTCATAACTAGCGGATGGCATTGCTTCTGAGAAGTATTTTCCTAACACAAGAAAAGATTTCTGTTTCTGTAGTTGAAATGAGAGTAAACTGAACTACTAACCCTCATGCTTGTTTTTTTCTCAGTTTGGGCTTTTAGTGATGTAGCAGCTTACACTTTCCTTTCTAGGGACTGACCCAGGAAACAATATGTATCACCCAGATATGTGTACATGGTTAAATGGCTATTGACTGAGAGTTGGCATAATGTATATGAGAGAAAAGTCTTTGGTCAGTGCTTGTTTTTTAAAAAAACTATCTGATCTAATCTCTAAAGGGTTTTTTTTTTTGTGGTTTTTTTTTAAGGTAAATATGATAAAATAGGAAAAAAATTCAAATCCTTTAAGTTTTGTTCTTTAATTATTGCTGAGTGGTACATGCAGAGTTTTATATTGAGCTAATTTCTAAACAAATCAAATAGATAGTGCTGCACTAAATCTGAGTGCACTATCAGTATTGCATTCAAATAATAAAATTATAAAATAAATAAATAATAAAATAATAAATAATAAAATAATAAAATAATAAATAATAAAATAATAAATTAGCTGCTCATTATTGAAATATTCCTAAGGTAATATGAGCAAGCATAGTAATTATTAAAAATATAATTTTCTATTTACAGTAATTTCACGAATATAAGCCGCACCATTTTCACAAAAATTTTGGTGGAAACCCGGAAGTGCGGCTAGTATTCCGGGGCGG
>PYHW01009486.1:4059924-4092188 GCA_013186435.1 Turdus rufiventris | reverse complement strand
TGCAGTGACAGATGTGATTCAGTTGGAGCAGTGCTCCTGTAGAAGGTGCAGTTTCCCTCCGGAGGTCCAGTGGTGATGTAGAGAAATCAGGTTTTCCTCTGAAGTCCAGTGGAGAAAGGGGCTCCCTTAGTGTCCCAAAACCTCTGTTTATATCTTGGTAAGAAATGTTGGACTTTTCCCCCTGGTTGGAGCAACTTCCAATGGGATGCAGTAATTTTATCAGTCACACAGTGGGACTCAATGGGCCATTAGCAGAAAATGACTCTCTGGAGGAAGGCTGTGTTGTGAAAAGATAAAGAACAATGCCTCGCCTGGTTTCAGTGGATGGCCCATTAGCAGAATATCTGCTGTGGAGATAAGGATCACTGTCCCCACCCTCAACAGATGGTGATAGAATAGATACCTTTTATCCCACTCTGTATTGTAAAGTGCAGCTTATAATCAGGTGTGGCTTATATATGGACAAAAGAACAAAAAGTTGCCAACACCTGGAAGTGCGGCTTATAATCGGTGCACCTTATAATTGTGAAATGACTGTAAGTTAATTTGCAGTCACACTGGCACACAGAAAAGTAATTTCAGAACACTGTGCTGAAAATGGATACTGGCAAGTGCAAGAAAAACAATTTTCAGATGAGCTGGGGAGAAATAGTTGCACAGAAGTAGTAGCCAGTGCCATTGAGAACCAGATCTATGGGAGATTACTAGTATATGAAAGTGGATTTAACAGAAATGTATGTGCTGATAGCACTCTGCATTAACCTTGGTAGTACTGATGTGCAGTCTTCATGCAGGAGACTAACTGGTATAACTAAGACATCCTTATTTGAAACTCTGTGTTTATCACACTAAATGATACTAGACTCAATTAATATGCTCAGGATCTTTGATAAATAAATAAATATATATGTAAATGAAAAAACCTTGCTTTAAGTTTTTTCCTTTTCACATTTGAGCATTCAAAAACATGATTAATGAATTTGATCTAGTTTGTTCCCATTGAATAAATCTAACTTGCTTGACTGAAGAAGCTGTTTTTGCTAAAGGAGATATGAAGATGCTTCAGTGGGACAGGTCAGTGGTAAAAGCACAGAGACCTAGTCATTACTTCCAGCTGTTATACTGGCTAGCTGTGTGTTGCTTTGAACATGATATATTCACATCTTCAGTCCTTGTCCTCATCTTCATTAGCAAATGCAAATTCTTCAGGGCAGTTTATTTTTATCTTCTTTAAAAATTTTTTTGCATGTTGGTCCCCACAGAATTCACTTCTCTAACCAGCACTCTAATTACAACAGTGATAAGCATACTCCGGTTAGCTGGAAGGGGATATTTTGAAATTATATTCACAAAAAAAAATTTGTATTGCTTAAACCATACTGACCTTGGACTAAATAAGATAATGCAAATTTTACTGTTCAGTATTCATATATTTGAGCCAAACCTTCAACTTCATGCTTAATAATCATGAAAATGGAAATCTCTATGCACATATTTGATTTCTATGCATATATTCTGAATGCATGACTTCTCTTCTTCCAAACGAAAATTTTGTATTTTGTTAATGTGCATATAATTTAAGAGTTCTCTGAAAGAAATAAGTAGGAATCACAAGATGATTGGATTATTTTTTTTCTCTAAAAGCAAACAACACTAAAACTTGCTAAGTAGTTCTTGTACAGCAGAAGTCCTGTGGAAGGTGAGAGGAAAAAAGGAAAAGAGGGAGTTACATCTGTGTAAAAACTAGATTAAAATACGTGTTTATGTATAAAATTAAAACATTAGCTATGGAAGTATGTTACTATTAGATAAATTTCTTCTGGCTTGATGTTTGTCATTCATGGTGTGCTTTTAGTGCAAATGGTCTTGATTGGATTTCTCTGGATTGTCTGAGTATACTAACATTACAATATACCTATTTGCGATTGTTTTCCAAAGGTAGCAAAAAATCTTAGGATCTGTCTTTTTTAGAATTTTGTTACTGTCATGGAGATATGAAATAGTGGAATTTCTAATGTACGCCTATAGCTGGAATCCTAAAATGCTTGTAAGAAAACAGCCTAGCTGTATAGCTTAAGGACTGCCTCATATTGATCCCATTATTAAAAGTATTAGAAAGATGCCTCTGCCTGAATTACGGTGCAGACAAGAGCATATGCTGAAGTCAAAAGTATGGGTTTTGTTTAATAGTAAACAGAGAGAGAGAGAGTTAGAAAGAAATGGAAAAGGAAGGGGGAAAAGGGGAAGAGAAAGAGAGAGGTTAAGTAGAAGTATCACCCCTGTGCTTTCCAATGACATCTTCACCAGCATCTTCTGGTCTTGTTGGTGGTGACACTCCCTCGAAATCCACAGAATTCAGTAGATAAATACACATTGGGGTGAGGTGGGAATGCCCAGGTAGCTGACCTCAGTGGGGGGGCAAGTTTGATACTGCCTCTTGCAATCAGCTCTGGATCTGTTGCATCCTTTTGTATCAGGAGGGAGTCTGGGGCTGCTTCAGGGTCTGTGATGTTTTATGACACCTCCTCATCTGCCTCTCATGTGAATGCTCTGTGGATGTGGCCATCCAGGGGTGGAGGGGATTCACAGCTGAATCAGTTGAGTGTAAGGGAGGATGGGTGTTCACTCCTGACCAGAGGTTATACCACACCCCAAAACTTCTTATCCTTCCCTGTGGGGGAGTGTGAGCAAACCTGGCCTCAGCAGATGGCCTGTGGGCTATGGCCTCCCTCATCCCAAACCCAACCAAGGCTGATTTTCAGAACTGCTGCTGGATTTGGCTTTCTCCTGGATGCCTTCTTCTCCCTCAGCCTTGCCTACTTCTCCCTGGACCTGAGATAATTCAGCAATCATGTCAATTGAGCTATAGTGTCTTATCTTTCCTTAGGTGCTTTTAACTCACAGTCCAAAGTTCCAGGCATTTTCAGGGAGGGCTTGGCTTAGATGGGCACAGCTTCTTTATACAGTTGTACCATAATTGTGAAAAAGGCCTTGAGAACAGTGTTGAAGCCTTTAACCATAAAATTTCAGACTTTCATGCTACCTCTAAATTATGAATTAATTATTCAAATACACTTGTTGCATGTTTGTAAAAGCTGTCCTACTTTGTTGTAAGATCCTTTAAAAGTTTCCAAGCCTGTGTTTGTGGAAATTTGATTTGAACATAGCAGAAGAATGAAAATAATGAGTGGATCAAAACCCATGTAATTAAGCCTTTTGACAAATAAGGGTTCAAAAATGAAACCAGACCAAAAAATATGTATAAAAATTTTTTGTTGCTCTCTTTTGGAAGTGGTACAGTTTCACATCTAGAGTTACCTGTTTTCTGCTGAAATAATACATGCAAGAAAGTTCATAATTACCCAGCCTGTTAAAGAACATTGGTATGACTACAGGCTTCTTTGAAGTTCTTCATAATTTCTTTTGCTAGCACTCTAGAATCTGCTGAAGAGTTTTCATAGACTGTGGGTAGTTCTGTGATATTTGAAATAAATGTGTTAACTTCACAGCTGGTTAATCTGCATATAGCTTTAATCTTCAATTATGAGGATTAAATAATGTAATTTTAAAACTAATGTATCTAAATTAGTGCACATTCTTACTGTAATAGAGTTGTACCCTGTAGTTTCATGAGGAATAAATGGAACAGATTCTGAAATCTAAGACAGCTGTATTTTTTTCATTGTTCAGTAAAAAAACAGAGTTATGCATACTGTTTATGCCAAATAACGTTTAGACAGGGGACTGACAGTTTTTTTGAGGATAAAAATTCTAGATCTTTGAATCTTTAGGTGTAGAAAAGACATCTAAGATCAATGAGTCCAACTTTTGACTTAGCACCTACATGTTCACCTCTAAACTGTATTTCCAAATGCAACATCCACATATTTTTTAACACTAAATATATATGATGTAATGGATTGCAAACTATTTGTCAATTTTAAGGCTTTCTGATTGTAAAAAAATTGTCAACTCTTACTATAAATGTGTATTTTTGCACAGTTTATGAATTGCTGTAGATCGGTGAGTTGCTTTTTGTGAATTGATACTGTGTTTTGAATGGGTTTCTGCATTGTCTAGGAGCACTTACAGTATATTCAACTGTCCTTTCAACTTTTTTCCAGGGTATTTTGAATTGTTATTGTAACTGTGATGTTCTCTTCTTTTTCCTGAATTTAAAGGTTATCCCACCAAAGGAATGGAAGCCAAGAAAACATTATGATGATATTGATGATCTAGTCATTCCTGCTCCAATTCAACAGATGGTCACTGGCCAGTCAGGACTTTTCATACAGTACAGTATTCAGAAAAAGCCCATGACAGTGAAGGAGTTCAAGCAGCTGGCCAACAGTGACAAGTATGTACTCTTGCTTAGTAAGACAAATATTTATCTTCACATGTTGTGGTTTCTTTGAATTATGCAAGGCGAGTGATTTCTTTTACTTTTTTTACCTGTTTCTCAAGGTATGGAAGGGTACCCCAATATGAATATTGTTTTTCTTTATGTTGTTGAAAGCTTCTGATACCATGGTAGCAAGAAAGCATCTGAAAAACCAGAGACATGATGTTTTCTGTCTACCTTTTTTGCTTTATCTTCCAGAAGATGTAGAAAATAGTGAAGATAATACAGATGTGTATCTGAGTTTTAATTTTACACCTGTTAATGTTTAATTCCTAGACACTAGAATGGCCTATCATCATGTAATTCTGAAAACTGTGATATCTTTTATAACCAATCCAGAAAGTTTTGCGTTAATCTAAGAGAACTCAATGGTATCTAGTGAATGTCATCGTTATGGTTATGGCAAGATGGATATTATAGGGCGGGGGGGAAAGAAGGGCTGAGCAGTGTGCTGAAATGTTTCAAATTGTTGAGCATTCCAAGAAGAGGGAATTGATAGAATGAATTCTGTCATTCTGGCCACATAAAAAGAATGTATTTTACTTGACTATCTCCTCAGAATTGAGTGGAAGTAGTTTCTGGAAGATGAGTCAAAGGATCTTAGAAAGAAATGATATTTGAATGAGGGAACGTAATACTGCCCTACTTTGAAGGCAAGTTTCTACTATAGGTTAATTAAGAAATTAAGTGTAAGAGTAGAAGCTGTTGTCAAGATCAGAAAAAACTAGGACATGTAAAGCTTTTAAAGAGGCTCTTTAGCAAATGTTCCATAGGATCCATGCCTTCATGATTGTGGAAAACTAACAACCTCTTTTTTCCTCACCAGTCACAATGAATAGCATGTATATATTACTTGTGCAAAATTAAGTTTAGCACGCAGTATTCTGTCTCTGGTAATTGGAAATGGGAACCTATTTTGTAGTTCTTGAAATGATTTGTTTAGTAAATACTAAAGGTGAGAGTAAATCATAAGACCTATATGGTATCTGATGTAATTTTCAATATTACTTTTTCATAGATATTAAAGTTTACATTTATTAACCCCTAATAAATTGAAATACACTAATTTCTTAAAATAGTTAATTAATGCAGAAATGCTGGGAAGTTTTTAGTATGTGTTTGTTAAATTTATTATGTTCATCATGGAATACATTTTGGAAGTGTTTCTGGTTGGAATTTTTATTGTTTTTACTGAAATCAGATGACAACTTAATTTCATATGCAAATGTAGAACAGCTGGGAGGACTTCCTCTCTATTACTAGCCATAGGTCTTTCCAAATATTTGTCACCGCTCTGGTGAAAATGTCACATAGCATTCTGTGATGTTCTTACTGCAGTTGGTATTTCTTAAACTGTCAGGTTTGAGAGAGGCTCTGTTCTCCCATTACATTAATTTTGTTCCTTGAAGGAGAAGACTTCTCTATTAAAGACTTTTTTTGAGTATTAGGATATTTTCTGTTTCCTTTGGGTAAGAGAGAAGAGCCATGAACATCAAAATTAAATCATAGTTGATTTGATCCTTTGATCCTTTGAAAGGATCATGTGTACTCAGTCTAATGCACTTCATCTTTTATTTGTTTAGACATTTGCAGCTCACCAATGAAACAAAGTTCTTCTCTACTTGACCTGTGGGAAATAGGAGCATGTTTGCATTCTGTAATCAATGAGTTCATGTGTGCATGTTACTCAGGGCCCAACAGAAATACAATCTGCTTTAGTTAAGATGTGTTTTGCTAATTTGTTTTTATCTCTGTTCAGATTTATTACATTATGTAAATGTACTTGGTCTCAGTGTTGTATATTTTGATTTTCTTTCAAGTTGTTAAACTGTAGCATACTGGCAGTTCTACTATGAAACTGTAGCTCTCAGAGTCACAGTAATGGGGGAGTAAGTTTTCTTTTCTGAAGACTTAAATACGGAAGTAGAGAGGTTTGACAAAGGATCCTAAGGCAAATCTGTTGATAGATGTTTCTATGATAGTGTGCTTGTGCTGTGTTCCCACAAGATTTTGAAAGGTTACATGAGTAACCTTTTACATAAGTATATTTAAGCATGTAAGTGTGTGTTATGTATCTTGTGCTGTTATAAAGGAGTAAAAAGTTCCTTTAAATACTTATTTTCTCTGCATCATAGATTTTTTTTTAATCAGCTGTTTGAAACAACAGCTTTTCTTGAAAGGTTTTTCTGGGGCAGGAAGAGGAGAAGAAAGTATTGGTTTTGCCTTTGAGGGGTGCATGGCTGAGTTAGTTTGCATTGTTCTGAGACAGTCTTGTACAACACCTATGTCTGAGTCTTTTCAGAGCTGGTAGTGAGGTAGGAAAGCAATAAATACTTGTTAATTATGTTTTCCATATGTGTCTTTAAGGAAGAGAAATAAAAGGGAGGGGCTTAGCCTAAGTATAGCTGGTTCATGGGCTGATTTGCTGCTGGAGACTGAAGCAAATGTTGTGTGGGTTGGTGCATGACTTCAGTTACTGTAGCTGTCATGTAGGAGGTTTCCATGATATGATTAAGAATTTGGGACATCTGGTAATTCTTCTGTTTCAAAGAATTTGAAATACAGTGACTTCATCTTGGAGGTTTAGAAGCATGGGCCATTGTAAAGGCGGTTGTTGAAAGACAGTGATGAACCCTTGCCTACCTCTTTCTCTGCAGATACCGCACTCCAAGATATGTAGACTATGAAGATCTGGAGCGTAAATACTGGAAGAACTTGACTTTTGTGGCACCAATTTATGGAGCAGATATCAATGGGAGCATTTATGATGAAGTATGCATAGTTTTTTTATGAAGTTTATCCCTTCCAGCCCTGTTTTAAAGGGTACTCTACTTAGAGGATACACTCTTGCTTTGTGACTGAGAATCTTGAAATTTTTTGAAATCTTTGTGTTACTGTTTAAAGCCTCCAAGCAAGGTTGAAAATATATCTACATCTGCAAGAGTCAGACAGTTCTGTCCTTAGACAGTAGGATATTGCCACTCTTCCTGATCGTGACTCTTCCCTTTCTTCACTTTGAGCTCTCCAGAACTCTGAGATTCCTTCCTACTTATTTAATTGTTTGTTAATGTTCTAGTATGTATGTTTCCTGTGTGTATCTGTGGGAATTGAGAGATATTTTAACTAAATTTTACTTTATAATTCAATGATGGACATTTTATATCTCTTTCACTGAGGAATATTGGTAGCTGTACTTCATACTTGGAATGTCTGTAGTTTCCTGGAAATGTACTTACTCATATTGTTTACCTTTCAATTAAAACATATGAAATTAAAATTTCCTAAGGAAATTAATTTTGCTGGTTACTTGCCAAGATCTCCATGGATAACAAAGGGACTCTTAAAACAGATCTCATTATCCAAAGAATTATAGAATATCCATTGATATCAATTAGGGTATGAAAGTAAGACAGGAACTAGATTTCTAAAGGATTATTTAAGTAATGAGACTAAGAGAAGAAGTGTTAGCACTTCAGAAAAAAATTAAGGATTTAAAAGGTACTGGACAGACATGTATGAAAAGAAAGTACCGTATGTGAAATTCTTGGTTTATTTCATGTTCTCAGTAACTGCCTTTTCCAAACATTAGGAAAAAAAGTATGATTTTGCCGTGGCAGATGGTCTGAGGCTCTCCTAGTGTTGCAAGGTTCTTCACAGAAGACAAGTTGAAGAATGTCTAGAGATGAATACCAGTAAATACCAATAAAGCCCATATGGCTGAAGGCAATTCACTTTTTGCACTGAGTTATGTGATCTTTGAAAGATACCTAAGAATGTCCAATGGTATGTTGTTTAGAGAAGGCAAGTTCAAATGCTTTTGTGTGTGCATAGCTACTTTAGGAAATCACTTAGAAAATAATTAAAGAGTCTAATTAAGAATGTTTTTGTGGAGAGACATTCTAGGTGGCTGTTGCTTTGTGAAGACCAACACGAGGCATAGAAAAACAGTGTTTCAAGAAATAGAAGCTTGCCCTTTTTCTTCTTTGATCTTTGTGCCTTTATTGTTGGCAGATAATGCCTTATGATACATTTTTTACAAATGTACACTTTTTTTGGATTGTGTTGTTTTTTGTGTTTAGTATCTTAGTTTACTCTTGCATGAGCAATGTTTTCAAGGAAAAGAGAATGAATGCAATAATATGCAATTTAAGAGTGCTGAGTGGTCAAAGGGAAGGTCATAGATTTCCTTCTTACTGAATTACACTCTTGGGAAGATGAGGAAGGGAGATCAAAGAAAAGCAAGGAGAAAAGTGAGAAAAGCAGCATTTAGGTATCCTTACTCAGATGTAAGTGCATAGGAGAAGGAAACAAAGCACTGAAAATTGCAGTAACTGGGAAAGAAAGCAATAAAAGATATAATAAAGAAACTTTGATGCCTATAATAAAATGGGTATAATTTAAAAACGTTAGTGAAAGGAGTTGACATTAAGGAATGTGAACAGATTGAGTATTAAATGTGACAACCTGGTGCTGGTGTACAGCCCACTTGGTATATAGAGGAAAAGAAGGAATATACTCTGGTATACCAAAATGTTGGTGAGAAGGTTATGATCCACTGATCAAAATGTTGTCTCTCAGAATAATTTTGCTGCAGTTAATTTTTGGCCAGCAGATGGTGTACTCACACAAGTAATATTTTTCATGTTCTAGTGCTTGAAGATAATATTAAGAAGGATCTTTTTGATTTTTGAAATTGGAGGTTGTTTTCTTGTCTTCATTCAATTTCCTTCAGGATTGTGATTATTTGGGGAAAGGAGATGAATACAAATCACTCACATTTTGGGCAGCATTTAGGAGAAAGTGTATGGTGGGATTAATTTGTCATGGTAGCCTATTTGCAAGAAACAAACAAATGCTTACTTTTTACAAAATACATATTGATAAAAATAGTGTGTTACAGATGTTACATTTGAGGTAAATATCTGACAGAATTCCAGGTAACAACTACTAGGAACCTAAGGAAAATGTGATACATGCATGTATGTATGTGGGCCATCAAAACTAGTAAGAAATGCTGCTGTGCTCTGCATATCAGTTTAACAGTTTACCAATTACATTTTCTTTTCCACTTAGTGACAGTCAATTTTATATCGAGATATTTGTATCCAAAGCATGATGGAGCCTTAATTTTTACTATTTAAATAATTTAAGAAATGTTATTTGTGGAATCCAGCATCCATCTTGTTGTCATTGTGCCAGAGAGATTATAGATTTTGTAGTATTTGCTGTTTTAGACCACAGGATGATAGGTTCTGAGGCGTTTGGAAGATGGGGCAAAATTTTCTAAAGGCTACATTACATAAAACCGAAAAAGACCACAGAAAACAAATAGAAAACTCCAATGAAAGCAAAGAAATAAAGAAACAAAGCTATAAGTACATGCTTTGAAGTCTAACAACTACTATCAGTGGTTCAAGTTTACTCTTGCAATATTTGGATTGTTCCAGAATGTGGAATATCTTTGTGGTTATTTTATGGCTTTGAACTCAGATTAAGTCTTCACAAATAAGCAAATAGTCTGTGAATCATAAACAAGTGTTTGTGCACATTGTAGAGCTTTATAGAAAATAAATTCTGTATAGTTTAAGGTTTGCTGGAGAAGTTACTCTGTGTTATTTGCATTCTAGTTGCTGTTATATTCAATGGCAGAGCTTTGTAGGAGAATGACTGTGTAGGTGGCTAGAAAAGGCATGATCCCAATGTGCACTGATCTAGCTACTGATGAGGGGGGACATCTTCCTGGTTTCAAAAAACGTTCCAAAGAAAACTGACCAATTTAAAGTTTATAAGGAGTCATTATACATGTCTGACTTCAGTGCTGACAATGGCATCTGTTATTCTGCAGAGAAAAGCCAAGTTTGGAAGAAGCATAAATAAATATGGTTTTCTGTCTCTGTCACCACTCTCCCCAGCTGCTGTCTGAAAGACACACTTTTCTTTCATTTTTCTCCTCTTAGTTTTATTTCTCCTAGTAAGACAATTCCTAATGCTTACCTTGTACCATGCATAAGGTGTGGGCAGCATACATGATATTTGAGTGCACCCTCAGTCAGTTTGCAGAGAATACCAAATTGAGTGGGATGTTGCTCTGCTGGAGGGTGGGAAGACTTCAGGGGGATCTGGATGGAATGGATCTGTGGGCTAAGGACAACTACATGAGGCTCAACAAGGCCAAGGACTTTGCCCTAACCTTGGATCACAACAACCCCAGGCGGTGCCACAGGCTGGGGCAGAGTGGCTGCAAAGCTGCTCACAGGAAGAGGAACTGGGGGTACTGCTGACAGCAGCTGAACATGAGCCAGCAGTGCCCAGGTGGCCAAGAAGGCATGTCCAGGGAAAGGCAGTAGAACTGGTGAAGCATCTAGAGTAAAACTTCTATAAGGAGTAGCTGAGGGAGCAAGGGTTGTTTAACCTGGAGGAGAGGAGGCTCAGGGGGGACATTATCACTCTCTACAGCTGCTTGAAAGGACATTGTAGCCAGGTGGGGGTTGGTCTTTTCTCCAAGGCAACCAACAACAGGACTAAAGTAAACTGCCTCAAGTTGTGCCAGTGGGAAGGTTTACTTTGGATTTTAGGAAATGCTTTTTTGTGGAAAGGAAATGATACCAATCACTGGAGCAGGCTTGCCTAGGAAAGTAGCTGTGTCACCATTCCTGAGCAAATATTTTGAAGACCTGTAGGTATGGTGCCTGGGGACATGGGTTAGCCTTAGCAGAGCCAAATTAATGAAGTTTTTTAATGATCTTGAAGGTCTTTTCCAATCTAAATTATTCTATTCCTTCTATTCTATAATGTCTTTTTTCTGTGATCTACTCATAGTTGAGATCGATGTGAGCAGTAATTTAGGTTCTAGTGTGATTTCCAAAGAATCTACTTACCCACCCTTTAAAAGGGTGCTTAAAAAGCAATGACTATATCCTTAGAAATGATGAGAAGTAAAAACAATCTAATGAGGGAGGTTGTTTGTATTTTCTAATCTATGTATTTATGGTGTAGAGATTTTGTCCATAGCATTTCCCTTCCTCTGTTTTAATGACTTTCAAGGCATAGTAAAAGCCTGTCAGTAGCTTTATTATATTCATTGATGTGAGTGAATGGTTATGTGGAGAGAGGAGTGGACTACCAAGCACAAGTTTTTCTCTAATCTTTGTCATGTTTCTTTCCACTTTGTCTCTTAATTAGGTTTCATACTCTATTTTCTGAGTTGTTGCAGTCAGTCATAAGGGCTATTCAGTTTTAGTTGTGCAACTGATGTTTTGTTTGCCAGATTAGTATTGAAATGAAGCTGTGGGATAATCAAAGGCAAAATAAAATACTGAAAAAGGATTGTGTGTAATAATATATACATACAGAAATAATGTTCATGACAGTGTTGACTGGTTTAAGTAAGGTGAAAAGACTAGCATCAAGTCACTTTTTTAAGTACTTTTAAAAAATTAATAAAAAATTGTTGCCATGAAGCCAGTTTTATTCTTACTTGCAAAGAGGTCGGAGCTTTCAGCTGTGAACTTCACTTTTTACCAGTATGCTGAGATAAACATTATTCTTTGTGCCTTTGGGAAAACAATGGATCCTTCCAAAGTGTGCAGGTGTTTAGATAAGAGATGCTTGTCAAGTGTCCCACTTTGTCTCTGCGTTGCATTAAAAGCAGATGCAAAGGCTGTTAAGAGTAATAAAAACTCTTGATAGTAATTTACAGTAAGTTTGAATCACTTCACAATGAATGAGGATTGGAATAGTGGCCCTCTATATAAACTACTATGTACCTTACAATATTTCTCTAAGGAAATACAAGGTAAGTGTAATGTGCATAGCAATGACCATAATTTGTAAGGTGTTTCAAGCCTGTTATCTTATAGAAGGAAAACCACTGAAAAGTAAAATTTTTTTAGGTATAGGATGATGTGGTACAGTTGTCAGTGATGGCAGGTGTTCTTTAAAAAATGTACCATCACAAATGTGGATAAATTAGAAATAGTCTCTTGATATATTCCTTTGAAATTATTATAAAATTCTGGTAGTATTGTGATATTCTGAGGAGAATAAATATTTTCTATTTTCCTAATACTGAATAGATTATAATGTCTAAATGTATTTGTGTTTGTAAGAAACTACCAGATATATGTCAAGTAATACACATACTGCAGTTCTAACTATTGTTATTAAATACACATAACCTGCAAAAAATACACTTAAAATTTGAGAAGTATGGGTATGTATTAACCTGTTAAAAAGCTGGGATCCTTTAAGTGTGCATTGCAAGTGCTATGTCTAAAACCAGCTATACAACTACTGTAAAAGTAATAATAAATATTTTACTTTAAAATTGTGCAAACATTTTACTTAATATTTTTGACTATTAAGAAAAGATCTTTAAGGTAAAGTAACACCTTTAATAATAATTTGTAATAATTACTTGTAGCAGTCTGGGCATAAATATTTTTTTATTGTTTTAAATCTAGGGAATGTAGGAGGAGTTGAAATGAATCTCTGTGATTTTAGTGGTTTTGCCAGTTTCAGTGAGCATTTCCTATTAAGCTAAGAACACTTGTCCAAAATAGTCTTTAGGAAAAGGAAGTAGCTCTTTTATCTTGAGTGTGGAAGTTGTGGATTGTTTATTGGGTATGTTTTGTATTTTGAAGCAAGTTATTTGTTCTAGGATTGATCTCCATGATAGGAGTTGCTTTTGTTTGAGGACAAATCACTGGGAGTTTGCTTGGTGACTAGTTGTGATACAACTTAACAGAATGTGTAGCAATGAGATGTGTTGTTAAAATAAAAATTCTCTTAGTTATTACTTAATTCTTAGTAGAAGACTAAGATTTCCGGATGTTAGGGTTGCTAGATGCTTACATAGGTGAATAATGGGTAAAAAAGTCCATGGGATAATATTAAATAGAAAGATAACCCACTTTCTGTCTGAAGAAATCTTCAAGTGCAAGTTGCTGCAGTACTTCCAATCTGTGGTTAAATCATTGCTTGCAGTTTGCTGTATAAATTTGTTTCTCCATATGAACTGCACAATTTGTAAGCAGAGACAAATTTCATGTGATTTAAAAAAATAAAATTTGTAAATTAATTTGAGGACTTATTACCTAAAAATTATTGCTTCAGATTTTTTATTTTACAACTGTATTAACTTGCTGCTGCCACTTTTTATACTTGAAAGGTGCAGATTTTACCAGCATCTACTCTTTGGAGATCAGATTTTTTTTCTTTTATTAGGCTATAAATTTTATTTTTTTTTTTTACTTTTTAAATTTCAAGTGCCTTTATGTTTCACTAATGCATTTGTGCATTCCATTGTGCATTCCATTTTAGAAGAAGAAAAAATGCTGTCTGAAATGAAATAATTTAAAAACATAATTTATTAATTTGTTAAATTCCAAATAACTTAGTATTTCTTAGTAAGAGAAATAGTCAAAGCAGGTGGTTAGAAGTGCTTGTTCAATAGGGAGTCTGAATGTTTTACAGATCTTACTTTCTTGTCTATCAATTCTATCTGCTTCATAAATAACATGCATGACATAAAAAAACAAAACGAAAACAAAAACAAACGAAAACTGAGAGTATTAAATTTTCATTACTTCTTGATTTAACCTGTATTCTTTCTACTCCAGCTGCCCAGCTATTAAATATCATCATACTTAGTCTTAATGAACTGCATCAGGACTGCAGTCTGCTATCAGTTTGGGCCCCAGTGAGAATACCAGAACTGTAGGTTCAGTAATGGGTGTTGGTCAGAGCAGTTCATGGTTAGGAGTGTGCTTAGAGGCTGTCTTCCCAGTAAAACTTGTCTGAATTGAGTTTTTAATAGTTTTGATTATATTTCTTGGTTTTCTGACTGCTTAAGTGCCAGCTAATGTCTTCCCTGGAGGTGCTAATAATTGCTGTTATAATGAAGTCTAATTTTTTCTCTTCAATTTTGTAGCTTTGATCTTGGTTATACTGTCTCTTCCATGCTGTATTACCTGAAATTAGAATTGCAGTTTGCAGTTGAATCTGAAGTGCAACAAAAAATACATATATTGCTTTCTGAATGACTTTTAATATTCAAATTTTATGGGCAATAACATAGGGAAACAGCTTAAATCCCCTGAAATCAATAGATTTCTCCTTTTTTATATTCCTTATGTAGTACATCGTAATGATTAGAAAGACAATACATCTGAAGTGATCATTTTAGTTTTTATACTTTCCAGAGACATGGTAAATTTATGCATGTAAAATAATTTTTAAACCATTTTTTATGCTATTTGCTATTACTTTGTAAGTAATGAAAAAGCATAGATAGGTCCTGTGAAAGTTAGTGGCTTCCAGCTATCAACTCATTGAAGGTCTTGTCTGCAGCTATTATTTCTAATTCTTGTGTACCTTTTTGTATGGTGTATGGTGTTTCAATCCACATTAGATTTGATATGAAGTTGTAAACCAGATAGGAACTTGTGTTCTCTGCTCTGAACATCTCAGACTTATAACATGATCTAATACGTATTAAGGTCAAGAAAATTTTTCTTCAGCTGTCTTCTAAAGTCCTTACAAATATGTATGAACAGACTGTCTTTTGAAAGGCTACATAAAGTGTGTATCTTTTGACTGGGACTGTTATATAAAATTGCATTGCTTTATATGCTTAGTAATATTTTTATTATGTGTCTTTTTCAGGGTATTGAGGAATGGAATATTGCCCATCTCAATACAATATTGGATGTTGTAGGAGAAGAGTGTGGAATTTCTATTGAGGGTGTAAATACACCGTATCTTTATTTTGGCATGTGGAAAACAACATTTGCATGGCACACTGAAGACATGGATCTCTACAGTATTAATTATCTCCATTTTGGGGAGCCAAAGTCATGGCAAGTTAATTTTTTTTCTTTTAAGAAGGTTTATTTCAGCTGTCTAAATCAAACCGATGGGTTATGATTGACAATGGTAAACTTTACTAAAAATCTAAGAGTAGAAGGTTTTTTTAAGTGAAGGTTTTTTTAAGCTCAGAATGCTATGAAATAACATTGCTGTATTATTTTATTTTAAAGGGAAAGACAGATAAGTACATAAGACTTATTTGAATTCAACAGAAAAGTATTTGAAAGATACAATATGAGAAACGTAATGTGTTGGGAGCCCCAAGACTATTTGAGGAACTTCTGAAAGAGCTCTTTGAAATCTTTGAAGTTTCTTTGGTTCTGTTGTCTTTTGGGACTACCTACCGTATTTTGTATTTGTACAAAATTTACTTTTATCTGTACAATAAAAGTAAATATCTTTTTTTGAAACAGAGTCTCATTCTGTACTGTTAACTCAGCTAGACTTGTAGAGGTAAGATTCAGAGCTAAAGGTACTTCCTGCATATGAAACTTCTGCTGTCCTTTCTCCATAATACTAGATTTTTGGTTGAACATCCTTAACAGACAATTTGGTTTAATACATTGTGATATACATGTATCCCAAGTATATAAGAAAAATAGATTCCTTTTGTTCATAAAATCTTTTTTTTTCCAGAATACCTCTGAAGAGAGTGTAAAAGCATTAGAAAAATATGTAAAAGATAAGTTATGCATAGTTCAGTTCTGGTAGTTTCTAGTCATCCAAATTTAGACAGAAAATTGTAGCTTGTAATTCCATCAAACATTACAAAATTAAAATACCTATCATGTATTTATACTGTGAGTGTGGTAAATTGGTCAGATGCTTGCTCATAGATAATTACTTTATGTTTACCTGCTTTGCTTATGTGATGGAACTCTTAAGTCACAGATGGTGAATACCACTTACAGTAATTTCACAATTATAAGCCACACCATTTTGACTCAAATTTTGCTCCCACCCCGGAAATACAGCTTACACTCAGGAGTGGCTAATACGTGAAAAATTTTCTGACATTTCCAACCCTGGAAGTGCAGCCGAGGTGCCGAGCTGAGCAGCTGCCAGTAAAACCCGGGTTTACGCAGTTGTTACAAATTGNGCGGGGAACGGGGGCTCCCTCCTTCAGGCAGCGCAGCCCGGGTGGGGAAGTGGGAGCTCCATGCTGCCATTCCTATGGCTCGGGGGGGAGGTAGGGCTTCCGTCCCCGCCTGCCAGCGCTGAGCTGGGCCACCTGGCCCTGTCAGCAGCCCCAAGCGGGCCGAGCCCGCAAGGCCCGAGCTGAGCCAGTAAACCCCGCGATCCCACAATTCTGTTACTAATTGGCAACTTTGTTGCACGTGGGTCCCCGCTGCGAATGACAGAGTGGCTTATAATCAGGTGCGGCTTGTGTATGAACAAAGAAAATATTGCCGACACTCGGAGATGCGGCTTATAGTCAGTGCGGCTTGTAATCGTGAAATTACTGTACTGTAGCAAAGCAGGTCCATGTTTGAAATTGATAAATTATATATAGGTATACATATATATGTGTATGAAATTGCTTCTTTCATAGAATTAAACACACAGAAAATCTTGTTAACCTTTTAAAAAATGGATGTGAGGGTAGGTGATTCCAGAATGTTCCAAGATGATAGGACAATTGTAAGTAATATGTAAGTAAAGATGATTGCATAAAGTTATTTTTTCTTCTTAGGAATTAAAAAAGTGCTGTTTGAAATAAAACTCACTGCATATTGTGAAATTCCTAAGAGTAGAGAACTCTGAAGTCCTTAGATACAATGGGAAGGAGCTAGGAAAGCTTCTTTAAGTATTTTTGAAGGAGGCCATAAATTGATAAAGGATAAATGCTTTTCAAGTTTACTGATACTTGTTTATGCTTGTAATGAACAAAATCATTAAACACTGACTTCTTCATATTTTGAAGAAATAACGGTGGATACAAATTCATTTTCGGTACCATATTGACCCATACTTTTAAGAAATGCAGTATTATAAAAAAAGATGAACAAAAGACAACTAAAGATTTCTTTGATGTTACACATGTGCCTTTTACTGGGGGAATGCTGCAATAATTTATGCAAAGTTCATTTATCAGTAAAATGTGTCATGTTAATGTAATGTTGGTATAATTTTCTTCAAGAAAGTGGGGCAGGAGCTGAATCTTTTGATACACATACTAAAGATCTTGTCTGTTCTTTAATTCCTCTGATTTGACAAAATCAGTTGAATTTAACTGATTTCACAAGCCTTAGTGAAACCAAACAACTTGACATACAGAATAATACATGTTCTTGGATTTTGCTGCTTGTATATGCGGTTCTTCAAGACAGATGCATTGGTCTTTTGGAAAACTAACATGGAGCGTATTTTCTCTGAATTGTGAAAGGACAGCCATTTCCGTCTGAGAGCCACAATTAGAACTTGGGGATAGCAGCTGAGTTTAATTGCTATAGAAGTCTTTATAGAATTTGATGTTTTCAGCAGTGTTTAGGCATAGGTTAACCTGCATTACTTCTTACACTTCACACTTCGAGAGTTATGCAGATAAGTCTATATTTCTGTGTTATGTATACTGATTCCTTTGTTGACTCATATGAAACATGGGAGAAAAGTATGTCTGATAATTTAAGAAATCAGGATTACAGCAGTTCAGATGTTAATGTATATGGTTGTGTAACACATAATATGTGTAATGTAATTAATACATTCGTTGTAGAGATTTTTCTTTATCTTGCAACAATATGCTATAGAGAAAATATTTTGAAAGAGAAGAAGAAACTTAAAAGCCCAGAAATAGAATAATATAAGGGCAAAAGAGATTGAGGTGTGGTGGGAAAATAATTTGCTGGAAAGACACTTAAAATTACTTGCTATTAGGCAAGAATTCTTACTGCAGTTTTCTCTTTTCATTCTGAGGGGAAAGGTACCTTGAAGATGGTACCCCATTTTACATCTCAGAAAAAGTTGTATTAGCAAGACAAACCATTGGTGTGATTGATAGTGTGCTTATTAATTCAGTTATCTCTTGATGTTGACGTATTTCTAATGGTATTTATAAAACACTTACTAATATAAATTTTTTTTTCACTCTGGCATTTGTTGTTAAATATTTTCTTTTGTTGTAATTATTGCTTCAGGGGGATAGGTCTTAAGATAATTTAGTTTTGTTTTGTGTAATAATTTGAAGAATTTTGTCATGTTAAACTATTAAGGTGCTCTTGAAAATTAATGCTTATCAAAGACCAGATTTTTGTTACTAGTAGAAGTACTACACTATTAATATATGCACTCTATCCTTGGATTATGCTTCAATTCACGTTGTAATTTTATAAATAAAAAAAATCTGAATAAGACATTCACATTTTTTAAAAATAGTTCTGGGTTTAAGTATCTGAAAGGAAGGCTTAGTCTTTGTTCTGATTACCTGACTCAACAACAGTGGTGTTGAATTTTTTAAGTTGAGATGATATAAATCTTATTGAAGAAGAATAATAATGAATATAAGGAAGTATTTCTTAAGAAGGCAGAAATTAATTATTTTCATGGCACTGTGGGTATTTAAAATATAATAATAATAGGACAATTGTTTTTCTATTTTATTTTAAAGAAGATAAGATGTGTAGAGAATATATTATTTTACTTTAGAAAGTAGTATTTAAAAATATTGTGCTCATTTTGTTCACTTTTTATATCTGATGGTAAAGGCCTGAATTCTTTTCTAGTATAAACTGGGTTTTTACTTTCCCCTGAAAGGGGCACAGTGAAAACTTGCATTATGATACAAACAATAATTTACACATCAATTTACACATTTTCTGTGACATTCCATCTGGTCTTTGCTTCCTAGCTTTTCTGAAGACTAAAAATGACGAGAGACAATACATTAAGTTAAAAAACTCTCCTGTTTAGTAATGTCTTTCGTAAATCACAAAATGCCTTGCAGGGTTGGTCAGTCATAAAGTAACAGGAATAAATACTACAGAAAGAGAAGATGGTTCCATCTTTGTGACCTTATCAAGCAAAAGAGATCAGATTGATAAAGAGAGAATGCTTAGACAGCCAATATTAGATGGATTAGGAGGGTTAGACTGGACCTGGCAGTTTATTTAGGTTGTAAGAGGAAATAAATCTATTGTGATGATCAAAATAAAGCAGGGATTTAAGTTCAGGATTTGTCTTCATGATTCCACTGGATATAGGATGGCAAGAAATCTGATCTCTAGGTTGAGTAAAATTTATACTGTGAGCAACATTATTGTTACTCTTGATTGCCGTGACTAGAATCTGTTTTTGTGGATTTGCCTGTGTAGAATGTGTATCAACACCTTTTCATCTTGCTTAATTAGGTGCAAAAATCAGGAAGTTACACAGCAGGAGTTATGGAAGTCTTTGAAACATTTCATGTGAAGGCTTTCAGATTTGAATACCAGTAGCAGGGGAAATAGTTATGGGGTTATGAGTATGATGGAATAAAAATGGATGGCATTCTGATGTCAGTTTTAGACAAAATTATAGACAAAAAAGATGAAGAAGTAAAAGCATACTTAGACTGATGCTAATTAACATTGTATGATTTAGGAATAATTATGGCAATAAGGCAAATGGATTTACAGAGGCTCAGCTAGGTCCTTACAGGGCCTTCTGAGGAAGGATTAATAGAACTTTCAGTGTGATCATCACTGATAAAAGCTAGTCAAAATCTGGCCAGGTGGTGCAGAGTTCAGCATAAGTTGAAGAGTATTGGTACCGTTGCAAAAGTTGTACATACCACTGATTTTACAGACATGGTTCCTAGTTACATTCTATGTCTAGGAAACAAAATAGACAGAAAACTACAGAGAAGTCAAACCTGTGTGTCAGAAATGGAAATAAAAGTATAAAGCTTCCACAAAGATTGGTCTTGTTGAAAACTGTTATAAAAATTAGAAATATTATGAGTCACAGAGATGCCTGTAATCAAATAGTGATTCTGTTTGTGAAAAGGTGTCTGTATTCAAATAGTATGGTGGTTTGTCAGCAGCTCAAATGGGTAATCGTGCTTGAAACAGAGCAATCATTTGCTAGTTTCAGTGTTCTTCACAATGTGGAAGAACTTTACTCAGGGATCTGAAGGAAAGGGGAAGTTTTATTTGTTTGTTTTGTTTTTCCCTTGTGGAAGAGGATTTTTTCTTAAAATATTTAGATTGAATAGGAACATATTAGGTGTCAACAGACTTTCAGATTTCCCATCTCAAAACCAAAAATGTATTAACTTCCTAGATTAAGATTTTGAAATTTAAATCTGCTTGTATTTTAAAAAGGTATGTATCAGTTTTATGTATAATAAAGATGGACCACATAAATAGATAATAGATTAAATTAGTTGCTGATAAAAAGGTCACGTGATTCTGAGCTTCAGTGCCTGGAGTTAGATAGCATCATTTTGATATAATGTGAGTGTTGAAAGTTGTCTATTGCCAATTACAAAACCAATGAATATGATTAATTTTGATAAAAACCCTGATGATATTTACTTACAACATCTAAATAGATAGTTGTAATCCAGTTACATTGTGCACTGTCTTTCCAAAAGACTTACTGAGAGCTCATTTGATGTTTGTATTTTTGTAATATTGGCATGTTTGTGTACAAATGGAAGCACTTGGCTCCATATTATTATTAAATTTTATAACATGTACTTTTGAAGGATTAACATTTAGGAGGAACACAGTTCAATTACAGTCAAAACCAAGTACAGTATCTAGTTTTGAGGTTTTTTTGTTAGACATAAACAGTATCTGTTCATGTTCTGCTTTATGGAGTTGTGTATTTAAAAAGCTACGGTACAGTATATAATGCTGTACATAGCATTTTTCTCCAATAGAGTGTGAAGGAGGGCAAACATAGTTTAGATTGGTATGGATACACTGGTACTTAACGTAATATGGAGTGAAAAACAGTCTTAAACACTTTGGAAGTACAAATGGAGAGGAGCAAAGTGCATTTTTGTGAGACAGCAAAATTCTGATTAAGTCTGCAAACACTGAGCATAGTAAGCTGAAAGTCTCTTGGTTTAATATCATTTTTAGTGGGTTGTCACTGTGCATGTGTTTTGCTTGCAGAGTACTGACTTCTGTACTGATCTTCTTTCTATGCAGGTGTTTCAGTTGCAATAGAGTAAAACTGTAAAATTTCTGTATATGTGCAACTAACTTAAGGTAGATGGATGTTTATTGCTTATTTTTCTGAGTGAGTTTTCAAGGTAAATGAATGAAATGTATTCACAGTGTAGTAAAAGGCTCTGTGTTTACTTAGTTTAACAATGTGGATTTGGACTACCTTGTACAGCTGAATATACATTTTCTTCTTTTCTGAATCATATTTTTTTAAAAGAGAAGAATCAAATCAGTGTTATTGCAACATTAAACTGAAACAAAAGCCTATTATATCACATATGAAAGCAGTTAAAGTAAATTATAAATCCTTTTTATGTTAAATCCAATTAAAACATCCAGTAAGTCCATGAAGTACACTAAATATGTTAATAATGAAGAGAAGCAGAAATGAAACAACTTTTCAATACAGTAATTTCATGATTACAAGCCGCACCGATTATAAACCTCACTTCCGGGGTGTTGGCAATGTTTCATATTTCCTCCATAAATAAGCCATACCAGAGTGTAAGCTGCACTTTCATTCACAGTGAAGATCCACATGCAACTTGCACAAAGTTGTCAAGTAGTAACTGAATTGCGGGATTGTGGGGTTTACTGGCTCGGCTCGGGGCTGTGCGGGCTCGGATTGGTCCCACTTTTTACCTGCCAGGGCTGGGTGAGCTCGGATCCGTCCTGCCTTTTCCCCTGCCGGGGCCGGGTGGGTTCGAATCAGGTCAGGGCTGTGCGGGCTCGCACTTCCGGGTTAGCAAATTTCTGAACCTCATCAATATATTAGCTGCACCTGATTATTAGCCGCTCTTCGGGTTCGGACCAAAATTTTAGTCAAAATGGTGTGGCTTATAATTGTGAAATTACTGTACTTTTCTATTTTTTGGCTGCAGTGAACATTAAAAATAATATGTTCTTTTGTATTTTTGCTGAATTGTTGCAGATAGCATGAGGAATTTTTTTAAAATATCAGATTATAGTAAGAACCATGGGTTTCTAAGATATGTACAGTTCTATAAATTAAAGAAAATCTATCTCTTTAATAATTGAAACTCTGATTGTAATGATTCTACGAGGGCAAGTAACCCTTTTATTCCACAGTTTTTGCTGTGGCAAATAATAGAGATGTTTAACACTAATATTTTTCTGTTGAACCCTTGTGTCTTATGAAGTATACTGAAATTCAAAATAAATTAGACTTACTTTACATTTTTTCATTTCATTTGGAAAAATAAAGTGTGTGTTTCTTTTTTAATTGTAATGATGTGATAATATCAAGTATTGTCAATGTACTTGACTTTAAATAGTGAATATAATATTTTGGAAGTATGTAATAAAATTTTTAAACTAGAAATAAGCTAAGATTTTTCTCAAAGCCCTGGCCCCCCCAAACCCAATGTGTGTATTTTTTCCTTAGATGTTGGTATATTTTTTTTCTGTGTAATTTTTCAGTCTTTAATCCTTCTAGCTTCTATGTTGTTAGATACTTACCATACATAAACAATGACTTTTAGTTATTATGTAATAATTATGTCTTTAAGCATTTCATCCTTTTCCTTCTATAAATTTTAGGTATGCTATTCCTCCGGAGCATGGGAAACGGCTTGAAAGACTAGCTCAAGGTAGGATTTCCAATATTTTCATATGTATGGTGTGAAGGACAACCCTCGAGGAAAGTGAGAAACATTGTTCTTAACTCACCTACTGTTTTATTACTTCATATTGTGCTTACAGTATTTTTGCCCTGAGGAATTCTTAAGAATTGAAGTGGTTCTTTTGTTTTGTTTTGTTTTGTTTTGTTTGTTTCTCTTAGAACTTTATTTTGTACTGGAATTTTAAGCTTGGAGAAACTTATGAAAATGAGGCTTAGTATTTTGTTGTTTATTAGATTTTCATTGCTAATATCTTTGTCTCCTCTGTGCCCTTGCTCTTTTTTGTCCTAGCTTCTTTTCATTAGCAGCTTTTTGAATCTTCTTACCCAGATTTGATGTAGAGATATAAATATTGAAGATGGATAAGTCTCCAGAAGTTCCATTGAAATTCATGGTTGGGTAGAAGATAGAGTTAGGTTAGTGTTTCTGTGAAGGCATAAGCAGACAAAGTGTAGAAACACTAAGTTAGGCACTTTCTGACTATTGAGCAGGTGTACAGATCCCCTTTAGGTGAAGCATGTACTGGCTTTTGCCATTTAGAGGTGGCAGAAATGTTTGGGAGAAGGAACAGAGATATGGTTGTAAAGTTGCAGTCTAAGGGATAAAAATTGCTAGTCTGTAGAAGGATTCTCACTCAGTAATTTGTTTTCTTTTCAGTAACACTGCACCTCTATTTTTCTTTCTGAATTAAGAGTGCAAATTATGAACATGGGAATAATTAGGGATATTTCTTGGCCTAGCAGCCCATGTTTTATAGTTTGTTAATAACTATTAAAGGAATTATGGAATGGAGTGCTTAATGAAATGGAATTAGAGGAAAGGAATGCTATTGAAAGTTCATAATTAGATCTTGTATCAGGACAAAATTCTAAAAATTTGTGTACATTTTGTTTTCATATCATTTTTTTTCCTTAGTGTATGGGTGCATGATTCTTTTTCTGAGCTATTATAAAACTATTGCAGTTAAAGATGTGAAAGTAGAGACCTGTGAACTAACTTCCAGTCTTAAAAACATGTCTCAGGAGAACAGATTTCAACCTGAAAAATTAAGCTTCCTATTCCTAAATTTTGTCATAATTTCATTTGAAAAAGTTGTCACTCATTTTCTTTGCTTTCCAATGTCTTTTCCCAATGCAAAGTGTAGGACTGTACACTTTAGTTTTTACTGGCAAACAAATTTGAACTTGTAGGCTGGGCAATGGACACTGACTTAAGATGATTCAATAATTCAGTTTTACAATAAATGATAAAAGAGTAAAAGAAGTAGAGAATTGGAAAAGTTTCAGATGGACACTAGGACTGTTGAAAAAATTGCCCTTTTATTTTCATAATTGCTAGTAAACTCTAGCTTTTTAATGAGAAGGGGGGTAAATAAAGGAGAGGGAGTATGGTAAAGACTTGTGGTGATAGGCAAGGTGACCAAAAAGTTATTGTTCATTGAGTGTTCCAGTGTATGTAGAGGCTCCAAATGAAGTGTCTTGTCAGGTTCAAAGTAAGCCTGAGGAGATGGTTTATTTCACAGTTTACATTCCTTACTTGGTGGATTATAAAATTTTCATGACTTCTGAGAGAGATTGGAGCACAGTGGCACAGAAATATGTTAGAGGAGCATAGGAACTGCCCTAGCTTTGGAAGTCTTGGAGGAGCAGCTGTTTGCTACTAGGTTTGTCAGAGAAAGCCAACTTTTCATACTGTACGTAAATGGTTCTCTATATACAGTTCTGACATTTGATGACAGCAAAATCTCTGGGTAGATAGACTTGGCATGTGATTTTTTTTGGCTGCTCTGGCATTTATTGTAGATTTCATGTTGCTTGATAACAGCTGTGCAGTGTTCTAAAACCATTCAAGTCTAAATGTGCTGTGGTGAGTATGCATCGAATTTTTCTTTGTTTTCAGAGTGAGAGAAAAAGATGGGCAGTTGAAGCAAGACTTGTTCAACCCTTTCTAAAAATGAAGTGGTATTGAGGCATGGCATTATTGTAAACAAAAAAAAAAGCTCCTTCTTTGCTTGAAATACCTTGACTTCTGTAGATACTGGAGTAATCAATACAAATTTAGCAAGTACAGTAATTTTACGACTATAAGGCGCACCCTTTCGACTAAAATTTTCCCTCGAACTCAGAAGTGCACCTTATAGTCCGGTGCGTATTATATGATCTACAAAGCTGCGACATTTGCCACCCCAGAAGTGTGAGCTGCAGTGGGGGGGTGGTGCCGTGGGAGCGCCGAGTTGCGAGGAGGGAGTGGGCGGCAACGGCCGGCAGGAGCTGTGTGGGGAGGGAGGGAGCCAGCACTGGCCCTGGCCGCCGCGTAGGGAGAGAGGGAGGGGGCACTGGCCCTGGACGCAGCACAGGGGGAGAGAGGGAGGCAGCGCTGGTCCTGTACAAGCTGCACGGGGAGAGAGCGGAGCAGCTCCGCCCCAACCCCCTACGTGCTGCGCGAGTAGAGAGTGGAGCGCTGCCAGCCCTGTATGTGCTGCGCGGGTAGAGTGCGGCACTGCCCTGGCCCCGTATGTGCCACGCGAGTAGAGAGCGGAGCGCCGCCGCGCCGGCCCCGTACGTGCTGCACGAGTAGAGAGCAGCGCTGCCCCGGCCCTGTACGAGCCATGCAGGGAGAGAGCGGAGCAGTGCCAGCCCTGACCACCACGCAGGCAAAGAGGGAAGCGCCGCCGGTGGCCTGGCGCAAGCTGTGTGGGGATGGCAGGAGCGGGTGGCCACAGAAGCCGCAAGTTGTGGCCAGCCTGAGCCAACTCAGACCATGGGCAGCCCTGAGACACCCCGGACCGCCGCGAGCTGTGACCACCCCGAACCCCACCTCGGCAGCCAGCACCGGGGGTGGGTGGGAGTGCTGAGGCTGATGGCACGGGGAGGGTGCCTGGGACTGCATTTAAAGGCTACGTCAGTCTGTGAAAACTGTTTGCAAATTAAGCACATGCCAGTAAACCTGTGATGGTGCAATTCTGTTACTAATTCGTTACTTTGTTGCGCGCCACACAGCTCCTCCCTGCAAAAAAAAAGTGTGCCCTATAGTCCGGTGTGCCTTATATGATCTACAAAGTTGCGAAATTCGCGGGGGGGTGCACCTTATAGTCCGGTGTGCTTTATGGTCGTGAAATTACTGTAGGTAAATTTGGAGATACGTGTTTTGCTACATAAAAAAAGAAAATGTTATGTTAGAAAACTGGCCTGAAGGTACACGGTCCTCTTATTGCTGATGGGGTCCTAATACAGTAATAGAAAAGGGACAGTAAGTGTTGGAGAAATGGAAATCTCCAAGTCCACTGTTTTTCAGAAACTAATAGGTTATACTGGGGGAATGGTGTCTTGATGTCCGAGTGCTAGTCAGAATTGGACACATCGCACAGAAGTAAATTGTCCACTGCTGCTTTTAATTTTATGTTAGTATAAGTTACAAAGTGGATGGAAAATTTCCTTGATGAATCATGTTTATGATCATAACTTAATTAGTTTTATTTCACTACCATGTTTTGAATAGGAAATAACAAAGCATAGAATCAGGTACTGAACAGAGATGATAAAATTTCAAATAGTGGTTATTCCATTACATTTACTGAATGAAACTGGATTTCTGTATGAAGACTAGGTACTCATATGGAGATTATTATTATAGCAGCAATGTAAGATAGATGAGTTAGGAAATGTTGGAGAATGTTGTCTGGGAAACTAAATTGTTAGTATTTGATATTAATGTAGTCTTGGATGTTTTTCTGTGAGTAGATTGTTTCCATGGTATTTTTGGTCCAGCTAATAGTTGAGAATGGAATGTAGAAGATGCTACAATGATGAAATATAAAAATAATGGACTTTTTTTTTTAAACTGGAAATTACCATTTCTTATTGTTTCCATGCTGTGATCTTCTACTTTGAAACTGGTGACTTCTAAAATACAGCCTGTTTCACGGAAGGTATCTTAGAAAGATGAAAGTATAAAGTAAGCTGCATGGCTGCAAGTCATTTAAAAGAAAACATTAACTAAGCATAGTATAAATGAGACCTTTGTACTTAGTAGCACATGTAGTGAAAATATTTTTGCATGAATTCAACCTTTGAAGGAAAAAGAAGGTAGTTTATTTGGGAAGGTTAGCTCTGATGACCAGATGCCTACTGAATTAATTGAATTCTCCTAAATAATTAAAATAATAAAACAATACATTAAAAGTGACAGATTGTCTAAGTCAAGGCAGCAGTTGATACATAAAATTAAAAGAAGGTTAGAATATTTTCCATTATCTTGTCTGCACATCACAATTACAACACACGCCTTTTGTGCATGAATGCTTTCATTTTTGCTTTTCATTGAAATCTTGATTGACTGTGGTGCCTACAAATGCTTTATCTGAAAGACATTAGACTTGCATCTAATAAAGACAACAGTTTGATTTTGCCCTTCAGCTGCTTTTTCATTTATGTAGATCTTTTTTTCCAATTTTATGTGGACATAAATGTAATAAAAATCTCAAGTGAGCTATTAACTGCAATTTTTATATGTGTTGTTATGTTAATCTGTAGTACCATGGTATTCTTGAAGGATTTTTTATTTCACAAAATGGGTTAGAAAATAAAGAGAATAGAGGCAGAATGGCAAATGAGAAATGGCAGATTGAAGGATTTTGAAGATCTTTTAACAGATCGTTTGAGTGCAGAAACTGTTTTAGAAAGGAGATGACATCTATCTGTGATGTTCAATTATGTTAAAGAAAAACTAAAGTCTAATGTATTGTAAGTATCTATGGTTGTAGTACAAAGCTTTGCATGGTGTATAGTATTAATTACTTCATTTTATGCAGAATTCATTATCTGTTACATTTAGAAGTAAATTAAAATGATTGTTGAAATGAGACCTGAAGTAGAACTTGCATAACTTCTAAGGATCTTGAATGTGAAAACTTTAGTAGTTGAAGATTTGCATTTTTTTCCCCCAAAAAGAATTTGTCAAGTTAGAAAAATCTTATTTAAGAGATAAAAACGTAAGACTTGAAGATGTTCATCTGGGCATACCTACAGTTGTATTTCATACCACTTGAAAGCCTCTTTCCAGCTTTTGCATTCTGCTTTGTATAGCATACAAATTGCTCTTTTTCCTCTGTGATGGTTGCCGTCATGCAAACTTATCCTCCTAATTTCTTTCATGTTCAACGCAGAAAGCCAAATCAAATTAGTTCATGTCATGGCAAAATAAATAAATTATATCAAGTTTGTATTTATACCTGCCATAGTAAAATCTACAAAGAGGATTACCAGAAAAATTAGTACTTCTTAATCTATGCCATTGTTTTGATCTGTGAATTATGAAGTATTTTGTGTAAGTCCTTTAAATGAAGGTCTGCCTAAATAAAAATAATCTTAACCTTGAGCTTAATTATGTAATTTGATTTATTTTACTTTCATTAACATTAAACAATATTAAAGATATTTGCAATTTAGGGTGTTATTTTTCTTATATGAGTTTTATGATTGTATATTTTTAACAATTTAAAATGCTATTAACAAGAAATGCAGCACCTTGAAATTTCAGGTGAAGTCTTGAGTAAGGAAGTTTTGAAAACTACAAGTTGTCTAGCTTTATTGCACTGATCAGGATTTGATTTGAAAGTTCCCTAAGAACATTTCATGTGGATGTCATTAAATAATGACTTTGTTAGTGACCAAATTACGATTTCCTTGATCATTCAAGGTAAAATATAGCAAACTATCCTGTTCAGTCCAATGGAGTTGTAGAATTTTTTGGGATTTTGAAAGAATAATTTTGGTAATAGTATTGTAAATTATGCATTTATGATTTTAGCTGGACAATGTGATTGAAAACATTACAGGCACATTCTTAGTAACATAGAGGAGCATTCCAAGTGTCTTGAAATGCTAATCAAACAAGGAGTGGAACCAATCCACTTCAGCTAGCCTGAGTGATAGGTATGATATTGATGTGGTCATCTGATACGAGCTACGTGTGGTATGTGGGAAGGACACTTTCAGGGTGGAAAGGAAAAATGAGACTGCCAGGTAGCAACTGTGCCTCAGTAATTTAGAAATTGAAACTTATTTTTTATAATATGTTCTATATCCCTGCATGACTAGGAATCTGCTGAGTGCCTACTGCTTCTACCTTTGCTCAGAGATGACCAGGCTTTGACTTCTATCTAGCATATATTTGGATTATAAACCCTGAAATTCTGTGGTAAGATCATGCTGAGAGGGAATAGCATTGACAGAGGAAGGGTTGTCCCCACAGTGATGTTGCTGTTACTAAAGTAATTTGATTTTGTTTGTATAAATAGCATTGGTATGATTCAACATTTGGGGCTATTTTGTCTGTTAGAGTATGTGTATAGGGTCTTGTAAGGACATGTTTTTGGTTGCTAACATAGTCTGAGGCCTATGCTTTCACATACTCTTTGCTGTTGCTGCTTGGGCTGGCTAAATAAGGGTTTAGAAAAACTGAGAGGAACCTTGAGTTTAGTGGATAAGTATGCTCTTCCTGTAGTTGTTCGTACCCAAACATTTCGGCCAGCAAGTACTGAATCACATACTTACCATGTAGACTGTTCTAATTCTGCTCTAACTGTTAAAAAAATGTCAGTGTTTTTGTGAATCATGAATTGGAGAATTTTCAATTTTATTGTCTTTTTTCTCATGGTCTTAAATCAAAGAGCAACCTTATCCAGTTTTATCCTGAGCTCCAATTATTTCTCATTGGCTTCTATGAACTAATTTGAATTCTAATTTTGAATTCTAGTTTTGTTTCTTTGCAATAATTTCCAACGAGATGAATAGGGTATAGGTCTGCCATGTCTCAAGAGACCATCCAAGAAATGGGTTGTGTGTGAATTCCTACAAAATACTTGGTCTTGCAGAACTGATTTAGAGTCAATGGATTAGTGTTAATGGATCAAATTAAAATTTCATGTGTCCGTTGAAAAGCATGAATGTGCTGCAGAATTTGAATAGTAGTTACATTCTAGATAAATTTCAGTATTTTTTCTTTTGAATATGGGATTTCACTAAACATAGAGGATTACATGGTAATCCTTTTAATTGGTAATTTTAACATCAGTTAGGTACTTCAGAATGACTCTTATTATTGTGGGCATATCTTGAATTGCCCTGAATTTAATTTTTTATAGTAGTCTTGTAATATTTCTATTGCAGAGTACTTTATGTGGTATTTTTTTACATCTGTTAGCCAGTTCTCCCACAGGGTTTTTATTTTCTGGAAGAAAAGCTTGTGTGACCTTACATTTGGCCTTCTGATAAAGAGAGTCTTGTAATGAGGAAATACTACCTTCCTTTCTTTCATTGTTCATTGAAGGGGAGTTTCTTTGAGAAAATTAGGTGAATGAGGCTGAAAAATTTGTCTTCGCAAGTGCAGAATTTGACAAGTCAAAAGATAATTTATTACAGTACAGAATGTGTAGGCTGCACTTTGATTTCGCTGTGAGGGCTCTGTAACTACTACAAATGTTCTCCTATAAATCCCTGGTAGTGGATTTTGAGCAGGTTGTGTTCTGCTGCTCTGTTATTTGCAACTTTCTTGGAATTCAGCAACAAGCCTGCCTTCTGGTTGGACTTGTCACAGCTATGTCTGATCTCTTGGAGCTGGAGTAGTATAACTTAAGTTTTGGATGTCTGCCCATCGTTTGCTTTTTATCATCTTGTGTTGAGATAATTAAGCATATTGCAGTAATTGAATTTGGTACAAAATTTGTTTTCTGAAGGAAAATTCAGTTAAACTCTCTCCGCTTTTAGCAATTAAGCTTTAGCTACTTTTTATATCAGCTCTTCCTTCAAGTCTCAAGTATCATTTTCAATCACGTTTTTCACAGTAAGTTCCCATATATTTCTATTATTATACTGCTCAGAACTGAGATTTCTGATGCTTAGAAACTGTAGATTCTAAGTTTTGATTGCTATAATTTATGTTACAAGCATTAATTGTGAAAAAAATAGTTGAATTTTTTTTGCTGGAGTCCACTAGTTGTGGGCTAGTTTCTTTTAACTGTCTTTTAGTCAGTGAAGCCACATATATATAACTGCACCTATCAAATAGTACTTTTTGAAACTTACAACACAATTTGCAATTCAAACAGAGAGTAAAGAATTCTGTGCTTCTTGTTGGTGAGAAAAAAATTACAGTAATTTCACGACTATAATGTGCACCTTTTTGACTGAAACTTTCCCCCGAACCCGGAAGTGCGCCTTATAGTCCGGTGCGCCTTATCTGATGGTCAAAGTTCGGAAAATTTGCCTACCTAGAAATGAGAGCTGCGAGCCTCGAGGGGAGCTGGCAGGGCTACGGCTGCCAGGTGGAGGTGGGGTGGAGCCCTGGCAGGCATGTCCCAATCCCGGGGAGGGGGGGAGGAGTCCCGGCAGGCATGTTCCAATCCCGTGGAGGAGGGGAGGAGTCCTGGCAGGCTTGCCCCGGGCCCGTGGAGCTCTGCCCTGCCTCCACGGGGCTGGGGCATGCCTGTTGCCGCTCCATGCTGCCTCCATGGGGCCGGGGCAAGCCAGCCGGGACTCTTCCCCCCCTCCCCAGGGCCGGGGCAAGCCTGCTGGAACTTCTTCCGGCCCTGTGGAGGCAGGGCGGAACCCCGGCAGTCTTGCCCCAGCCCCGGGGAGGGGGGAAGGAGCCCCGGCAGGCTTTTTCCAACCCCATGGAGGCGGGGAGGAGCCCTGGCAGGCTTGCTCCAGCCCCGTGGAGGGGACACGGAGGGGCGGCAGGCACAGCTCTGCCCTGGAGAGGCAGCACGGAGCAGCAGTGGGCACGCCCTGGCCCCACCGGGTACAGGCGGGCCTGGGGGCCCGCCACCCCCCTCCTGCTGGGTACAGGCAGGCCCGGGGGCCCATGGCTGCCGGGTGGGGGCGGGGCCTCTGCCAGCAACCTGGGGGCGGAGCCTCGCTGCAAAAAATAAAAGTGCACCCTATAGACAGGTGCGCCTTATCTGATCTACAATGTTGCAAATTTTGCTGACTTCCGGGGGATGCGCCTTATATTCAGGTGAGCCTTATGGTCGTGAAATTACTGTACAGTAATTTAACGATTGTAAGATGCACTGATTATAAGCCACGCTTCCTGGTGTCAGCAACTTTTCATTCTTTGTCCATATATAAGCCGCACCTGATTATAAGCCGCACATTACAATACAGAGTGGGATAAAAGGTATCTATTCTATCACCATCT
>PYHW01009486.1:4029408-4045853 GCA_013186435.1 Turdus rufiventris | reverse complement strand
TTTTCTGGGCAATGCCATTCACCTTCTCTACACAGATGTTCCTGTGTAATATCATTATTATCCTCATCTTTTGCACTATTTGGGCTTTATTGAAGTTCCTGCAAAAGCACTCTTAAAGATCTTTTCCACATGCTTTCCCACAGATCATACTCTGAGGGAGTTAGCAGACATCTGAACAAATCTTTAATATCATTGAGTACCATCTCATTTGAACTAAATGTAGCCTTTTAAAACCCTTTAAATATCTCACTATTTCTGCCAAACTCTCTTTGGACCTTACAAATTTCCTTTTTATCTTGATAGGACAAAGGTTGGTAACTTCTGGTTGCCATTTCTCCTACCAAGATAAATCACTGGAGCTACTGATGGTATATCATTTTCTTCCAGGTTTTGACTTTCAGGGCTGGACACTACCCCGCCACCAGGCCCTGTAGTTTGTGTACCTTCCCTCACTGCAGGGACACTGTCTTGTCCCACAGGAGCTGTGAGCTGGGCCTTGGCTACCCCGCTCCCCACCGGGGCTGAGCCCTGCAGGGGCCCCTCCCTCCCCCTTGTAGCAGCCTGGGGGACAGGCATGTGTAACCTGAGCCTGAGTGAGAGAGGGGTGGCCATGGAAACTAGGGTTACACATAGGGACACGGTTGCTGGGTGGGGGCAGGACGGCCGAGGGCAGGAATGGATTGGGGGCTGGAACCAGGGGAGTCTAACCCCTAGTCGTGCAACCCTATCATCACCTTGAGCTTTGTGCAGTCAAAATACTCCCTGAAGCAGAGAGCCATTGCACCACCTCTACTTCCTCCCCCGTACCTTCTGAAACACTGTAGCCATCCTCCACTGATAAGTAATGAAGAAAATGCATAAAATCAAAAAAGTGGACAATTTATTCAGCAGAAATTGCTACCATTTTTCAATATTCTTTGATTTTAATAATTGTTAAGGCTTACATAAGCCTTATTTTGTATGATTCAGAAAAGGTTTAAGTCAGAAGCGTTTTCTGCATTGACTTGTTCGTAATTGGAAAAAACCTTTCCAGTAGCAACCTCCTTAATATGTTAATTAATACAATGATATGGAGTAAAGGGCAAAATCAGCTGTGCTTGTTTAACAGCCTAGTAAAGGGAGTGAATTCTTACTAGACCTGGAGACTAAGAAACACCTTCATGAGAAAGTTCTCAGAAAGTATTGAAAATCTCTAAACACATCTAGTGTTCAGACTGGTGTCTACCTTTAATATGAAAGTTGTGTTTTGAATAGCTGACAGATAAGGCAGCAACTCTAGTTAATTTTAAACTCTAAAATGCATTGATAACCTATGAGTTGGATAGCTTTAGATTTCTGGGAATAGTACAATAAAACAAAGTTGAGAGAGCCATCGATACACCAGCATTGAATGTGGCAGGTAAAACAGACTTGGGTTTTAAAAGATATTAATGTCATACAGCTCTAAAATTAATTCAGCTGAACTTCAAGAATGGCAGACTGTATCTTCAGATGTAACAAAGCTGAGGTGGTGCTCCCTGCAGGTATCTCCCTGTCAATATACTGGCTTCGTATTTCTTAAGTTTTTAAAAAATAATATACTATTTAGTGTACAGCTTTCCCCAGTACAAACTGTTAAATGTTGTATGCCTCCAGTTTTATGCTTCTCTATTATTGTATTATACTGTAAACTTAATGTCATCTTTAAATTCAGTGGAGTTAGATAATTTTAAAGCTAGTGTAATTGTGTTGCTTTGCACCACCCCAAAAGTGCTACTGAAATTCTGGAATTTTAGCTAGGAAGTCTTTGCATATGCACTCTAAATATTTTGTCAAAATTCTCTAGCATATAGATGAAGTCTTTATCTTAGGACAGTGAATCCTGTGGTTGGTGGTATTGCTCATAGGAGCAGTATTGTGCATATATAATACGAGAAATTAAAGTATTTCTCTGGTGTCTGCAGTTAAATGCCTACCAGCTTCAAAGTGGCCTACGAGCAATAATAACTAATATTCCTCTCTTGGGAAATCTTAGATACCATTGTCAAATATGAACTGTAGTTTCTTGGCAAATGGTCAGAGTCCTTGATATTATTTGCTTAATTCTTAGCACTTATTACCACAAGAATGAGAATCAAATTTTTCTTCTCTTTCCTAAATAAAAAAGAACATGCTAGAATGTAGGATTGTAGATGGTAGGTTTTTATTTTTTAATGGAAATGTGTATGAAGAAAATAACTAAAATAATTGTGGTGAACTAATTCTCCCTAAAACTAACTGGTATTTGTTTATGATATAGAAATACGGTAAACAAGAAAAACAGAGGAAATATAAAAAATATTAAAAAATAATAAAATTATTTGCATTGGTAAAGACCTTTAAGATCATTAAGTCCAGCTGTTTAACTCAGCATTGACAAGGTCACCACTAAAGCGTTGCCAAAGGGTTACTTCTATGTCCCTGGGAATCCTGGCCAATCCTCTCCATGAGGAAATGTTTCCTAATACGTTATCTAAACCTCCCCTGGTGCAACTTGAGACCATTTCCTCTTGTCCTATCACTTGGGACTCAGAAAAAAACCCAACCCACACCTCACTTTCAGGTGCTTTCAGGCAGTGGGAGAGAGGGAGAAGGTCGTCCATTATGACAAATGATCTGACAGAATTTGCATGGTACCACTGCATTACCAGTAGCTGAAATACTTATTTCAAACAAAAAAGACTTCTACTTAGTGAGTCAACATCAGATCAATCTTTCTGAACGAATTCACGTAAATGAAATGTTAAAGTTCAAAACCTGGTGTTTAAGGCTACCACTTAGAATTGTCTGCACATGTATTTGCATAGACCTCTGTGAACTCCAACTGCCTGAATTTCTGCAGCTTTTCAGTTTAGTGTTAAGGTACATGCTAAATGGCTATAATTAGCTCTACAGCCTGGCTTTCATCTTCTCTCCCCTTCAACATTTCCAGTAACCTTCACTTTACGTGACTTCTCCTTCGCATGCACAGATGCAGACCTAGACTGAATGTTTATCATCAGACTCATAAGAAAATACATGTGTATCACCTCAGCTAAAGCTTTTCTTCCACCTTCTTTTCAAACTTCTAAGAATCCTAACAAAGAGAGGGAAAAAAACAAAGTAATAGCAGTAAATCTTAGAAGAGCATTTGTGGCCTCAGTCAATACAGCCAACCTTTCATTCAGGTTTGCTCTTGACACAGGCACTTCTATCAGTGGGCAACTCCCTTGCCAGAAAATTATTACAGTAATTTCACGACCTTAAGGCGCACCGGATTATAAGGCGCATCCCCCGGGAGCCGGCAAAGTTTGCAACTTTGTAGATCATATGAGGTGCACCGGACTATAAGGCACACTTTTTTTTTGCAGTGAGGAGCTGCGTGGCACTCAATAAAGTAACGAATTGCGCCATCGCGGGTTTACTGGCATGTGCTCAATTTGCAAATATTTTTCAAAGATCGATGTAGCCTTTAAATGCAGCCCCAAGCGTCCTCCCCGTGCCCGGGGCCCCAGCACTCCTGCCCACCCCCGGATGGTGAGGCGGGGCTTAGGGGGGCCATGGCTCACAGCTGCCGTGGTTAGGCGTGGCCACAGCTCACACCTTGGGGTTGCTGTGGTTCAGGGTGGCTTGGGGGCGGCGTGGGGTGGGGCTACCCTCAGCTTGGGGCTGCCCTGAGCTCAGGCCTCCCTCGTCTTGGGGGTGGCGTGGTGCAGGGCTGCCCTTGGCTCAGGGCTGGAGCAGGGTGGGGCTGCCCACTCCCTCCCTCCCTGTGCGGCTCCTGCTGGCCGGGGGCTGCCCTTGTGGCTCGGCTCACGTCTCACACTTCTGGGTAGGCAAATTTCCGAACTTTATAGATCAGATAAGGCGCACCAGACTATAAGGCACGCTTCCGGGTTCGGGGGGAAATTATAGTCAAAAGAGTGCGCCTTATAGTCGTGAAGTTACTGTACATAAGCATTTAAGTTTGAGGCTGTGTTTCAGTGCTGCACAGGCACTAACAGGGAGAAATACATGGCGCCCACGGAAGTTACAAGATCCAGCTGCACTTTAGTAATCATCCCATCAGCTTCACAAGGTAGTGTTGGCAGCCTCTAAGCCAAATGGAGCAAAAAATTGTTTTAGGACTTATATGAGGGCTATTTACGTTGGATTTGCTAAGCAGAAAAAAGATAAATTCAAATCAAATTGAATTGTTGCCCTTCTAATAAATATTCCTCTGTATACAATATTTTCATCTGGAAAAAACAATATTACATGCTTTTGGTTTAATAAATTTATGTAAGTGTTAACTTAATTAACATGCTTTTTATTCACAGTCAATTTATGAATAGCTCTGGAAGGTAAAACAAGATTACTGAATCTTAATTAAAAACAAAAATCCAAATGAACTGCAGAACCATAATCAATACAAATTACATTATTTAAATTAAGTAAATTTAATTAAAGGCATTCACATTAAATTTATCCTCTTTGGATTCAAAGCTTTTCCAAGTCATACTGTTTTGTAACAGTTTTATAAACAGCACTGCAGTCAGTAAAATCTCATATTATTCTAAATTACCCATTATGTGCTAGACACATCATTTTTATGAAATAAAGTACTGATTAGGTTACATTCTGGATTTTAGCAACAAAGTCAGCATGAGAAAAATCCACTCTACTCTTATTCTATACAATGTTAATACACTATTACTGTCCATTTGATTGTGCAGACCCATGTTCACAGGCAACTGAGCTGTTCTATTCAAATTATCAACTCGTCCACTTGCAAGACAAGTACTTGATGAGTACATGGCAGATACCTGGCTCACAGAAAAATTGAATCTGCCTACAAAAACACAAGTAGCATTTCTCATACAACTTGCAGAGTCAAAAAAATTCAGGAGATTCCCTGCAAGAGACTACCAGGACTTTTCCTCTCCAGATTTCAACCAAGACGCCTGGGTTTTAAAGGCACAATCATTCCAAACTCTCATTAAGAAACTCACATTAAGAAAAAAGTCCAGTATCTGGTTATTGTACTGAAGTCCAGTTTAAAAAAAAAATCAACAAAACGTTTCGGATTTTACATAAATGTAACTATTTCACTTTTAATACCCTACTTATTCTTGTTCAGTGCATTAAACAACGCTTGAAATTAAATTCATGTCTACTGACAACTATTTAACAGAAAAAGCACCGAAATAGCAAGCACAGAAATTCCATGTGCACCTCCCTCAGTCCTTTGGATGTCTCATTTTTCTCAACACCGCACTTTCACTGTCTCAGGAACCCATTTCCGTTTTCTTCACTGCTTCTTCTCTCTGTCTGTTTCATAGGTCCTGCATCTTTTCCACACGCGGTCTTCCTCTGTTTTGGGGTAGAGGACTGTCTGAAATTGAGTTGAAGATAGTTGTTACTATACAGATCTAGTCTTATGATGTAGCTTAATATAGGTCTCATCTTTATTCACAGCTACTCTATCTTAAGTGAATGGTCTATTCCCTATCTTAAAATTTGAAATTTAGCCAGACCCACAATTTAACTGCATTTGAATAAAAATCTAAAAATTAAATCTTGTTTAATTTGTTCACAACATTACTTGACCAAGTCAGCTTTCAGTTAAACCAGTGTAACACTGCGGTCAACTCAAGCCACATCAAGCAAAATGAAAATGATCATACTCTTACTTCCTGCAAATTCTAGCACAAAATATGTTTAATATCATTATTATCTTTTTACAGCTATATTCCATCTAGGGCAATCCCATTTCAATATTAACATTGTTTAAATTTTTGTCATTTTAACTATTTATCATCCTGATGCCACATCTGATAAAAGTGTTACCAAATATTTATTTTTTAAAATACTCTGTATTCTTTTCTAAAACCTGACCTTTCTCACAATGCTCTTAGTATTTCTTTAACAGCTTTTTTTAGAAAAAATATTTTAGTAATTCCACCACTTCCACATTGCTTTATAATCACAGATACAACAGACACATGATATGCAGACTTTAAGTCAGGCATCTGTGTTTGTTATACTGTCCTTCCTGGGGGTTTTCTAGTTATGGTAAGATTTTGCCTCCATGAAATAAACAAGATTCTTTTTCTTTACCCATCATCAAACTTGTATAAAATACAGTAAACCTGACAATCACAACTTATTCTTTTGTCCAATGTGACTGACTGAAAACACTCTTCCTTTACTTTATTCACAGCAAAGTCTAGATATTATTTATTCATCCTGTTCTTATCACCTCTTTGAAACTATATTGCACCTTAAAGGGAATTGGACATCAAGAATAGATAAAAGACTCACTTCCAAGGTAGAATTCTCTACAGCTTCTAAGTTCATGGACTTTCTTCAGCAAAACTTCAACACAACATGAAGTCACCTCTACTTGTGTATCTCATCCACACAAGAAGAAATGTAACTATGAATAATTTTTGAAAATTTTGCCAGAACGTATTGTATGTAGACTCACTCAAACCACACTACTCACTCAAACAGCTATCCAATAAGGCTCACAGGACATCAGCATCACCCAGCATACTGTTTCATATCACAGTGTAATTTTAAATTACAGTTTAAAACTAATTTAAACTATCTAAGTTGAAATATTTCATTCATACATGTAAAGAACATAGAAACCAACAAGTAACCTGACTTACAATAAAGTGCTGGAATTATTTTAGCTTCAGAAACATCTGCCAAAGTATAAACTTACAAAGTATTAACTTTCAAAGTCATTCAACAAACATACTAAATGCCACCTTTCTGTATTATTTTAGTAAAATCTTGTACAATCATAGACTATAAGACAGATTCTTATATCCTAAATAACAATTTACTGGCTGATACACTAATCCCAGTATATCAAAGATCTGTAATTACCTACATAAAAGGGGAGAACATAGAGAAGGGGATTTTGAGGGGATTGTAACTTTCCCCTTTAAGAGTAAATTTTTTCTATCTTCCCTAATCCACTGGAAACAAAAATGTATAAAGGTTATATTTCTTCTCTGTATCTTAGGTTTATCCCACAGCACTCATAGTAAAGCATCAAAATACCCAGACCTCTGTGCCTTTCTTACATATTGTGATTGTTCTCAACAAACCTTGAAAAAGCCACTGAAACACTGCATTTACTGAACTATATTAATGTATTCTGCATAAATCACTTAATTAATTTCATTGGAATTCAAACAAAACCCACTAACAAAGAATGAAAGATACATTTGAGATCCAAATGATGTCAAAGACGACTGAAACTGCATGGAAGAACATATCAGAGGGTTTCTAGTGTCTTGAACCCTCTGATGGTTCAAGTGCGGAGTTAAAATTATTCCAAATTAAATAAAATAATAAAGTAGCACTAGTAGCAGTATTTGGAGGTTTTGCTTTATAAGAAGAAAGGTTGGAGGCTGACAGTTTTACGAGAACTCTAACATCGAAGTCTCCTTTTGGCCTATCACGAAAGGCCACCACTCAGTGCCAAAATGCTAAATTAAAGAGGCTAGAGAACTGACTTCCTCTCAGAGTACCGGAATGCAGTTAATATTAAGGATGAGTCTTACATTTGCCAAGGGAGATAAATAAATGGAATACAAGGACAGCTAACTCAGTTCAATTGTCCAGGCATGCGCTGACATCTGAATCACATTCTGGTACATATGATACATATGGTATGGTGCAGCACTGACTGAACTCTGAATATTACACTGGACTCCTGGAGATTTGTACTCTTCTACCTAGACAAAGGAAGGAAAAACACCTGAGATGGTGTCCGACACCTGTGTTTAAGCTGCTGATTCAAGCCCAAAGAGTCTATTTTGCGAACCTCATATTTATGAAAAAAAATTTAATTAAATTCTACTTTCTTTAAAAACCTGTAATGAAAATAATCTCTATCCACAGGCTATGACATTAATATATGTAGACAGAAATATTTACATAGTAGCAAAACTTTTTCCTCAGCAAATTGAGGATAAATATTATCTGTATTCTCACAGAAAATAAGGAATCGCAAACTGTATTGATTTACTCAAAATTTTCAATAAATTATACTCTGAAAAGGCAACTTTAGTCCAAATTACTAACTTTTTCTTTTAAAAGATCACCTTGTTAAGTGAAAACTGCTATAAAACAAAAACTTTTAAACATCCACCAAGTATGCCAGCTTGGTACATTTTTTACTTTGATAAATGGAACCTCTTGGATAACACTTAGGGGGGAAAAAAGGAAGATAAGATTCCATCATTTCCTCTCACGCACAGTTGTCAGAATGTAATCCAACATTTAAAATGTTCCTTTACAGAATTTTCCTCTCCTTACTTAATCTTACTACATGCAAGAAAGAAGTGGTAGTATTGTTGGTTCAATTTTTATTTAATAAACAGTTCAGCAGCTTGCATGAGAGCCCTGTGCTAGAACTATACATGTATAATGCTCTTTACACATACTCTACGTCACATAGAAAAAGATTGTGCTGTAGTGTTGGAAAAGATAGATTAGAATATACTATAACTTCAGAACTACAGAATACGCTACTCACAGACAACATCAGTATTTGCACATAACGTAGCTCAGACTGTGGGAACACCACCATATGACATTTAATATGATTTTATAATCAGATGCTGTACCAAAAGGGGAAGGTTCAAAAATAGAATAGAATATTATTCTACTAGAACAAGTTAAAAGTACTGTGATTATTACTATTCTTTTCTACTTCTAAAATCTGATTCTTAATTCAAAGTGTCACAGTACTAGAAATCTAGAACAGTGCAAGTTGCTGCCCCATGGGAGACAGATAATCTCCCATTCAAGCAATAAATTTTAGAGTGGGAAATTTGAATAGCTGCTATTCTATGGAAATTATGCGTTTGTTGTGTAAGAACTAAACAGAGGCAATAAATGATGGCAGTAAGATTATATAAAAAAAAAAAAAAAAAAAGAAAAAAGAGAAGTAAGAGATCAATGTAAAAGAAACAAAAAAATAAAAGAGAAAATTCCCTGACAACTGAAAAGCTGAGAGTGGCACTGGGATTATGAAGTGAAATGTCAAGATGCAGAATGCACAAGATTTGCTCTGAAGAAATAGAAAGCATATCTGGATCCAAAAACCTTGTAAAATTTCATTAGCAGACAAGTCAGTGATATAAGGTGGCTAATTATGATCTAGCAAGTAAAAACATTGATTTGTACAGCATGAATAATATCAGTATTGTTGCAGACTGGTAACAAATGCATGAGCATGCAGTTTTAAAAAAAAATTTTGAAAATCAAATAAAGTAAGTTGATAGGTGAATAACTCATGAGCATATGCACATAGCTATTTCTGACAGTCAACACTGCAGTTGTTTAAACCTAGACCTTTAAATTTCACTCATGCACATTTGAAAATAAAAATTGTACAATTCAGGTGGGGTTTTTTTCCTTTTTGAACAGACATTATATTGTACAAAACCTAAACATAATCCTCATTGAGAAAAAATATTACCTCAATAAATTTTGAGAGGTGGAAGCATTTCTGTGCAGTATCATCTCTCCTATGATAAAATCAGTTACATCATAAATATTGTGTATCAATATATATTTCAAAATAAATATACTGTTTCGATAACATAAGCTAGACATGGCTATCTTCAAGACAATGAGTCTTGTTCCCAAATAAATCAAGATATTAAATAACTTTTCTTCCCTTTGAAACAGTCATAACTGCTTGAGGCTGCTGCAGCACAAAAACAAAATATCTTCACATAGGTCTTGAAACAGTCAAGCTGAAAATCTAAGCCAAAGTTTCATTTAACAGCCTGTCAGTTTTTTGATGTGAAGCTAATGAATGCAGTGGCAAACAAATCCATCAAACCTAACATCAAAACAACTGCACTTCATCCCACCAAAGGAAAAAATACAACCTGCAGGCCAGCACTTTGATCTAACCTATCCAGGAAAACATGTTGCTTAGCAGCTACCACTGAAGAATACATGAATAATTACTGACTTAATTTTATGAAAGAGAGCAATAATACTTAAGTACCCCTAGTTTCAAGCAGAAAAGGTTGGTAGACTTCTCAGGTTCTACATACCAGCTAAACGACAAAAAGATTTCCAGCTCCAGCATCTGAAAACAAATCACGTCTAAAAAGGAGCTGCAGTACAAAAGAATCATTACAATGACTAGTAAAATCACCTAGTGTGACACTACCCCTGAGAACAGGCAGTAAAATTTACATACATTTATACTGAGTGAAAGTCACAAAGTGGTCCCACAAAACAGACACAGTAAGCAACAGCAGCAGCATTCAGAAATGGCAGTACTTTCTTTGAAACCTTCTGAGAGCATGGACAAAGCATGTCTGAGAGCTGTGAGACACCCTGACAAAAACTGGAAAAGCATCAGACGGGGGTGCTTTTTTCAGCTGGGATAGAATAAAGTTTCTTCCTAGTAGCCAGTGAAGTGCTGTGTTTTGGACTCAGTATAAGAATAATGTTGATAACACACTGATGTGTTTTGGTTTTTGCTCAGTAGCTTACTCTAAACATCAAGGACTTTCCAGTTTTACATGCTCTGACAGCAAGGGGATTCACAAGAAGCCAGGATGAGCATAGCTGGGACATTTGATCTGAACTGGACAAAGGGATGTTCCAAACCACAGAATGTCATGCTCTGTGTATAAACTGATGAGAATTGGTCAGGAGGGGCCAGTATGGCTGTGGGAGGAGTCTGGCATCAGTCAACAACTTTCTCTTAGGTTTTATTCCTTTCTCTCGTCTTGTCTCACATTTATTTCTTACTATAATAGTTTATTTCAACTAATAAACTGTTCTTATCTCAGTCCATGGGATTTATCTTTATATTTTCTAATTCTTCTCTGCACCCTACCAGGGACTGAGGGGAGCAAGTAGTTTGTTTAAGGATGGGGTTAAACCAAGACACAGGGGAAGGGGATGGAAACAGTAACCAGAGGAAAATGGAAGGAAATAAACTAAAATAATCCTAACTGTATAAAGAAGAATTAGAAAGCCCCCAAATCTGCTAAAATAACTCCAATCTCCTGTGTACACATAGAAGAAAAATGTATAAATTTCTGTTCATCAGTACTGACATGTGAACATCAACCTTTTTTCCCACACAAGTTACCTACTCAGCACAAATCAAAGCAGATACCTAGAAAACATACAAGCTAATACCCACTGATTCATCTACTTAATCAACAGTAGTAGAATCCACTGGAGTAAGGAAACTCAAAAATGCACTTCATGAAGCAACACATTTCCAGCCTACTCAAATAAATGTAGCACCATTAGGAAAACAAGAAAATTCACAGAAGCCTGAAGGAACCTGCTAGCTGCCCCTATTTCATACCATTCAATTATTTTTTTCAGCATAAACAGCATTCAGAAAATGAAAGTTATAGGGTGATGAAAATGGTTAAGAGTATCTAAAGCTTAGCTCATCCTCACAGAACAAAACAACTTCACTTGTACCTAGCATGACCACTACCTCTCTTTGTTTGATTAAGCTCTGATATAACCACACATCAGCACCTCAACAACATCCCTCTGGACCACATCCTTTTGCCAGGCATCTTAAGGAGTGGGTGACTGATTTGGTCTTTCCACCAGGAGCTCCTATTTTTCTTCCTGTGTGTTATTGCCAATGAAAAAAGACAGCAAGAATCGCACCATTTCCTCTCAGGAGATGGAAAGTTTTTAATATGCTTAAGTTGCTTACTCAGTTGTGTTGATTGAGCGGCAGGAGGTTGGTTAGATTATTTATCTGTTTCTCACTTCTACTTAGTTCTGTACAACTTAATTTTGTCCAAAAGCAAGCTAAAAACAGTAGCTAAGCTGCAGCAAACAGCACACTGGAGGTGCCACCTAGTATTTCTTTTGGTTGTCCTGAGGCCTTGTTCTGGTTTCAGCTAGTATAGAATTAATTTCCTCTCAGTAGCAGTTCCACTGTTGTTTTAGATTCAGAATGAGAATGGTAGTCAAGTTTGGGGTTTTTCCTAAACTGTGTTTATCCCAAGTCAAGGAATTTCTTTTCTTTGTTTCCTGCTCCACCAGTGAGGAGGTAAGCAAAAGAAGGAGGGAACACAGCTGGGACAGGTGATCAGAACTGACCAAAAGGATTTTCCACTGCACAGAACATCGTGCCCAGTATATAAACTGGGGGGGGGAGTTACCTGGAAGGGGCTGGTCTGCGTTCAGGAAGATGGGTCAGACAGCGGTCTGCAGGGGATGAGCAATTGCACTGTGCGTCACTTGTTTCCTCCGTTTTTACTATAATTATTGTTGTTTGCCTTTATTACTGTATTTTACTTTATTTTCAGTTATTAAACTGTTCTTATTTTGACATACAGGTTTTACTTTGACTCTCCTCCCCATTCCATTGGGTCGGGAGGAAGAGGAGTTCATGAGTGTCTGCATACTGTTTCATCTCCAGTGGGGCTTAAAACCATGACAGTTTTGCACAAACTCTAGAAAGCAAGCTGGAGGATACCTCCCTGCTCTCAGAGTTCAACTGTTGCTTGCAGTTAGGGAACACACAGTGAAACCAAGACCACAAGTTTAGCATTTTTAAAGACAGAAAATCATTGTTGGAATTTGCATTCATAGTCTCCTCTTAATCCAAGTAATCCAAGGGTCAAAATATCACTTACTTATTTATGTGATTTCAGAGAATCTATGCCACCATCTCATTTCATGCTGGAAAGCAGTACCATCACATCGCCTAAATATTTACTACAACTTTAACAATCTGTGTTGGAATTTTTTTTCCCACAAAATCAAGGAGTATCGATTGTATTTCAGGATTTTTTTCTCTTTTCTAAGACAGAAATCCAAATGTAAGCAATTAGAAACCACTCTGAAAAAAAAATAAAAGTGTTCCTGTAGGAAGACAGATAATCAGTCATCAGTATAGAATATTCTCTAAGGAGAATACCGCAATGAACTGACCTAGATATTGCCAAGTTTTGCTGACATGAGCAATTTCTGCAGTACAATACAGAGAAACTACAGGATCCAAAACATTATTTTCAATTAAAATTCTTGCACGTTACACATAAAGAAAGAAAAGACAAGTCAGGCGCAGTATCAGTAGTCCTAAGAATGACAAATGGAAATTCAAGGTTATGTGGGTTTTGGTTTTTTTTTTCTTTTAAATGAAATTACTAGACCTGAAAATACAGCTTACTGAAATATCAGTACTATTTGGAGACGCCAACTTTTTTACCTTTTTAATTAACACCTCCAGGAAGTTTTCTAATGCTATACTAAAACTAATCATATATATATACTCATGGTTTTCCAGAGAAACACTGTAACCAAGAAAGAAACTACAGTTATAAGAAGTCAAACTGTATTTTCTTTTTTTTTAAATTATATAATCTTATCTTAAGTATTTACAGACAACAATTCAATTTTATTTGAATTTATCTTTTTTTCTGCTTAGCAAATCCAATGTAAATAGCCCTCATATAAGTCCTAAAACAATGAGGGTACTTTTTTGCTCCATTTGGCTTAGAGGCTGCCAACATTACCTTGTGAAGCTGATGGGATGATTACTGAAGTGCAGCTGGATCCTGTAACTTCCGTGGGCACCGTGTATTTCTCCCTGTTAGTGTTTGTGCATCACTGAAACACAGCCTCAAACTTGAATGCTCATGTAATAATTTTCTGGCAAGGGAGTTGCCCACTGATAGAAGTGCCTGTGTCAAGAGCAAACCTGAATGAAAGGTCAGCTTTATTAACTGAGGCCATAAATGCTCTTCTAAGATTTACTGCTATTACTTTGTTTTTTCCCTCTCTTTGTTAGGATTCTTAGGAGTTTGAAAAGAAGGTGGAAGAAAAGCTTTAGCTGAGGTGATACACATGTATTTTCTTATGAGTCTGATGATAAACATTCAGTCTAGGTCTGCATCTGTGCATGCGAAGGAGAAGTCACGTAAAGTGAAGGTTACTGGAAATGTTGAAGGGGAGAGAAGATGAAAGCCAGGCTGTAGAGCTAATTATAGCCATTTAGCATGTACCTTAACACTAAACTGAAAAGCTGCAGAAATTCAGGCAGTTGGAGTTCACAGAGGTCTATGCAAATACATGTGCAGACAATTCTAAGTGGTAGCCTTAAACACCAGGTTTTGAACTTTAACATTTCATTTACGTGAATTCGTTCAGAAAGATTGATCTGATGTTGACTCACTAAGTAGAAGTCTTTTTTGTTTGAAATAAGTATTTCAGCTACTGGTAATGCAGTGGTACCATGCAAATTCTGTCAGATCATTTGTCATAATGGACGACCTTCTCCCTCTCTCCCACTGCCTGAAAGCACCTGAAAGTGAGGTGTGGGTTGGGTTTTTTTCTGAGTCCCAAGTGATAGGACAAGAGGAAATGGTCTCAAGTTGCACCAGGGGAGGTTTAGATAACGTATTAGGAAACATTTCCTTATGGAGAGGGTTGTCAGGATAGGCTAGGATTCCCAGGGACATGGGCAATGCTGAGTTAATGGTTTGACTTGGTTATTTTAAAAGCTTTTTCAAAGTATATGATTCTATATCAGGGAAACATCTTAAGAAGCATTGGGGTAATTACAGTGCTGTGTTGTATCTGGGATTAAAATTATACGAGATTTTGACAAACTAGGCAGAAATCTCCCGCAGTTTGTGTCCTGAGGTGCTTTCTGGGCTCTCATTTGGTTATTGTGTCTCCTCAGAGTTCATTTGTGATTGGATTATTGTTACATTTTTTTGTTCTTCATGATAAAATCGTAGCAGTAAGCTAGTCTGGGAGATTTTCCATGAGTTCTTTCTGCAGTGATGACTATTCCTGCCTGTATTCATGGGTTGCAGAAATAGTTGCCACTAAAATAATCTTGCTTTCCAAATTGTTTCTTCTCTGCCTTTGTATGTAGGCACAGATTTGTGTGTTTGCTTAGCCTGTGGTTATGCTTGCCTTTCAAGTTTATGTGTGATTAAGCATTTTCAAAGTAATTAAAAATGATGTTGTGTTAAAGCATTTTGAAGCAGCATAGTTGCTTGTTTACCATGTTTATTCATCTCTTACTTTCCTAAGATAATGCACTGTGGGTCTCCCTGTCGTCAATGTAAACTGCTAATTGTACTTGTTATTCTTGAGTGTCCTGCTAACCATGATTATACAGCAAGAAGTGAAGTACAAAAATCTGTGTTTAAAGTGTTCTATAGATGCACTATTTGCAAGTTGCAGGTATTAATGAGTATTTTTATTAAACAACAATGAATTTAGAACTTTTGTGTAAATGATCAGCAAACATTTGTGTTAGAAAGACATTAATAATGAAAATCCTTGCTTTGCTTATTGTTTTACCCTTATGTAACATACAAGTGAGTTAGCTGGTTACTTAAAACAATGTTTAAACTATTTAGCATTGCTGTCTCTGTTCTGTTTTGTCACCAGTGGTAAACAATTGAAAATACATGCATATATGCCAAAAAACCACAGAGGATTATTCAAATGATCAGATTGAACTCTGCTGATGTTGTGAATCTCAAGAAACACGATACAAAAAGTTTTTCGGTAATGTAGGACTTTTGAAAGCAAGTTAGAATTGATACAGTTTTCTCAAAACTGGTCATTACTGAGAATGGTCAATTAACTGTTCTCTGCAAAGTCTGAAAGACTGGTAATTTGCGAAGCCAGGTGACACACAGCGGTTTCGTTTTTTGAGGGCTTCTCTAGAGTACAATATTTATGTAATTTCTTGGAATTTTGAATCTAGTGAAGTGAGGAAAAAAAAAGGTGAAGACCTTTTTTTCTCCTATATTTTTCCGTCTTTCTTTTCTTAAAAGTAAATTATGTGCTTGTTACAGTAGTTCACAGGATTTTGTTCCTTTTAGAAATATGTTTTTACTGGTACATTAATATGGTTTACTGTAGGCAGAAACTGAATACAAGTTATTTGCTGGACATGAATGCATTATTTAAAATTACAACTAGTGAGAATAAGAATTGTTTTAGTGGTATTAATGGACTTACTCTTAGAAGGAACATGCCTTTATAAAAGGATATTTTAGCAGTTCAGAGCGTCCTGGAGTAAGAAATACTCTTCATGGTTTTTTGTGTACTGCATATGGTTTGATGAACACCAGAGGATGTTGCAGGAATTGAAATTTTAGAGCCTTAGGTTTTATTTGGAATGATCAATGAATAAGCATTACTTAGGGAAATAAATGGTTATCTTTCTCAGTTGTGTTGGCCATAATGGACAAGAGTTCTCAGTAGATGTCAAAGAAAACTAGGTTGTGTTTATAAGAAATCATATGTAAGTGAAGGAATTGAAATTATATGCTAAGGAGATTTAATATACCTTTATTTGTATTTAGAATTTATTTACAGTAAATTCACGAATACAAGCCGCACGGAGTATAAGCCGCACTTCTGGTGCATCGACAACGTTGATGTCTTTGTCAATAAAA
>PYHW01009486.1:3989542-4028981 GCA_013186435.1 Turdus rufiventris | reverse complement strand
GCCGCCCCGGAATACTAGCTGCACTTCCGGGTTTCCACCAAAATTTTTGTGAAAATGGTGCGGCTTATATTCATGAAATTACTGTAATAATTTTTATTCTTCACCATACTATGGCATGGTGAGTTAATCTAGAAGGTCTCAGTACAAAGGAAGGTTACTGAGATTAAAGCAGGGTTTGAAATTTAGGACGTGTTCAGGTGGAAGTCTTTTTCTGCTTCCTTTCTTATCAAAGGTTGAACTATATGATCTTCTTAGGTTGCTTCCTGTAAGACCAGACTTGAAATTGTACCTTATAGCACATTTATAGAAACAATATGCAATATAAACAAGAGAATAATTAATTACATTACATAATTATATAATAATTACATTGTATAAATATATATATCGTTTGGATTTTATGATATTTAATAATATGGATGTGAATGTACATATAGTACATTTATAGCAAATTTGCTTTCTAGGATAGATATTTAAGGTTTTCTCTTTTTAAAAAAAAAAAGAAATAGTGGTCAGGAGTATAGTAACAAAATTAAAAAGATGTTCTCTTTGCCAATTAATTTTGCTAATTGACTTTCATTTACACCTTTGATGTATCTATTTTGACAGCTGGGTATTTTTGTCTAGTCACATCACTTATATATGTTAGTTGATTATCTACTACTTAAGTCAAAGAATACTACTATTGTCTTGGTACTACTCTTTTTTCCTTTTCAAATAGTTCTTGCAGTCCTCTGGTGTGTTTGAACATTATAAATAAAACGTATGTGGAAGCAAGACAAGTGTTACAGAAAATCACAACTTTAAGTGTTCTGTTTTGTGCTGTCTTAAACATGCTGCATGTTGGTGAAAGAGGCTTTTAAAACAGGAACAATGAAAAAAACTTGGTGTTAAGATTAATACAATTCCCTTTTATTTAAAATGCATTGTAGGTACTATTTCTTTTTATTTGTCCATTTTACCTCAGTCCTGAGCCCTTCTGTAGTTTAAACAAAACTAAAAGGATATTATTAAAGCATCCTGTTGAAAAAATGAAGTATTGTTTTTTATATGCTGAGAGAACATACTGCCTTGTTTCCAGGGTGATATTATGCTGTGTGCGCTGCTAATCATACCTCAAGAAGCATAGTAAGCAATCAGAAGCCTTTGTAGATACATGCTAAAATACATGAAATGAGATTAAAATAGTGTGATCTAATTGACACATTGTAAAAGTGCAGGTAACATAAAGAATTTGTGTTTTAGCAGGACCAGGAGGTGTAACCCTGGAATAGAGTTTAGACTATCATGTGATCTACCTGAGCCTTTCATAGTAGGTCTAACTGCATCTGCACTGTTGTTTATTTGAACTGTTGGTACTGAAGATATTAGTCATGACAAGGGCAGAGTTAAAGTAAGCAACACTTCTTAAACACTTCACCTATGAGGTGCTGAATTAGGTGGCTCACAGTTCTCTCTGGCTCCCACAGGTGTTAATGACATATTAGCATTACCAGTAAGCTGTGCTGTTCACAAAAACTCCCCAATTTTCTAAAGCAGCAAGAATTTCTTTGAACTAATGATTAAGATGTTTATAAATGTAAATCTGTTTAACCAAGATAATATCAGTAGGTTATATAAGAGCATACTGGTTCATCTGTAGTTTAAGTAACTATATTTTATCATCAAACAGTCTGTATAGACTGAAAATAAGGTTCTTTCCTGGCTGCTTCTTTAATGTCCCTTTATAAAATAAGCCTTTTAAAGTCAGTGTGGAGAAGACTGGTTTTCTTATTGATAAATTAAATATGATTTCTTATTAATTTAAAGGAAAAAATTGTGAACAACTATTTTCATATACTAATTAATTTAAAGTGATAGCATGCAGGTAAATCTGTCTTACAGTAACATGAAATTAGCAACGTTTGTTTTTCAACTCTCGGAAGAAACCCCTAACATTTATATCTTTTCTTTTCTTCATATTCTTTTATTTTTTTTTTGACAATTCTTCGTAAAACAAAAATTTGTGATGTCTTGTAATGATATAATAACAAAGCAAGTATTTGAGTTTCGGTATCAGATGTTACTCATATTCATATTGGAGCGCAAGCTCTGGTTTTATATCCAGTTTTAGCAGTTCATCAGCAGAGGGCAATATAACTTCATACATTTCCTTGAAAGGATTTAATTTTTGATCTTTTTATTTCTAATTTTAACTAAGGGAGCACCTGCTTGTAAATACTGAGAAAATATGTGAGGTCATGATGGAAAAAGCAATGAGCTGTAGGATTAGTATTTCTTATGTACTTTCAGAAGCCTATATAAACTTCCTGGTAGTTGCGCTCTGTGGGAAGTATCCCCTGAGTTCACTGGCAGGCAGAAAATGTCCTGACTTTTTGGAGCTAGGAAAATGTATTTTTACTTTTCCTCCAGATTAGCCAATACACCTTCAGCCATTAGCTCATGTGCCATTTCACTGGTTTATTGTTAGTTTGTCTTCTTTTTGTTTGTGGACTTTTGTTTGTTTGTTCTGGGACATATGTATTTTTTCTCTTAAGACAGTCTCATGCAAAGCTTGGGATGGATGCTTTTTGCATCTATTTCAGTTTTGTTGTAGGATTAAATCCCTTATGAAGAATTTGTAATACTTGATAGACTGTCAGTGCATATATTGTAGATTAGGTGTAGAGAGAAGCTATGCTGTAATAATTAAGAAAAACTAGATTTGGGCCTGCATTTCAACTCATTCATTCCACATGTTAGAAGAAGAGTCTTGTTTTATGGCTGGGGTGGCAAAATGAGCCTTTGCACTCCTTAGGAAGCATGTATACCATAACCTTATAGTGTACATCATATTAATGCTAATATATTAAGATAGTTATTTGATATTTATGTTGCCATTTAAATTTCCATTTAGTACTTCTTTCAGGACATGTCAGGAATCCCAAAATGAATGTTCATGTATGGCAATTTCTTTTTTTTTTTTAAATCTGCTTTCCTATTTCTAATGCTCTTGAGGCATATTCAGAAAGACTTCAGACATATGGTTTCTTGTTTTTCATCTTCTCCTTTGGGCATCAAACATTCAATGAGTCTACTTTACTGTCAGAGCATAAATACAATTCCCGCTAACAGCCTGGGACAGGCAACATTTACCAGTGTTAGAACACGAGGCTAGGATTAAAATATTTTGTATTCTAGCTCCAGCTCTGCCCTTGGCTTGCTGAATGACCTTATGCAGTAGCATCCCTCTCTTTACTTTTGTTTGAAATGCATTGGATAATGCTGGCCTTCCTCTCTTACTAAAATTGTTTTGGAGATTAATTTGCCTCTCTTTAATCTGTAATATTTAAATTGCAAATAACAATCAAACTCCTATAGGTACTGGATGTAGATAAAAATGGCAAAACAGATAATAAAGAATATATGTATTTGGTATCATACATCTTTTGCATTCAGTTTTTTTGCACAGGTATTTGTGCTTGTGTTCCAGTTCCAAATCTGCCTAATTATAGGATTTGATTAAATCATTCAGTCTTTTACGTTATCACACTGATGCAAAGTGGGAATAAATTCAAGTCAGCATCAGCAGATATTGAAGTCTTAGGCTGGGATACATAAATGCAAGTAATAATTATTATGGATTAAAAATTTCATTTAGAAAAAAACGGCAGGATTTTCAAGCACATATACAGTACTGATTATATGCTTATATATTGCAACATACACTAATGGTTAATTAAATAAAGCATTGTTAGATGGTTGAAAAGAACACACCCTCTCTGCAAATGTAACTGGCAATATGTAAGTTAGATACATAGTTTAAAAATCACTGTTCTGAAGCATCTTAGACTTTTTCTTTATGCTACAAAGGTTAATTTTTTTAAAAAATCATTATTTGCAGGGAAGGTAAAGACAGTTATACAGAAATCTCCATTTGGTGATTTTGTTATTCATTCTAATAGGGTTAAGTGGGAAAGAAGAAGAAGCTAGCACAATAAACTGGATGACTTTCAGAGCTAAACTATTGTCAATCTCAATGATATATCCAAGCATATGTGTGTGAAAATTTCCTGTGTCTTGGTAGAGAATAATGTCTTGAAATAAAATAAATAGATAAATTATCACACTACCATAGCTTTAGACACTTGGCATTGTGCCATGCTCCAAGACAAAAGGCAAATTAAAAAAAAAAAAGATATTTAAAGCATCCTTTTATTAAAATGTTAATAACCAAATGTGTATGACACCGTTTTAGAATTAGTTTATATGTGATATTGAACAAATTTAAAAAGAGCTTTATTTTGAGGACTGTAGAAAGAGTTGATGTGTAACTAATTTTATTAAGCACATTTCCATTAAAACATAAAGTACTCTGCTTTTTTAACATGGCGGTTGGTGGCTAATGAATTTAATGTAGATGTTCATCACTAATAATATATTAGGTAAACTTTCAAAAGATATTGCCTTAGTTACCCCTGTCTGAGCAGCAGACATTTTATAGTATTGGAAAGTATGATTTGTGAAGGAATTTGATAAACTACTCATGAACAAATGTATCTGTAGCACTCTGGTTGTTTATTAGAACTGACTTTTAAACTGAAGAAATGATGTGATAAGCTTGTCAGAAATATATTTTGATCTGGTTGATCTGGTTATTGCATAAGAGTTTATTTTTGGTAGTTGTACTTAAACTAGTCATGTCTAAATTATTGAAAGGTTTGTTTGTTTTTTTTTTTTTTAACGTCATGTCTTTAACTTAATGTAGCTATTTGTATAATCAAACTTGTTTATATGCAATTCTAATGCAAGAGAAAGGAAAACACACTTGCAAGTTTTTTGCGGATTTTTTTTGTGGTGGCCTTTTATTTTTTTGTTGTTGTAATTTCTGGTACTTCGGCTATCATTGGAGGTATATATTAAGTATCACTTCACCTATTCTGTGTGTTCATGGAATGGCATAGATTATTATGATAAAATCATTCATGCCCAACATGTGGAATATTTGTGCTTAGAACTATTGAGTAGCAAATAAAATAACAGGATTCTGTTAGTTTTCTTTCTTTCTTTTTTTTTTTTTGTCTCTCCTTTTGTCTACTTTGTTTGCTCTCTCCCATATCCTATTTTTTGTTGACTTTCTTGAGAACAGTATGGTTTCAGATTTTTTCCTTACAGAAGTAATGGGGACATTTAAAATTAACTTGTTCTGCATTAGTTGTCTGATCTCAAAACTGCTGAATCAATTTTTATTGCCTTGATTGTGTAACTCAAAAGGCTGTCCATTGGGAATATGATTTATTTAGGTGACAGCACTTGTGCCACCTGCCTCTTATAAAGTGGTTTACAATTTGAACCTAGCACTTGATCCGCTATGCTTTTGGATACTGAAATGAGAAGATAAAAACTCACTTTCCCTTCACCTGTTCCAGTGCAGAATGTACATTTTGAGATACATCTTTTCCTAGAAATGCTAAAGTGCTTGAATACCTCCTTTTGGTTACTATCCTAAATGATACAACCCCACTTCCCTTGAAACAAAGCAGGGTAGGAAGTAATCTTAAAAAAAATTAACATTAAGTCCTAACATGATGGACAGTCTTGATTCATCTTGTACCAGGTTTGCATTTCTCTGAACATACTTATCTGCACATCAGTGTTCCTTTTGTACTTTACTGAATGTATGTGCAAGCTGAGACACACTACATGTATAACATATTTGTAAATTTTAGCATTGTAATCATTCTATAAGTAATTTTCTAGAAATCATTTAAATAATTTCTTAAAGGAAGATGAAACACAAATTGAATTCCGTATATTTTGCTGAGGAGAAAGGGAAGAAGCCTGTACAAAATAGGGTGAGGGAAGTACCTTTCTCTATTTTCTGCATAGAGAAGAAGAGGTGCTTGGGCCTTAAGTATCGTTCTCCTACTGCACCTTGGTCTTGCAGACCCTTTGCCAAAAAGCTGCATTTTCTACATGGTGTGCTTTTGGATACCTGTTATATTCTACTGTCCTTAATGCTTGTTTCAGGTCTGATATGCACGGAGTAATTTAGTACATGGATTTTTGACATGTACTTGAATAGAATGAAAGGCTGACCTGTAGCTATATACCTTATTGTGCAGATTCCCAGAAGGAGGCATTATGGTGAATAATGAGAGGAATACAGCAGTCATTACCAGTTTGATGCCAGTCGGCAGCATGAATTTGCTGTGATATGAATAAGGATTTTTAATCCAGAATGCCTCCTACAAGTTAAATTAAATCTTATTCCTCACATAAGGGAAAGAATGAAATCCTATGTGAAGTCCATTTTCACTGAGTTGGAACATGGTATTCCCTAAGTCAGGAAGAGACAATAGATTTTTTTTTTTTTTGTAGTGTGATTACACATCTGTTTTTGCACCAGGGTTTCTGCTTTCTATGCAGTATCACTGCCACATCAGTTTTCAGATTGGACTTCAATTTGATTTTTTTTAAAATGGCCTTTATATGTGGACTTTATTCTTAAAATGCAGTTGCTTAATGTGTTTCAAATTTCTTTCTCTGTTACCAGAAGTACAGATGATGGGAATTGCCGGACAAAAATTAACATGAATTTATGATTTCTTGATGTTTCTAATTGTAGGGCAGCTAAAAAACGTGTTATATTTGAACTTTTATTTTGATGTAATTTTAACTGGTTTTGATGATGTCCATGTTTTGTGACAGCTGATAATTCATTTCCAAATCAAATTCTCTTCTCTGCCTGAATCTATTAGAGCATGTTAAGAAAATGCTATTTGGTCTGTGTTCTCTGAGGCTATAGTCAGATGTCTCTTTTTTTTTTTCCTTCAGTTTTGCTGTCTTAATGGGAGCACTACTGGATTCCTTGGCATTTTTTAATAAAATCATTGTTCTTATAAAAGCAGATACTTGGCAGAAAATAGACAGTCTTTTATTTTGCTATGATAATACATAGGAAATATGAGACCAGCTAGTAAATTTGTGAAATAAACAAAGGAAGTGTTAAAAGAAAAATCTGAACAGTTTCATATTCGTTGAAACCAGACTTTAAGTCTTGATAACTTGTTCAATATTATTTAAAAACATTCATTCTTGTGGTAAGGGAATTCATATGTTGAAAAAAGAATCACTGCAGTGATCTTTAGCCCATTGCTGTCTTTAAGATATATCTAAAGGTGATATGCTAGTTCTTTTTTTTTTTTTTTTTTTTTGTTAGGAACTTCATTATGTATCAGCTTAACTTCAAATTTATATTTACACACCTTTGAGTATGTACTTTATTCAAAATGAAGCAGTGAATAATGGTTGAAAATGTTCACTAAGTAGAAACTACTTATTTTAATCATTTTATTGCTGTCTTGCTGAAGGTAAGATATATGACAAAAAAAAGAGAAGATATTCTTTTGAGAAGGGAAAATTTTCCACATACACTGCATTTCAAGGAACGGTTTTAAACTTCTTCCCAACAATACCAATTAAAATGTTCATCACTTTCCAGAAACTGTTTAGGGAATATGGTTATTCCTTAACAGCATGTCCCAAGCTGCAGGAAAATGATGTTGCTGATCTGCTATTTATCTTTGAATTTCATGTGTTTGGTGCCGTGTGCCACCATACAGTCTTTACTTTTTTAATTCTTGGTATTTAAGTAAAACTTAGATGGGTAGTCTGCAATACAGGGAAACCCTGTTAGAGTTCAGTCAGTTCTGTGTGATTTGTGTACTGTTTTGGAGTTTCCTAGACTAATTGTGGTTAGATATTTTACTGAGCAATGATTTTGAGACAGAGCACCTTTTTTGTGATTTTATATTATGTACGAAACTTTGCTGCCAAATCTCAGTCATCTTCCACAGACTCTGTGAACCCTCGTTTAATTCTTTGCAATGTAGATTAGAATTGGCTTGTATACATGCAATTTTTAGCCATTCTGTGTTATAAATGAAGTTCCCGATGGAGGCTTTAACTGCTTAAGTTACAGAAACTGCTATTTCAATTTAAAAATACCCATTCTCTAAACATATCAAATATATTTTTTTCAGTAAAAGCTCTCAAGAGGGGGTCAGGGGAGAAGTAGGTTGTTCAAACAACTTTGCCTCTAAACTGGTTGAGTGCACTTTCTCTGTTTGGTAAGACAGCTGATGCCCATGGCATAGCTCATACCAAGTGCATTCATAAACTTCTGACACCTATATAAGGAGAGCAGAAATACTGAATAAAAGCATTATTCAACATTTCTTAGGCATAGTCCTATATCTAGTTAATTAAATTAATTGTGTCCTTTGGGCAGCTCTACCAGCCTTTATTAACACTGACACCTTGGTTTACATGACCTGTCTGATTTCAGGGCGCCATTGATATCTTTGCTTGAAGTTCAAATGGATCTTACATTGGTTATAGAATGTTGGAAATAATATTTCTTCCATTGTTGTTTTATGGGAGGTGTGCCTGTGACAGCTTCCTTGTGGGTTTTGCTGAGGATGTCTGAGCTTATAAGTATGAGCTTTTGTTTTAAACAAAGTGTCCTTATCTGAGACTGTAGTTTGGTGAGACCAGCATGGAGAAAGGGGCTCATAGCTTGTTCCTAGGTGATGAGTGACCATATCCAGGAATAGGTCACAGAGTGATACTTGGCACAGAATGTCCACTTGTTTATCTCTCTGGCTGTAGGATATGTAGCTTTCAACCAGGCTGAGAATTGTGTGAATACACAGTGTGTCTTCTAAAGTGCTCATGCAGTTTGAGATCTTGTATGTAAAAGTTTTCTATGACTGAGAGGTCGTACACAGCAAGAGGATGATACTCAGATGGGTGAATGGTACTGTACCCAGAGCCCTGTTTGCTGCATGACATTCCCTGGGGCATTACATGCTTTTTCCTCTTTGCAACATAGCTTTAGCAGCAGGAGCAAAAATAAAAGAACAAAAAAAGAGAAAAACTACAAAGCAAGAGATAGAAAAGGTAGGGGAATAGAAATAATGAAAAAAAAATGTGGGAAACAATGAATACAGAGAAAATAACGAGGGAAAGTGGTCTGGGAAGAATTCTTTCTTTAAAGGGTCGTAATTGTGGGAAGGGAGATTGGGATTTTTAAAAATTCTATATCTTTCTGTTACAGAAGTGTTTATGTGCATGGGTAGCTTCAATTTTAATAAATGCTTAATAAAATTTGCATGCTCTGTTTAAATAGCAGTGTTAGTTGCTTTGGATAGAATTCTGCATGCTTTCCTTTGTCTGTTTTGCTTTGTGCACAGCATAGACTACGAGCTTGTTGAAGTTCATTACGTTACTGTGTTTGAAAGTCGTGTTCTTTTGTTTTCTCCATGACTGTTCCTTGATCATAAAGAAGCACATTTTGTCTCTGTGAATAATTGAAAGCATTTTTACTTTAATCTGGCTTTACTTGCTCTGCTTATTTTTATTTTGGCATTCATGTTGTGAAGAGGTGAGAGAGACCTTTTCACAAATCAATATTTGCCATCAAGCAATAAGATATGAGTTCTATTTGCAATTTGTCAAATCAGCTATTATCATAGATGCTAAAGCTTAGTATGTATTTTAGATTAAAATAATTTTTGAACTGCTTTGTTTGTATTTCTCGAAAATAGAAATAAATTTTTACAATTCAATAGAGAACCATTTAAAACTGGGAAGATTTCTTTAGTGTAAGTTAAAACACTTAGAAAATACTGCCTTTTTGTCAGTAGAATTTAATAAATTAATCCTAAGACACAACTACTTAGTGTAACAATTAAGAAGAAAAATCATACCTGCTTTTGTATGGATGAGTATTTTGATCCTGAGTGTCACATTTATACTGAATAGCTTTGTTTAGTCCAAGATTACTTACATAAAATGTTTTTGTGGAAAAAATTATTTACTCAATCCTGAAACAACTAGTAAAACTTTTGCCTACATGTTCTTGTTTGAATTTACACAGAGGAATTGTAAAAGCTGTAATTTCCACAGAGAGAATTCTACATTGCTAGCAAAAAGGGGACACGTTTGGTGATTTGTTGACAGAAATTTCTGGAATGGGATAATTTTTGAAGAAGACTCACAAAGATGAGCATGTTGACAAGCTCTAGTGGTGCTGCTGGTAATGAAAATGCTATTTTGAGGAATTATGTTACAGCATCCAAGAAAGGAGATGATTACTACAAAGGAACCAAAATGAAAAGTAATGAAGAGATGGGAGAAGTGGAAAGTAGATGTCTTTCCTAAGGTGATTTCTTAGCCATCACTGAGATGTAATATGCTTCTGTTTTACATGTAACAGAACTACCTTGCTCAATAGACACAATCAGTGAGACGTTCTAAAAAATAAAATAATAATAGAATGTAAAGGATGTCTTTAGTGAAGATGTTGTTTGTTTGTTTGTTTTTCTGTAAAGGATGACTTAAACTATTAGATAAAAAATAAATTAGATTTATTAAATGTGAATAAAAATATTAGTGGAGAAGGGAAATTAAGGATACAAACATATTTGACCAAGAGGATTAAAGGCAGTTTAATTTGAGTTCATTTGAAATATTACCTTCTTTGAATTAATTTTTGTTTCATTTAATTGCTGTGGTAATTTTCTATGTGAAGTGATTGACTAAGACGTCAGAAGACACTTAGTATTAAAAGAATTTTTGTAGTTCACTTTGAATACTGTTTTATTAACATTCAGATGTTTGACTTCATAAGTTCTAGGAAAGATGTGGGCAGTCCATTTAACTTTTCTTTGAAAGCAAAAGTGCTGTGGATCTTTCAGCTTAATTTGAACAACTTTCAGGTATGAAAAAACAGCACTATCCTACAATTTACATATTCACTCTTCTTATTTTTTTTTTTGTTTGAGATGTACATATGATCAGAAAAACCAGGCTCCTAGGCAGAATATGTTTTCTCTTTAACAATATGTTGCATAAAGGAAAAGAACAGTTAAGCTCAGTGGTCTTTTAATGTTTATAAATATTTACCATATTTTTCTTTCTGTTGCAGTAAATTGCTATTAGTAATAAGTGTCAGAGGTAAACATTGATTTTTATGTAAATACATTGTATAAAAATATAACAGGAGTAAATTCACTACACATTTTTAAAGAAGTTTTATTGCTATCATTGGAGTGCTAAAGAGAAAGGATCTTGAGGGCATGTAGGATGAGAAAAGTCATCCTACCTGATATTGTTAGAAATTTCTTGGTGGTATTTTTAACATTATCAGTGTGTCTTTCTTAACTGCCTTAGGGAAACCCATGTTTACTTTTCATAAAGCTCTGATATGATAATCCACAGTCATCTTTCGACTGTCTAGTGGATTCGCTGTGCAAAGAAAATGCAATCTCTTGTATTATGGGAGAAGATACTTGTTGCTGAGATGGTGAGGTCTTCTTTTTGCCAATGACAGCAGAGAGCTTTTGTGAATTAGACTTATATATACTTCTAGAAATTCCAGAACTCACCTGCCTGCATATCTAGGTGTATAAATACTTTAATCTTATTATGCATTAAAGTCACTTTGTTCCAGTATGTTAACACATTCCAATTGCTAAAAATACTTACACATGCGGAAAAAAATGTATTTGGAAACAAAGATATTAAATCTCTCCTTTAGGAAGACACTGAAATATATGTTAATTAGATGAGCTTTTCTAGTGCCATGCTTGTGGCAGAAGAACATGAATTAATATACTGCGTTCTCTACAGAGACAGTATAATCTCTAGGGTGCAGTTTAGACTATTTAGGTATAAACTTTCTCAATTTGGTTACATAAATGAGATATGTAAGGCCTGTAAGGATAGCTCTGAAGACTATTTTAAAAAACAGGGGCAGGACTTTTCATAATGTGTGGACCACACATTTGGCATAGTAAAATATCTTACACTTGTTCTGTGTAATCTTCCAGCAAAAAGAAAGTTTGTCACATGTTCTTCTTCAACTTGTGGGTTATTACCATGTAGCAGTTGTTTTGTTTTAAATTATTTTCTGGTTTTCCCTTGTTGCTTTTGTATGTTGTTTGTGGGCATAAATTCTTCCTGTGCATGTCTGAGCTGCTCCACTTCTGAGAGCTAGTGATCTTACAGCCTTGGAGAATTTCTAGGAATACATTTGTCAACTTCACTATGTTTCTCTTGCATTTTGGTTTTCCATTCACATGCTTTATCCAGGTACACTAAGAAGCTCTCAGAAAGTCTCAAAATTATTTTGCTACAGCTGTAAAACCTTCTTGTGGAAATCTAGAGTTATGTGAAGGTCAAACTATCTGGTTGACAAGAAGAGGGACAGAGTGGCTCTAGTGGGGCCCTGGTATCCAGCGAAAGTCAAACCATCAAAACTATATATTTCTGTTTGAGAAATTGTAATTAGAAATGTAAAAAAAAAAAAATCTATTTCTTTTACAGTGCACTGAAATTAAAATGCCTTGAACTCATTCAACAGGGAGAAATACTGCTTGGTGTGAATTCAAGAGGTCATTTTCAGTCAGATGTTACTACATCTGTAATCATCTTAGTATGAATGCTTTTTAAAAACGTTATACGTACAAATGGTTAAATTCTTTAAAAATCTTTGCTAAGATATTTCACAATAATTCTAGTGAAAATTACACAATTCAGCTGCTGTAAGATGTTACCCTTTCATTGAGGTGCCTTACTGTAAGATTTGCTACGTAATTAGCGTTTTTAAATTTTTTTTGGTTCTTTTTTTCCTGTAAAAAGGTATTTTCATGAATAATCTGTCATAGTGATAAAAACAAACCAAACATACCTTTACATAGCGTTTCACAGATAAGTGCTTTTAAAATGTCAGCCTAAGATTTTCACACAGTTCATATATTTTGACATGATTGTGTAACAGCAAGATGTTGAGTACTTTTTGTTGTTTCAAGAAGTCTCAGATTGAACAGTTAACATCTTAGTAGGCCATTCTTACACTAATCAAGAAACTCAGTGTGAAAGAACAGGAAAGGTTACAAAATCAAATATTGAAAAATTAGTCTGTCAAAACTAGGGGTTCAGTTCAACTTCAGTTCATCCTTGTTATGTTCATATGTAATCTTTGGGATTGAGTACAGATGATTTTTTTTCCCCACAGAATGTACTCCATTAAAAAGGTTAATTTATTTCATATTCCTTATAAGAATATATAGTGTGTAGACATACTGTTCACTATTAAAACCAGGTATCACAAAAAAGAGTCCTTCTAGACATTTTTGTAATACTTTTGCTGCATTTATAAACTTGATAAAAATTAATTTAAAATTACAGTACTCTTGTGGATTGGTTCATTGTATATCTGTATTTTACAACTGTGGCACATTAAACTAAAATATTTGTAGACTTAAAGTATCCAATTTAAGATGCCAGTGACTTGAATTTTAGATTTTAGTATTTTCTTGTAACACTTTGAGACACAGTTAGCTGACTTAAAACTGTGGATGTAGTAGCTTGTCATTTTTGCAGCTTCCTTTTGTAGTATTTTATTGTCTACTGCTTATGAAAAATTGGATATTGTGTTTTGCATGCCATCACACAGGGGCTCCATGACTGAGTAAAGAGAAGAATTGATTTCTTCTGATAGGTATGCCCTTTTCTTAAAAGTGATATTTCCCATTTGTCTAGAATATTCTTCTCTGCAAAGATGTGCAAACCTAATGGCTACAAAATTCTTGTTCTGTCCCATGTTGTATCTGTCCTGAGGATCTAGTGAAAAAGACATTGATTTTTTTGTTGAGAAAAGAAATACTGTATTGAGAATGCAATATTCCAGTGGTCACAGACCAGCCTGTCACTGGTCTCCTCTCTGTGTGCTGTACTCCATCCTGCCTTACCCACATGTCTGTTTCCTCACTCACTTCTCTCTCCACTGTAACTCCCAGGTCCTGGTTTCAGAGGTCATTTCTTCCGGTTTCTCCCCAGTTAGTTTCTCTCATGTAGGTTTTTCCACCTTCTCTCTGCCTTTATCCAAAGGTCTTTTTCAGCTGATTTCCTCTCCTCCTGGCTTTTGTAGCTGTGTTGTGCAGCTGCGTGCTTCTCTGCCTGCTGTGCCTTTCCCTCCTCTCCAGCTCTGTGTTCTGTTCAGGTAGCTTTGCCCCCCTTGGCTGTGCTCTTGTTTTCAGCTGTGCCTGAGTGCATGCAGCCATTTCATTCAGTGCAAATCTCGAGGAACAGTTCTATGCAACTTGTGTGGCCTTGCCAACAAGTGGAGCATGTGTTCGTTAAAAAAACACCCTTGAAACAGTAGAATATAGTTGCATTAAAAGGGTGAATGATATAGAAAAATAATCAGTAGAAGCAGTGGTAATTAACTTTTTGTAGATTGTTTCTTTCTCAGTATTTTTAAAATAATGGAAATTCTAATCAGGATCTTTAAGTTTCCACCAGAATCTTGTAGCTATGTCATTTTACCTGAAGTTTTGGCTTTAGTTTTGTAGAGGTCTTGTTATATTAGGCTGTGATAAGCTCTTCTCTGTGCCTCCCCCACACCTCCCCCACCCCACTTTGTGGAAGGTTTTAAAATCTTTGTGTGTCATAAACTTCCAAAAGATGTATTTTTAAAACTTGTTGCCCCTCCACCCATCTCCCCATTTAAAAATCCCTTCTTTTGGAACTGTGCTAAGACATTTTCAGGCAGACTTAAGGTGTTACTCCCTTTGCAGCCAGTTACTGTTGAGAGCTGTGTACTTTATAGGAGCTGGTTTTGAACAGTCTGTGTGCATTGCCAGTACACAACTTGCTGTGGCTAATTAGGCTTTTTGGGGCACTTTCTCCGATCTAGTAGTTTGAGGAATGAAATTCTAAATTTGAAACTCCAGTCCTCTAGTGATTTTTTGCATTATCTACAAAATAAGTTTGGTTGGGGCTTTAAGGCCAGAAAAAAAAAAAAAAAAGTGACTCTTTTCTTTACCTTTGCTGTGATTCCCTCTGGAAAGCATAGCTTAAAATGTCAATTGAACTGAGAGGTGAAACAAACTAGACTTCACTGATGTGTTATTAGAAGCAGAATCCAGGAAAACGGAAATCCCAGAAATAAACTGGATATGCCAAAAATGGCCCATTCTGCTTATGTGTAGTACTCAGTTATTTCCAGTGCTAACAGCAAAAGTAGATACAAAATAATTGTATTTCATACTCATTCTTATGATAGGAAAGCTTAGTGCAAGGCTCTGTAGAAGTGAAGGTGATTTTCAGAAAATTCAAGCAGGGTTGTTTTTATTTGTGTGCATGTCTTTGTAGATTTTGCTTAATTACTTCATTCAGCTGTTCTCCTACCTTAGCATATGCACATTTCCTGAGGTGTCCAAGCAGTCTGACTAGGACTAGTTTTTGAGGTATGGCCGACAAAGGATCACTGAATTTTGAGCTCTCATCACAGATTTTTCTTCTTGAATAGCAATTCTCTGTGATTTATGCAGACACTTTTCTCAAGCCAGGTTATGTTCTGTAGTGCCATTGCTTCCTCTTTTGTTGTGGTGTAGCCTGGCTTCAGTCACCACCCCACCCAGCACCTGCCTCTTTCCTGTTTCACTGGGGTTCTTCCTAGGATTTACAACTGCTCTGTTCAGTATGACTTTCTCCACATACAGCATTCTTCTACAGCCTCATCTGCTGTTTCGCCCAGTGCCTTTTTACAGAACTGTTGCATGTGCCCTGCCTGTTCATAACAGTGTGGTAGTGCCACTACTTAACATTTCATGCAGAAGAGAAGGCTGAACGTTAAATACAGAAGTGACCATCATGTAAATGTATATTGAGACATAGGAGACTTACGATTTGTAAATTTCCTTAAAACTCAAGGAAACATCAAAGATTTTTTAAAGAAAGGGTGTCTTTTAATAAAACTGCCTGTTTGTGTGCTTATAAAATATAATTGAGTTGTTTTTCTTTAGTTTTTCAAGTTACTTATGAATTAGACAATGAGTGATTTTATTAAGAAATTACTTAAACACACCTGAGAGGGAAAGCTTATATTTGGTTGCCTGTATTTGTATTTAAAAATTGTATTTGTTTCATATTTAAAGTATTTTTATTTATAGACATATAATTATATTACATTTATATATATATATATATATATATATAATGATATTTTATTTATATATAGCACTTTTATTTATGGTTTTCTCCCATTCCATGGCTCTGCAAACTGTGATATTTTAGTGAGTCATTTCACTATCTCTACCTCTATTAAGTTTTTATCTGAATTCTATTAAAAATCCAGGATATACCTATGGTGCCTAGATGGTGAAATCAGAGGCATCACATATGTTAGACAATGTGAGTATGAGATGGTGTTGTAGTAAATACACAGGCAGGACAATTTTGAAGGTCACTACTGTATTTGGCCTGTAAAAATCCCATTTATAGCTCTGATTTTTTTTTAAAAGCTTAGTATTTATTTAAATTTAATATTAGAGAACAGGTTCCAGTATTGGAGGTACCAGAAGAATGTGATTTTCTGCATAAATTTAAAAGTGCCTCAAATTGTATGACCAAGGTAATTTATTTAGACAATATAATATCTTAATATATAGCAAGTAGTTTTTTCTCTAAGGAGCCCTACTGATGAACTTAAAATTACGTTGATGGAGTCCCCCTGTGACTTCAGTAGTCATTGGGAAAACAGTGTCTTCACCTACAGAGTCTATAAACACATTTGTCAGCCAAAAAATTAAGGTACAAGTATGAAATATTTATTCAAGTTCATACAGGATTTTGTGAAATTCCTGACTTTAATTAAAACTACTTGTCTTGTGAAGGTATCTGACATTTTTAGTAGAAGTTTTTGCACTGTGTTACATGAAAACAGAGCATTGTGACAGCAAATGAAAAGATGGTGACCAGCTAGCCAAGATTCATGAATTAAAATGATGTCATTTAAAGTACAGATATGTAAGTCCTGTCTCATGTGGTGAAGTATCACATATTTTAAGTCAAAAGAAAAAAAAAGTACGTTAATATGTTAAATATCCAGACAGATAAATTAATAGTAAATCATTAGTTTCATATTTCAATTTCAGACTCTTCTGTGAATTTTAAACCAAGAAACGCAAGCACAGATACAAATGTGTGATTTGAGGTGCTCTTCAGGAAAGTATAGAAAGCAGAAGTTCCTAATATCATGGAACTTTCACTGGTACAACTACATGTTGTATGGCATTGTAAAACTACTATACTTTCTACTGAAGTGTGCATATAAGTTGTGAAATTTTCCTTTTGCTTGTGAGCATCTTAAAAAGCAGCATTCCTGAGCACTGTTTTCCTCCTGCTGCAAATAATTGCATTACATACATTGTATTAATGGTATTAATTATATGGTAGATTTGATTTTGAGACTCGCAAGAAAGATGAATAAAAAAATACTCCTGCAGCATCTTTGGTTTGTAAATGTGATACTCAATGCAAGAGATAATGATGATTCCTTTATCCTGTCTAACAAGATTCTTGTCCTACATTTTTAAAAAAGAAAACAAAACCAAAAGCTAAAACCTCTTCAAGTCTGAGCAGGTAGAGAAAGGGTTTTTTTGGCTATTTTGTAAAGCAGATTTTGAAGTATACAGAACTAGCTGTGAGTAGACTATGTGAAATCAAACTTGCAATGTTTTTTTTCACTAGCAGGTTTCAGAGAAATAATGGTAAGACTTGCATACTGAAATGTAGCATCAACATTTCACTAGAATATTTTAAAATAACTCCAGTTGTGTGATTTTCCTGCTTAGGATTAAAATGCTACCCTTTATATTCTGATACATGGCTGTACCTTTTGGTGGCAATTGTTTTACTAGTGATACTTAATGCTGTATAAAAATTCTTTTTCTGTCTGAGCTTTCTCTGGGAACAGGCAAAGTTTAACAAATTTTAAGTACCAGGTAAGAGGTATGTTATAAAAAAGTCTGACTCTTTCATTCTGACTTTTATTTTATCACTGGAGTTTTGTATTTACACATATTAAGCTACACATCTGATTGAGAAAGATTTATACTATAACATGAATATAGTCAATAAAGTGCTATATTGTAGTCACAGTAAATACAATTTCCATGCATAAAGAGAAGTCTTTTTATATAGAGTAAACAGATTCCAAGATTTAAAATTGACCTAGTAAGTTAATGGTATTAGCAAACAAAGCCTGCTGTAATATGAGATAAAGACTGTAAGTAATCCTTTTCCCTCTAGCTTTTCTCTTGCAGTGTTTCATTATGGATGCCTTATACCTGTGTCATGAGTAAGCCCCTGTGCTGTTCTCCTATATGAAATCAACTCTTAATTACTCCACTGTGTGATAGGGCTCATTATAAGATATGAGAACTGGCTGGATAAGAGAGGATTTCTTCAGTCTGTGTCGGGACTTACACCCACTGGAGACAAACTTATATTCCATGGCTATGTTTGCTTTTAGAAAATTGGACAATCATAATCATGATTGTAAACACAGTAGCTCAGCTGGGGTTTGCTTCTGAAAATCATTTCTAGGTCAGATGCTTAGTTCAGGCAGCCATTAAATGTTGTGTTTCTAAATAGTGAGTTTTAAAAAGTTTGCAATCACATTTCCTACAGCTAAGAAAAAAAGAAGCTTTTTTTACCTTTATAATTATGTTTTAGGAAATATTTGAGAGACATCACATGTTTAGATCTGTTTGAATTGTGACTCCGTTTTACTAGTTTGATCCCTGCTCCCAGGAAGGCAACCTCATACTTTGCACATTCTTCAGTTCAGCCCTTCCTGAAGAAATGTGGGGTAAAATATTTCTCCTTTCAAGAATGGAATCACGGAAAGGAGAGGATTAGAAATTTGTTTTCATGTTTGCATTGTAGACCTTGAACTCCATGAGGTTTGTTTTTGTTTTAAGTCTCCAGGTATTGTTCTCTTCCCTCTCCCAGATTTAGACTGTTTAAATGCAGAGATTGTTTCAGAGTAGAGCAGGTCTATACAGGGATTGAGATTTCAGCAGTACTTTATTGAGCTATCAGCTGTCCTGCTTTTTTGCGACGTGACCATGATTTGTATCTGATGGTGCAGTCTCCTTCCCTACAAGGTGGGAGTGCTCAAAGCTGTCCTCTTGTTCTCTTACAATGCCTTGTGAAAGGCTGAGTGATGAAGTTAAAGCATACCTCTGTACCTTGAGTTCAAAGGAGTGTGCCATGTCAAGAGGAGGATGGTGCACACTTCATGAGTCTAATCTTCTTAGAAACATGCCAGAGAGTCAGATTCTTTTGGGAAGGACTGCATTGTAAAGGTATCCTATCATGGTCACTGTGAAGGTGATGAATAAACCATTCACCCACATGTGTTTGGGTTTCTTCTCCTTACTCCATCAGCACTCCCCATTGCTACTTTTTTGAATTTGAAAGTTGTGGAAGTCCTTCCTGGCACTCCAGAAAACTTCAGTGTCTTTCCTGCATGTCACGACTCCATGAAACATTCTTCTCAATTTCAGAATTAGTATTTAGTATGTTCTCTTAAAAGGGGAGTTACATACAATACAGAATACTTATTGTGTTAAAACTTTTGAAAACTGTTCTCTTGTGTCACTGTCTTTATAGTAAGCATTATATTGAATTTTTTCCTTCAATATATTTGGCATGTTATAGGGAGAAAGTTTCTTTTTTTAATTTATTTTTTTCAATCAGAGCATCAGATATTAATGCTTTTCATTACTACATACTTTTGTCCTTTTTTATGGGTATTGTTATCACATTAACCAGAGATACAGTGGTGTGACTGTCTGGAATTTCCATCTATATCATAAACCATGTTGCCTGTATAGAAGGCTTGTAGACTTGTATAAATCATGTAATCTTAAAAATGGTATTAGCTTTCTTTGAGGAGTTTGTTTACATACTTTGCAGTTCAGTACTACAAATTATCATAATAGTGATAAGATCAGCACTACAAAATAAAACCTTATCTAGGGTTTTGGGGTTTGCATGAGCTTTTCTGGTTACCAGTGTAGGATACTTATTTAAATTCAGATCTATTTCTACATACTACCAAATGGTATCTTACTATTTTTGAATATGGTAGTGCAGTTTAAGAGACAAGCAGTAGGACTAGTTACAGTTCTAGTGGATAGTAAAGTGGTTTACTTCCTATTGTCTGTGAATTTGATGTCATTGTCAGACAATCTTTGAAGTTGCTGCTGGGCAATCTTACTTTTGCCTTATTTAAATGTTACCATTCTAAAATACAGCTATAACCTTTTAAATGTTTTTAAGTATTCCTAAACAATGCACTTTCAATTGCAAAAAGATGTGAAGAAAATCAGTAAAGCAACTGCAATTTCAATTTATTATTTGAAACAAAGTTCAGAGCCATGTGGCACTAATTAATGACTGAAGTATTAATATTCACACAGACTTCATGACATAGAGGTTTTTATTTTACTGCTTTCTTGTCTATAAATGGAACTGATATGGTGGTTTTTCTTTTTTTCCCGTCTTCCCGCTGCATCTATTTATGTGGCTTCTATTGATTAAGGAATGTGTTTAAATATTTGATGAAAGATAATCAAGCAAGACCTTTAAAACTATTATGTGTTATGTATTTTGGTATTGTCTTTTTTTAATGACAGGATTATTTCCTGGGAAGTAGTAAGCAGCATCCTTCCCTCTCCCTATCTTAAAATAAGATAACCTAGTCTGTTTCTGTGCATCAGTTAATGTAATAAAATATTAATAAGCTGTTTTCTTTATGGTGATTAAGATTTATTGATTACTGATTCATTACTATTGATTTATGTGTCTGAACGAACACAGTCTAGGCTCAGACATAGCAGTGCGTCAAGACACTTGAGCATCAAGGCATTCAGCACCTTCCAGAGTTGCTGAGAATTTAGCAGGATCAAGCTCTAATTGCATTTTAATGTTCTTTCTCTAAACAGTTTCTTATACATCACTGTTGGATGTTACAGCAGTGGGATCTGCAAATCGAATGGTTGTCTTAAACTTACGCGAACTGCTTTATAAACTACTAAAGCTAAAGTACTTTGAAAGTAATACAAACTAGTTATTGAAGCTGAACTCCATCTTGGAAGGTTTTACATTAGTATCATGGACTTGCTGACCCACTTACTTGAAAACAGTAGTAAATCAGTATTTAAAGTTAAAATTATTAAATGTGAAGAATTTTCAGTAGTCTTGTGATTTATACCTAGAAGTTCTAACCTTTTTCACCTCTGTTGAGTGAACATTACAGCAGCTAAATTTCTGCCAGATTCTATAGACTTAAGTAACAGTAGGAATAGCAGATGTTTCAGCATTAGTAGTATCCTAAGCTGCTAGACTGCTGGAGTCAATCCTGGAGACTGATTTAGCTTCAAAGGATATAATAGATAGGTGACACAGTAGAGTTTTTTAAGAATTTGGAATGATGTAACATCAAAAACTATAGAAAATATGTAGTAAGTTATCTCTAACCACTTCTGAATTTCTTTTACTCTGAACATTTCTCTACACAAAACTATACCATCATAGAAACTACTCTCAGCGTCTCTTTGCTTTCCTTAGTTTTAAAAACTGTTTTAAAAATACTCTGCCTGTCTTTTTCCCTCCTCAATTATCTCAATTTTTAGGTGGAGCAGTTGATAACATCTGATGATGAATTACTATCTCCACATTCTTAAGACATATCAATTATTAAAATTAAGGTAATGGACTATATCCAGAAATTCCTGTGTTTCATCCCACTTTTCCATGTTAGAAAGAAGCCTTGGAGATATCACCAGGCTGAAACCTTTTTTTCACATAAAGGAATCCTTGAGTGATGTGGAGCTACTGCAGTAGACTGGTGATCTTGTTTTTCACCCTCAATTAGACTGGTGTGACAAGGAATGAGAGACTCTTGTGTTTTGGAGGTTTCTATCACTGAATAGCTCTCTGAAAGAAGCTGTTGTAATGAGAAGAAAAGCAGCCTAAAGGGTGCAACTCTGCAATTGGCCTCCAGCTACAGACAAAAGAAAGAGAAATGTATAAGGAATAGTGATCACTTGAGGCCATTTCTGATTTCCTCTGGATCTTTCTAGCAAAGAGTAGAATCTGGACCAGTGCCTTAGCACAAGTTTATATTTATCTGCAAAAGTTGTGATTATATTACTATTTTTCCAAACTACCAGTTATTGTCATACTATGCAAAGAATAAACTTTCTGCGTCTTACTGGACAGAATGTCAAATGATCTTGCACCTGCATTATTTTAAGGATACAGGAACTTATGGGAGATGTAAGTAAATTATGATAGAGACTAATTGCCACACTAAGAAGGTAAAATAATCTTCATTGTAGGCAAAATATGCCTAAATGCACATTTACAGAAAATAAGTCTGCTGCAAGAGAGGTTTCTTTTGCTTACAAATGGAATGTTAAAAATTAGGATATGCCAGGTATGCTTTTACATTTGTTACCTTGCCTTGTTGCTGATCTAGTGCCATCACATGGTATCTGAATGCATTGTGGGTTTTGTTGTGGCCACTGGACCATTATTATCAAAAATAACGTTTTCTTAGCTTTTCTGCTTTACCATTTTATTTCCTCTGTGGATTTAGATGATCTACTTCCCACAGTTGAATCATAAGGGGAGAGGGTGAGTTTCAGGCATTATTTTAAGAAACACCTTTTCCTGACAGCAGATAAGTTACAGGTACTCTGCCAGCTTCTAATACTGCTGCAGTCAATGGACTATTGCCATGACCGCTGGTTTTGGAGATCAGGAGTGTCTGCAGCAGACCCTCCACCACAATTACCACAATACCTTGAACTATTAAGGGTTTAGTAGTGAAGACAGTGTTGAGTCTTTGACATTGGCTGACAAGGTTATTTTTAACTGCCACAGTTTCTTTAAGGAAAAGCAAGGATAACCAAAGAGAATTGCTGGGACAAAGGAACAGGACTTCCTTAGTTTAAAATATTCTCAAATTGCAAGTTTCTTAGGAACTGAATAATGAAGATCCTCTGTGGTGGGGAATTTGAGTATTTCAATGCTGTATTTGCTACCAGTTTGTCCTGTTGTGTTCACAGAATGGTGTTGTCATCAGCATGCATTTTTTTAGTGAAGGTAATTTTCTAAATTGGGTAAAACTAGTTGTATTTTTGACCCAGAAAAAGATATAAAATATAAGGGAAATACTTCTGGGTGTGAACAAAACATAGTGTCTATATGCTATTGCAAGCTTCAGCTCAAAATAATTTCTACTACAGCACTAGGTTTATCATGACAATACCTAATTGAAAGTTTGACATTTTCTAACATTTTCTAAATGCACTGATTTTACTGTATACACCTGGTATTAAATACATTGAATTTGTTAAAGAGAATTCAGGGCTTAGCACAGATTCTTCTCTAGTTACCTGTGTTGCTGATACTAGATAAGGAATGAAATTTTTCACCTTTCTCCTGAATTCCTAGCATCTTGCATTAAGAACAGCATTGTTATGGAAAGCAAGTGAGTTGACTATTTCACCTGAAGCTGATGAATTTTCACCTGGGGAACTCTCCTATTTGGGTAGAAGATGTCAGTAAATACTGAAAATGAGAGCGTAGAGGTAGATAGTAAGTAAGAATTGCATGAACAATGAAATAATTTGGTTTTCTTGGTCTGAAAAAGGGAAAAGTGAAGGATAATATTACAAGCCTTTCATGAGTTTTTTTAAAAGGCAATGTTATTCCTTTGTTCTCTGTGCCCAAGCAAAATAAAATACAAAAGAGGCTATACTTCAGTTGCATGAAAGATGATTATATTACCTTTTAGGAAAATATTTTCTCACTGAAAGGCTATTGAATCATGAAATATCTGTTATTAAGTATTTTTTAAATCTTGTGTAGTAACTAGAACAGCTCTGAAAAGTATTTTTCAATGGCGAATAAACAGAATCTGGAGTTCCCTAACTGGAATTGTAATTTCTGTGTGAAACCAGTATTCAAGCAAATGCAAGTAATAACCAAACACATTCTATGTGTGATTTGGTAGCTAGTAAATACGGCTTAATTTATTTTTCCTTCAGGAATTTCTCACCAAGAGATTAAGAGCTATGCAACCACAAAGTGTGTGGAATTATAAAAACATGTGCATCCATCTGTCTGTTTATCTGTCTTTCTGTCTATCACTTTATTTCTACATGAACTCTCACTGGAAGTTGTACATGAGAAATTTGTGCTGTTGATAGCAGGTAAAGGTTTTTAGTTTACACATAAGTTCTGAGAAGTTATGATTTTGGAAAATTTTATCATACACTAAATTGATGAAAAAGTTTGTTAATATCTGTCTATTGTTTAGCTGTCTCTAAGAGAAAATCCTCCTAGTTTATCAGACTATTTGTTTATGTAGACTGGTTTTTCTACACTCTGTTTTAAGAATTCCAAATTAATTTTTTGCTGAATTCATCTCATGTTTTCTTTTAGGTAGTAAATCTCAACAGGATCTCCCAATAATTGCATTTTAGGGTTTTCTGTTTTTTAGAAAAACCCGCTAAAATTCCAAATTTTGATTAATATTTTTTTTTTTAACCAGGTACCCTTATATGTTAATTACAAACATGGAAAAGTTATACATTGTAGGATAAAAAAATTAAAAACAACTTAAACTGAGTTAATCGCAGAAAGAAAATTGCAACCTCAGTGGTATCTGTTCTCGTGTTAAGGAGAAGAAGTGGCAGAAAATAATTTTTTGCAAATTGGTGAAGAGCATCTTGAGAGACTGAATGAAACTCAGGACTGATTGAAAATGGAATATCAGGGAAATGAAGAAATACTGTGAAAAGGCTGAGTATACCTCATATATTGTAGTGAACAGCCTTCTTTTAGTAAATAGTATTAACTGCCTTCTCTAAATTCTATGTAGTTTAAAAAAGCCTTAAAAACTTTCCTTTGTTGAGTAGCTCAAGTTGTTGATTTTAGTCCTTTCTCTTCAACTCAGCAGCATTTGAGGAGAGAGTGCCTGAGCGTGCAAAATATATTAAAATTCTCTTCTTAACTGAGAGAAGTAAGTTGATAGTTTTAGCTTAATTTGGTGTCCTTCACCTCTCTGGTTATTTCTTAATTTTTGCTTAATTAAATAATACTGGATATGAGCAATATAAATTATTATTTACCCTGAAAATACTATAATTAAAATTTTGCAGACTGACTTAGTCTCTGCCTTAACCTTACCAATGGTTTTATGCAAGATTGCTTTTCAATAATGAGAAGACTGTTTGCAATACTTACACAATCTATCTGTTGTCCTAAAATTTTGATTCTATCCTTTGTCTGTAAATAGATTTGCATATTCATGAAGCCATTAAAAAGATCACTTTGTCTACTGATTTGCTTGAAAAAAGTGGAGTGTATTGCTTATGAAGTTGGAGAGAAGATTGAGATCCAGATTTAAAAAAAAAAAAACATTTCTACAAATTCTCCTTTCTACCTCCACTTTGTCAATGAAAATAGTGTTTTAAGTATGCAGTGTTGGTTTTGATGATAATCAACACATGCAGGACGTGTTAACAGCAATTTAACTCTGAATAGTGAGAAAATCCAGCATACTTAGATCTGTTTGAACCTTTTATTATTACTTAGACTAATATATTCAAATGTTGGTACAAGTAAGATTGCCATCTTTTCTTCTGTACTTTGATTTTCTAGTTTGGTTCAATTTGTCCTCATATGGCAAAAAAAATGTCTAAGGTTCTGCTTGTGACAAATCTTCAGATTTCATTTTTTTCTCTTTCTCTTAAATCTGTCTTCCAAATTAAATTTCTCAACACAGGAATTTACATTCAGTCTAAAGATTGCTATCCATGACTTCTATGATTCTTCTGTGAATTGCCATGGAATACATATGCCTAAAACTGTTCCATTTAGATGTTATGAAAGATTTCAGAAAAATTAACTTGTTTGTCATCACAAACATTTTTTTCAGCCAGGTTGTCACAGAGACATATGTCTGAGTATCTTAATCTTTAAAGACACCTTTCAGAAAGGAATAGATATTATTCTATAGTAAGTGTATTTAGACATTTTTGCACTAATATAAACACTCCTGTTTTGCTCTACTGTCTGTATTACCTCTGATATCTTTGCTAAAGCCTTTTTTCAGGTGGTGGTTAGTGTTATTTTCTAGTTCCTAAGAGTATGTCTGTGTGTGCTTTACAAAATGTGATTCGCTGTGTACTCAGCTTGTATCTTCTATACTCAGACTTTTATGGTCTTAGTACCGTTGAGTATTTGCTGAGCGTCCAGCTTGGCTTTCGTAGTTGTTGGAAGACCAAACAAATTGGTCTATGAAAATAATGTGTTGTAGTGCATTTTCTAACACTGATTCTTGAAAGAGAGACTGGTGCACAGCAAATGCCAACATTGATTTAAAACTTTCTTTACTGTGTTTTAAGGAACCTACATGTGTTCTTTTTTCTACATAGTATCTAGAAAGTGGATTCCCATCTGTTTCTGTTTGTCATAGCCAAATGTACAAAAATCTGTTTGTACTGCTGGTACTTGTTCATCTGTGAACATGAGTGAACTGTTCTATTTATGAATTACAAGATATAAAATGATATAATTTCCCAGTATTGTTCAGGAAGGTTATTGCAAAGTATGATTGGTAGGTGCTAAAAGGTTTGTTGCATACTACATTTTATTAGCTAAATTACTCTTAGGCAGAAATTATTCTTCAGAAACACCAAGCAGGTCTGTTTCTTTGCTGTTCCATGTTACAGCAGTGATGATTAGCATGAACAGTAGCTGCATGTGTCTGATACTCTTTAGCTCAGGGAAAGGAGGATAATAACTTTGGCACTTACTCTTTATTTGTAGTGCTTTGAAAACACATGTGTGAAAGCTGCCTGGCACACAGTTGTTTAGGAGCATGGTACACTATCAAATGCATTCAGGAGTTTTGTCATAGATATTACTACAAAACTATTTCTACTCTTTATGGTACATTCAGCTTACTAGGTTTGCTTTTTTTTTTTTTTTATATTTATCTTATTATTTTGCCAGAAGCTCATTTCGTATTATCCCTTTGGAGTCATGTCTGTTTACTCTAAAATTTCCAGCCGGCATTATCACTGGTTCAGCTGTACAGCTGGCAGGAGCAGTGAGAACTGCAGCATATGCAAGGTGCTGAAAGCTCTTGGCAACTTTGTTTTTTTGCTTTTTCTAAATCTGCCATGGGCAAAGTTCATACAATGGAAATTTGCCTGCGTTGTAGATCACATCACTGTGGCTTCTGGGTGGGTATAGGCCAGTAATAAGACTAGGAAAATTCTTCTAATAAAATGTTGGTGCAAAACCAGCAGGGGTTTTCTGCATAGCTGTTGGGAGCCCAGTGATAATCCTTCAGTGGCCTATGTCATGGTTGCCAAGGAAGATTCGATACGGCTTCTTTCATAGCTTTCAGCAGTGCTCTTGTCAACAGTGCTTAATTGGATAAGGAGATAGTTGAAGAGTCAAGTGAGGCAGCCTCGGAAAAGAAGGTGTGAGCTGGTTTCTGTTGAACAAGTTTTCTATTATGTTTAAGAAAAATAATTCCTTTTTCATAGCACTTTGTAAAGTGAGAAGCTGTAAAAGCCCTGTGCTTTGCCTAATAAAAAGCCATCTTTTGGGAGAGGAGAGCTTGTAGAATTACAACAAATTGCATGATCATCAGAAAGCTACTGATTTTATTGAAACAAAAAGCAAGCAAACCTTGATATTGTAACTTCTTAGGATGTGTAAGTGATTGTAATTGTGGAAAATTACAGTAGGACCCTACTGAGTGACTCTCAAGAATAACAAAAGGTAAGTCCATTTAAGATTTAGATATTTTATAAATTTAAAGGAAAGAATCTGAATGACCAAAGAAAAGATAATAACAAAGGGCAAAATATTTCATAATAGGACAATAATAATGTTAAAAACAGTACAAATGACCAGATCTCTCAGCAATATTAATTTGACCATGTAAGAAGAGATCCAGTTTCTACATTAAAACTAAAGTTATTCGGGAGAAATTCTTCTGCCTTGAGTCAGCTGTCAGATTTTCCTAATTTTTTGTCAGTGAAACACAGATTACTGCCTGGAATCTTTGTCTGCATTAAGTGTAGTACTGTAATAATATACATCACATAAATCAATATAGTTTTAAAACAGACCCCCAAAAAATGACTTTGCCTTTGGCAGAATAAAATAGTAAACTCTCAGTTTTAGTCTTGGAAGTTTTTTCCAGTTTCTTGAGAGTTTTAAGACTGTGTGTCTTACTAAGAATTTTAACACTGTCTGCCACACTTACTATTTTTTTTTCCTACAGATGAAATCAGTTCCTATTAATATTACGTGTGAGAGAAAACAGTACAGTGCATTTGTCCTTGTATAGCTCCTTTTCCTATTCTCAACTCACTCCACTGTCATGGTTCAGCCTAGGTTGAAGAATAACACCCACCCATCTGCTTGCTGGTTCACCAGCTGCTGTTGTGGACTCTGCTTGTGAAGAAGTAATTTAATTTGTTGCCAATTAAAATACATTTGGGGGGTGAGAAACAAACTTTCAAAAGCTACCTTTCTTCCTAGGCTTCTGAGATTAAACTTGAGGTTTCATTCCTGACCCTTGCACCCTTTGCTTTTCCTAAGGGTCACAGGGGCAAAAAGGGTATATGTTCAGTTTAAAGAATTTTCTCTCTGTCACTTCTACCTTCTCTCACTTTTCCTCTGCTTCTGTGTGGGCTTTGCCCAAAGGTCTCAGTAGTTTTAGGCTTCCAGCTGCTCTGGTATGGACTCTCTGCAGGTTGCTGGGGAAGTACCTGCTCTGCTATGGAGACCTCTTTCTTTTGTCCTCTGACCTTGGTGTTCCCTCCGTCGTTTCTCACTCTACTTCGTGTTCCCTTCTCCTGCTAGCTTTTCCCTTTGTTTGGCATGTTTTTTGTGAGTCTCTTTCATCTTGGCTGCAGGGCTCAGTCATGCCTCAGGGTTGGTCCATGGGGCCAGCTGGAATGGGTGATGTCCAGCAGCCTCAGGCTTCTCTCCATGGAGGCTGCCCCTGCAGTTCCCCTCTGCCAATGCCATGGTGCCATAGGCAGACAATGCAGTGATTTATACTATTTAGACCATTTTCAATTTCTGCTATTGTTTTGCTTTTAATCTTCAAGCAAAGGTTCATCATCCAGAATTGTTGTAAAGAAATTACATTTTCGTGATAATGATTTATTTAGTGGTATATATGTGTTGCTGTAGTGCTTTAAAATCCCTGCATCTGTGATTTGGACTTCTGCTGTTAGGCTGCTGCTGAGACTCAGATAAGCTTGAACCCTTGGAGAATTCACTGTTATTTGAATCATAGTGGCTTTGCTAATCCCCCTGCTATATTTCATTTTGGAATCTGTCTTTCCTTAAATGCCTGTCACATTTACATTTAAAAATGTGACATTACATCTATGCTACTTTTGTCTTTGGTTTTTATTGCTCTGGGAATTTAAGATATGCCTTACTGTTCTTAGGGACAAATGCAGTATAACTGCAATTCTCTGGATACCATAGCTGATTATTAAGGTACAGCATACTCTCTGAGAAAAACAGTGTTGCTTTATGGACTGACTTGTTCTGCAGTGAAGTTTGAGGTATTGAGGGCATTAAATTTCATGAACATTGGTTTGTAGCACAAGTCAAACTGCAAAATAGAAGTTAATCTTATTCTGTGCTAGCACATGTGTACTTACTCAAGTGGTAGTGAGTTTCTGTAATTTTAACATGCTTGGGAAATGAAAGCACTTGTTTTCTCCAAACTGTGGATAGCTGTGCTGGTTTTTAGCTAGTGTTCGCCCTCCCCTTTTTTAAAAATTCTTTTTAACCGGTGCTTGTTCATGAAGGTTAGTGCAAGTATGTTTACATAACCTGCCATTATACCTTCTTTTCCTGTATAGTCACACTGAAGTTTTTCGTTTATATTGTGAAAAAATCTGATTAATGAAAATAATAAGTGTTTTGATAATTGCAGTCTTAAGTAGCAGCTTTTGTAACATAAATTTTCAAAATGATTGTAAAGTTACCTTTAGAGTTACTGGTGAGGGAAAGAACAGTAATATATATGTACTATTTCTTTCCCCTTGTATACTTTGCTTTGTAATTATTGCTTTCTTTTTCAAGTCTGTTTAGTTTGACTTTCAAAATCCCTGTGCACTGAAAATGTCTCATGAATGATATGTATAAAATTGTTGTTACTGAGGTCACTGTGCCATGAGGAAAAAGTTAAAGCTATGTTTCTGTATATTTTACTCCTAAATATTGTTTAAGGGAGTCTTGTATTTTCACATTAAACATGTCTGACTGAACACAACAAATGCCCAGATTCAGACCCATTGCTATTTTGAAGGATACCATTGTTAGAATTGTTAGATGAGAGAAGTCTGCTTTATTATTGTTGTTTATTCTTGAGAAACTCATTTAGCAAACTTTGTGAATCTGAGGAAAAATAAATGCTATGTACAAAGATTATAGTTGGAGAAAAGGTATGCTTTTTATTGTTTTCTATACATATGGTTCCTGGTTCTTGTTCTCATTTGCAGTTAAAACAAACTTGATGGCTCACCTGATGTGTCACTCTCAGAAGCTGAAGAATGCTTCAAAACATTGTTCTTGGTGTGCATTTGCAACCATGGTTAAAATGGTTCGGTTTGGTTCAGTCATGCTGATAAAGTCCTGTGCTAGAATATGCCCTGTGAGAGCAAGGATACCCTATCAGAAGTTGCACATAATGAGTCACTTTTGGAATCTATATGCTATTAATGATAACTCTTTTCTTCAGACAGTCTATTTTTTCTTAAAATATGTCAGTTTTTAAGTAGCAATGGTCTTCATTGTTCTAAATAGTCATGAAGTCTAATGAATAGTAAGAAACTTCAAATGTATCAGGGATAACTACTTTATCAAAAGAAACCCTACTTACAGTGCATGACTGAAGTTTTAATTTGAACCCAAAGTATTAGACTAAATGACTACTAAAACTCTGAGCAATTTATGATTACATTAATATTGTATATAAAAAGTGAAAGTCATCCATGTAGGAGGAAAGATCATATGTTTTTGCACTCCAGTTTATTGTAACTATACTCAATGCATATTGACCATTACATATTTAAATTTCCTGATATTCAGAAATGATAGATTTTAAATTAGTTCAGGAGAAGCCCTCAGATCTGGTGCTCAGAAGTCAAGGGAAGTATTCTAACTTGGCATGCTGAATTTTCTTGGGATTTTTTTGCTTTTTGTGATTTGACCCTTTATCAATATTATGGAAAAAGTATTTCTTACTTCTTCCTCTGGGAATATACTACTCTTTAAGGTTATGGATTTGTTAAACAATCTTTTTTGCATTTTTACCTTGGAAGACAACCAATCTCTTTTAATTTGTCTTCTTTTGCTAATTAGTGGAATTTATAAAATTTAATGTGTACCATAACTAAAGAGTTTTAATATTCACGTTCTGTAATCACTGATGGGGAAAATTTACTGTCTTTTAAACCTTGTGGAAGTTGCCATTTTCAGAGTATGTTTGTAAGCCTGCTGTGTAAAGATAGGTAGATGAAGTTGTCAGCTATTTTTTGTGTTTCATAGGATCAAAGAATAGTTCAGGGCCCTGGTTCTACTGAGGTCAGTCTGTCCTCATGGAGAAAAATTTTTCTTCTTATTTCCTATCTCCACCACTTGTATTTCAATGAATGACCGCTGTCTCTCACCCTTTTATCATCCACCGCGCTTACTCTGTTCTCTTGGTAATCTCTTAAGTAGCAGAGGAGTGCTGTTGGTTCTCCCCTGAAACATTTTCCATGGTATATGTGTTCATCTCAATCTTCTCATGCTCTTTTCTCTGACTGCCTTGAACTCTGTTGAACTCACTCTTCTTATGTACATTTTTCTCAAAGGGAGGGAACGGGACACAGTTATCTATATGCGATCTGAGCAAAAGGTGCTACAAAGAAATTAGTCTTCCAAAGTGAAGAAAGGTGCTGAGGGAGTACAGGGTGATTTTTTGTTCTTGTTTTGTTGTTGGTTGGTTTGTTTGTTTGTTTGTTTTTTGTTGTTGTTGTTAGATGTCTTAAACCAGGGGCAGTAAAGCATGACAGGCTACATTGTGTTTTCCCCAATCTGTGTTAATTAGCAAACTATAACAGTGTCCATTAAGAGTGTTGCCATGCCCTTTCAAAATTAGATGAGTGGAATATAAGATTTTTTTAAAATGTAGGAGCTCAAACAAATATTTTATGTTGATAACCTTACCTCACTTTTTTTGCCAGTATTTTGTAGTGTATGTTCAAGTGATGTTATTTTTGTACACTTTTATTGTATATCCAATAGTGTCAGTTTATTTTACCGTATTACTGACAGAGTTAAAACTAGGCATGTTTGAGAAGATAATTGTAGCAGCACCATCCACTTTTACTGAAAGAAGTAAGGTAATACATTCCTAAGTCAAATTTAAGAGGAGATTAGTTTGTAATCCATGTATGTTTAGGCTCCTTTGGGTGATGGACTGATGGTTTCTTGAAACAGAAAATATTATCTGGAAATTTTTAAGTGACTTTCAGTAAGTTTGGGCATTTAAGATTGGAAGGAATTACAAATTTCTTTGGTCTATGTTTTTGTATCAGCATTCTGTGTGTCTGTCTTCTATTTGTAAGAACATTTTCATAGTTGGAGTTTAAACTAGTTAATAGCTGTTCTTTATGTCAAGCTGTGTTTCTTTGAAGCAGTGATTAACAGAAGATTCTTTGGCCATTTGAGACCATGACACAGGCACAGAAGGGCCAAATGGAAGATGACTTTTGAAAATATTTCCCTTTTAATTTGTATTCAATTGTGCTACAAATTACATAGTGTTAAAGCTTTCTGTAGCATAAAAACTTGTCCAGTCCACAGTGGTTCTCAGTAATCTATCTCTTGATCTAAGTTACTCCCAATTCTTTCATTTTCTTCTGTAACTGGGACTGTGGATTAAAGTAATGTGATACCATAGTTGAGTTTCTAAGAACCTGATTTTTAGTAAATTAAAATGCACTGTCAGCTTTCTAATCAATTAACAGTTAATCTCTATAAACTGGAAAAGACCATTCTTGACAGATAGAAAGTATTTTTGACATTGTTGAGAGTGTGATATATTTAAATACACACCCTGTTTGCTTAAAATCTTGATTTGATTTCAAAATTGCCATCTAAATCCTGTGGAGACAGTTCACTGATCTATGGAGAAGTACTTATTTTATAGTAAAATTACAGAAGTTAGCTGGTGTTATTGGCTTGTAAACAATGTTAAAGTCTTTCTGTCATCTGGTAATTCTTATAATGTACATCACCAGGTTAATGGTAGTACTATAAACATTGTGCACCTGCACATCACTGTGTATTTCAAGTGAGAAGGAAGTGTTTAAACAGAGTGTATGGCTTGGAAGTAGAAATGGCTTTAGTTAATGCTTGAACTGATGAGTGTAAAACGTGCAGAGTAGTGTGGCACCATTTTATGTTTACATGACTTCTGTTGCTGCACACATAATACTGTAATTCAATAGCAAGTATGTTAAAGAAGCTAGGATGAGGCTATTGTTATGTGAAGTAACTGAATCTTCCAGTTGTCAGGATAAGAAACAATGCACACGTTCTTAATTGAGAAAACATTCATTCCAAGCCTAGCTCATAATGATGTATTTTAATGCAATGGCTTGGAGACGCTAATTGAGACAATTAAAATTATTAGAAAAGTATTATTGTCAAGAAAATGAGAATTATTTGCAGAAGAACAGGCAGATAAAGGGGCTGAGACTGTCCCTTGATCTTAGGCATCTGGACTACACTTGTACAAAACTGATATCCATGGACAATGTTTCATTGTTTAAACATTCTTTTTCATTCAGTTATTTGTTCCTTTAAATTAGAACCTTTCATTTAAAGGACGTGTGAAAAGATACATGAATTACTGGTCACAGATTGTGAAACAAGGCTTGCAGACTACCTTTTAGCTGTTATGTGTTTAACCTTTGTTTCTTCTTTCGGCTAGCAGTCTCTGTGGGAATCATGAGCTTTCAGGTTACATGAGGGAGAGTTTTTTAGCTGAAGCAAAGAAGATTGATACAGATTCTTTTGCCTGCAATTATTACAAATCTACTACTTTATTCAATAATGTAAAATGTTGGCAACTTTTCCAAATGTGGAGAAACTTATGTTTCCCAGAAATCTAGGAATTGTACTTGAACAAATACCATTTTTTTAGTAACACGATGCTGACAATGTCAGCTGGAAGGGTAGAAAGCCTTGAGCACAAGTATTCAAGCTGTGAATGAAAGCTGGACCTTCAAAATGTGGAGTGGTGGTAATGAGACTGCCTTATTGGTAATTTTTTGCTGTTTAGTATCATGGATAATTTAAAATGATTGTTATATTGCGTTTGATGAAGAAATTAATTACCACTGTTTTAAAATGCTGAAACCATGGCAGGGAGGTGTCTTTTCACTAAATTGTTCTCTCTCAGTGATGCAGACCTGTCACCCCCTTGGTGTCTCTTCTGAAATGTGGAGAAAAATGTCGCTTTAGTCCTAAGTAATATTGTTGTGACAGGACAGTGATGTGGCACCGTGTTTGGCAGGGGTGTGTAAGCCAGCAGTGTCAACACTTAAATTTAATTTGTTTGTTCAGTGATGTAAAAAGATGGACCTCTGGTTGCAGGCTGGGACCGCATCTCTTAGAAATGACCAAGACCTAGGGGGTCTGTGTAGCTGATGACTGCGTGAATCTTGCAGGATGTTATTCAATAAAATAAATGGAGTTGTCCATAGTATCAGTAACAATTTTTTTTGTAGTAGCAGTGATATAAAAGTGTCGCTACCATTGTAGAAGATCATAGTAAAACTCACCTGAAGACTATGAAATTCTGAACATTTGTGTTCCAAAAAAGTTAATTTAAAAAGTTGTTGACAAGAAGGAATCTTTTTTGAAAGCGAGTGGAAGAAAACACCCTTGGTTTATTGAAAAGAGCAGAGTTAGCACACTGAGAGACAGAAAAGATATAGAAGCTGGATTGAAAAGCAAGCTATAATTTTATTTATAAATGTATTTTAGCTTTCTGATTTTCTCCATATGGGCTGGATCCAGGAGACACCAAAATGTACTTGAGTTGTGGGTAACCAAATCCTGTCGCTCTGTGGCAGACTTGGTGGGTTTAGAAACATTGTCCTTGCAAGTATGTTAATCGCAGTAACAATATGAAAAAAACACTTAGGCAATCTATGAATATATTTAAGCTAGCATCACAATTAAATTTTTGTGCCTAGTGAAAGTGAACTTCTAGATTGGGGTGTGTAAAAAACAGTTTAGAATATGATAACAATTTTTTTTTCTCTTCTTAGTATTAGAGTGGGCAGCTGGGTCAAATGAGGAAAAAACATAGGGAAGGCATACATGTAATTCTATGGATATTAATCAAATCTGAAAATCCATATAATAGGAATGAATTAGGCATATTTTTTTCTAGAGGTCAAGGCTGAGTTGAAAGCATAAGGACAATAAAGGGCATAAAATAAAAGTGCTTCTTGTGCAGTAGAAATAGACATCTTGATTCTGCTTTCATTTTGTCACTAGAACCACTTACTTGAAATTGGAATTCTGCTTGTTAAAATTCCCATAAATGGAGCATTAATAAAATTTCAACCTCGTTAAAACCTGTGTCTGAAAAATAGAAAAAAATAGATTGCTTTTTGTACTTGAAATGTACTGCTTGGTATCTCTTTTTTTTCCCCAATTTCCTCCATAATCAGCCTGAAAGAAATAAACATTAGAAGGAAATTACCTCACAATCCAGACCTCATTTGGTAGGTGCATAACAAAAGAGCTTATTTGTGGGAATTCCTGTGGTAATTGCAGGCCTTTGTTGGATGATGTTTCGTTTAACTTGATACTGTGTGAAGAATGTGAACTTTTTAGTAGTTTTTTTAGGTGCTTTGTATACTGCAGTTGACATTTTCCATAGAAATGTTGTCCTTGAAGAAGACAACATAGCATAATAGTAAATCCACCCCACTGCCTTCTATATTTGTATGCAATAGTAAAGAAATGGGAAGAAGTAATTTTGTCTTTTTAGCATAAAACGTAGCAGGTATATGATTTGCTGAGTAAATGTTTCAGAGAAAAAATATTTCAGGAAGATGGGCATTTAGTTTTAGAATGGTCAATTTTAACTAAATTTTTGTCCTGTAGCACAAATGCTTCACGCATGCTTGTGATTAATTTGGATGAACGCAGAGCTCCTGACCCAGGCAGAAATAATTGCTTTTTGTTTAACTTAATTTTTTTTCTGTTTGTAACTCTCTTGAGCCCAGTTTTCCTTTCCCCTTAAGACATTTATGTTCGCAGACTTTTGATTCTGCAAGGCATGGTGCATCATCAGTTCCACCCTCAGTCAATAGAAGCTGAAGAATATTCACGTTTTCTCAGAAGACAGAGGCAACTTACCAATGAATTAAAATGCATTAACTCCCAGTCCCTCTATCTTCCCTGATGCAATTTCATGATGTACAAATCTTGAGTTTTAATTGCTAGTTCTTTTCCAATGGGTTGGTTACAGTTGAAAAGAACATCAAGTAATGTTCCTCTTTTTGTGTCACATCCTTCCCAGCAGCAGGTTTAGTGTTCACTGCATGTGTCTATTAAGCATTAATTCTCTAACTGTATTTAGTAAGAGAGCAATATGGTACGTACCAGTGCAAGAATCTTAATTCCTACAAAACATATGGCATAGAATTATCTACTTGAAGATGGAACAATCTGATAATAATTTGGTGGAGTGACATCTGTGCAATAAAATAAGATGCTGATCACACTGGAAAAGTAAACGCAGAAGTTGTATACTAAGTATTCTGACATCACCAGAAAGTCATTACCATTCCTCCATGGAATGTTAAAATTTAATGATCTAATTTGGTCTTATCACATGCAATATAAATAAAAAATAACCCTATTAAGTATTCAGAGACCCTGCTGAACACAAAACTTCTAAATGGTATTTTCTAGGATTTGGACATACAACACTTACATATGTTCAGCAAAAAACAAGGGAATAAAGTTAGGAGAAAAATAAAAATTCCGTGGTCATTTCCATCCCTTATTGAAGATATTTGCAGATGCAGTTTTATGCTTTCCATAGTTTAATTTTTTCTCCTGTTGGCCCTGCTGTCAGGATATATGACATAACATCAGTCTTCACTTTTGTTAAAAACCACAACATAATTACAGCTTTTGCCTGAATGGAATGACAATGGTGATTCAATGAGGGCAATATGAAATGTTTTATGTTAGAGTGCCAGATCTGAACTTGGAGAGAAAGCTTCTGCAAATCAGAACATAGACTTGTATTACCCAAATTTATGTAAGTCTGCAAGGAAGTATTACTTTATTTTGTGCACAATTGAACACCACAATGGCAGAGCTTCTATTTTTGGGCTTTGCAGTTGAGGATTTCCCTTCCTTCATCAATTTTTCAAAGTGGAATGGAAATACCTGGAAATTTGGACACTGCATGGAAATTGAACTCAATTCTGTTTCTCAAGTTGTGATTCGTAATTAAAACTATTACAGAATGTAAACTATTGGTTTTTTAAATTGAATTGTTGACTTTTTAGACATGCAGCAAGAAAGGAAAAGATCTAGTGAAGTGATGGAAATGTTTAACAAAATCTGATTATTCTGCTTTAAGTCCTGCATTAAGGTAGTTCTCTGATTTAAGTGGTTTAATTATCTGCTTGCATAGAAAACTATTTTAGTGCAAATCTTTAAGAGCAGATTTAATGTCAGTATTTGGGTTTGCAATACTGAATCCATATAAATTGTATTTAATGTAGAATTAGTCAACAGTCAATACTATTTCTATTGATCTTTTTACTCTTTTAAAGATTACTTTCCCTTTTCAGTTTTCTGTGACAAACAGCCATGAAAAATGGTTTTTGCATTTTTTAATTGAAAGGTACTGCTGTTGACATTTTTTGTTTGTTTGATTTTTTTTCCTCTTTATATTTTTGGCATGGTGTTTGTTTAAACCAGAAATGCAAATACAATTGGCTAGAAAGAGGTGGAATTATTTAAGATTGGCCTTCACTGCCTGCCAACCTATAGAATTGATACCAGCTTGTTTAATGATAGATTTCAGGCCAGCTGCAAGTGGGCATAAAACATTTAATAGAAATATATGGAACAGGTAGGAGCTAATACAGAGTTGATGCAGATATCTCTTTCACTCTTTTGGCATGTTCTTTGTGTTTAGTAGACTTTTCACAGATTGAAAAGCAACTTGGGATATCATACAGGACTGTTAGTTCCATGTTACCAGTTCTGTCCCTGCCTAATCAAACTTCTCAGAGGGGAAAGTATGTAACATAACATTATTTTGCATGGACTAAAAATCAGTAAAAGAATAAATTTTGTGGTTTTTTAGTAAGAGTCACAGTAATGTGAAATTCATGCATAATAACTTGTGTCTATCTGATTAAAATATTCTCAAGGATCTGGTAGCTTTGGAAATGCAGTATTTGGTGTTTTATACTCTTTCAAAATTATTAATTAAAAATATTATATTTAATATTCTAGATAGCTAATTATGAAGAGATAAATCTGATCACCTGACTGTCTTAAAAAAAATCAAACAGTTACTTGTAATGAACTACATATCCCAGTCTGGGGGGGCAGAGAACCTAACCCACAGGAACCTAGTATTTTTTTTTTCCTATAGAAGATTCATTACTTTTACTAGACCTTATGATTAGAGCAATTCTTTATCTATTAGTAGTGTTGTCAGAAAATATCTCCTATTAATTTGGCAGGAAAATTGAATAAGCAGCACATCACATTGTCACTCTCAGAAAGCAGAATCCTGATCTTTTGTCAAAACAGAAGGAATAATTGGCTGATGGCAATTCTGATTACTTTAGAAAGTAATTATTGAAAGAAGGCATATAGATCTCAAACGATCCTTTTATCTTTTACAGCCACCCAAAAGGAATAATGATAAAATGACACATAGTCTTTTTTGTGTTCTCGTTAATAAAAAAGGAAATGAGCTAAAACTAAGCATACTGTTTGGTAAGAGGGAAAATGTCATAACTTCATCATAAGTATGATGCCTTTGGAATCTATATGCTATGTAAGATCAGCATTTTTGGCAAACCCTCATTGCATTTTAACTCCTAAAGAAGTCTGTAACTCTTCTGTCTCCCTTTATACAGGCTTTTGCCCTACCCATAAGAGGAAACTGTTTTTAAAAAGTTTGCCAGCTTGTTTAATTGTATGCTGATTTAAAAATACTAAAACATAGTGAAAGAGGTTTTAGTTTAACAACTCTTGGCATGTTGAGAGTGATTCCTAACTATTTACTGATGAGGACAAAACTCTCTGAGCACATGTGTTCCCAACCTCCTAATGTCAAGGAGTTGTGGTGGTCTCAGTGTATGTAAGCTGGTATTAACATGTTAATGGTGCAGTCACCTAGCCAAGGAAGTGA
>PYHW01009486.1:3961099-3982457 GCA_013186435.1 Turdus rufiventris | reverse complement strand
CCTGACAAAGTCAGAGTACAACCTGACACCCCGTCAGGCAGGGTGTTGGTAGCAGTCCCATTAAATGGTGGTTGCAGTCCTCTTGCAGGGACAGATGTGATTCAGTTGAAACAGTGGTCCTGTAGAAGATGCAGTTTCCCTCCGGAGGTCCAGTGGTGATGTGGAGAAATCCGATTTTCCTCTGAAGTCCAGTGGAGAAAGGGGCTATCTTAGTGTCTCAAAACCTCTGTTTTTATCTTGGTAAGAAATGTTGGGCTTTTCCCCCTGGTTGAACCAACTTCCAATGGGATGCAGTAATTTTATCAGTCACACAGTGGGACTCAATGGGCCATTAGCAGAAAATGACTGGCTGGAGGAAGGATGAGTTGTTAAAAGATAAAGAACAATGCCTTGCCTGGTTTCAATGGATGGCCCATTAGCAGAATATCTGCCGTGGAGATAAGGATCACTGCCTCCACCCTCCACAGATGGTGATAGAATAGATACCTTTTGTCACACCCTGTATTGTAACATGAGGCTTATAATCAGGTGCGGCTTATATATGGACAAAAGAACAAAAAGTTGCTGACACCTGGAAGTGTGTCTTATAATCGTGAAATTACTGTACATCTGGAGCAGGAAACTGAAAATTGAATATATTGCTGTGTCAGTTCTGAATGGCTTCCCTTGTGGCAATAATAAATAAGCCTTTCTTTGGTTTAGTTTCTTCTTCTGTATTATGGGGAAGAAACACAAGTATTTGCAGAGCATTCTGAAATTCCTGGAAGGAAGTTGCATACAACTAAGGTTTTTTTCATTATTTATTGGGAGGGATATAGGTTTTCTAAATATTGTTCTACTTTGCTGAGCAAAAGTATAGATGAGATGCCTTACACTTGATGGAAGAGTCATTTTGGCAAAAAAAAAAATTAGTAGATTGAGAATCTAGAATAAATCTGTTTGGTCTTAATTTTTGTAGCCTTATCACCTGTGAATTTTCAGTTATGAATAATGCTTACCAGTTGAAGCAATGAGATTATTGATGTCCAAAGACCGCTGGTTAATTTATCCTGCTGTTTCACTCAGCCATTAGATAAGCTATACTCACAAGATATATGTGAGTGATGAATTTGGGACATCTCAGTCTTGAAAAATATTAGCCATGCTTTTGCAAGAATTTATCATCTGCTTTAGAGAAACTTAATGAATATGATGGAGTTTTACATGCTTCACATGAAACTTGGCCAGAACTTTTCCTTCTGGTTGGAATTTCATAGCATTCTTCTTTCCCCAGACTGAAGTCGTTATGTGTTGTGATTTACCATTGATAGTGTTAATTTACTGGTTTAGCACCCTTAATACAATGAATTAGATGCTAAAAGGTCAAACCTGAGAAAAAAAATGTAAAATGTAGTTTTAGAACATCTCAAAATACAGTAATTTCACGATTACAAACTGCACCATTTTGACCAAAGTCTTAGTAGAAACCTGGAAGTGCGGCTAGTAGTCTGGGGTGGCTAATATATTAACAAAAATGTGATATCTGCCATTATCTGGTACCGTGTCGGTCCTGTCCCGAGCAAAAATGGCTTGAAATCCATGGTTTCCCGGTGTTCCGATGATGAGCCAATCAGAGAACAGCTTCTTGCCTGCCTGTGGATGACAGCGTTACTGACGGGGCGGGGGGTATTTTTTATGGTGAGTTCCCTTAGTGCGTTCTTTTGGCGAGTTCTTCCCACGGTGAGTTCTTCCCTCAGCGAGTTCTTTGCTCAGCGACTTCTTCCCTTGGTGACTTCTTCCCTCGGCATGGCTGCGGAGAAGAGAATAGCGTACGACGCTGAGTTTAAATTGAAAGCAATTGACTATGCAAAAGAACATGGGAAGAGACCTGCAGGTAGAGAATTCAGCATTAATGAATGCGTGGTACGCAGATGGAGACAGCAGGAGGAAGAACTTCGTCTTACAAGAAAGACAAAGAAGAGTTTCCATGGCTGTAAAGCAAGATGGCCAGGGCTGGAAGACAGACTTTACCTCTGGATTTCTGAGCAAAGGGCAGCTGGCCGAAGCTTATCAACTGTCGCCATTTGGATACAAGCCAAAGCAATTACAAATCAATTACATGTAGAAGAATTTAAAGCAGGAGCGTCTTGACGCTTCCGTTTCATGAAGCGATGGCAGCTCTCTATCTGTACAAGGACCACAGTGTGTCAGCAGTTGCCGGTGGACTACAAGGAAAAGTTAGCCACCTTCCGGAGTTACTGCAAAAGCAAGATCTCTGAAAAAAATATACAGTCACATTGTATAATTAACATGGATGAAGTCCCCCTCACATTCGATATGCTGCTGACGTGAACCGTGGAGCAAACCAGAACATTGACAGTGCTGATAAGAAACACAGGGAACGAAAAGACGTTGTTTACAGTCATCCTCGGTGTTTCTTCAAATGGGCAGAAATTATGCCCCATGGTGATTTTTAAAAGAAAAACAGTCCCTAAAGACAGATTTCCAAAGGGAATAAAGGTTGCCGTTAATCCAAAAGGCTGGATGGATGAACAGGTAATGCGGACTTGGCTAACGGAAGTTTATGGTTGCAGACTGGATAGATTCTTTCATCCGCTGCCGGGACTGCTGATCTTCGATTCCATGTGTGCACACAAAACTGAAAGCGTGAAAGCCATGGTGAAAAAGAGGAACTCGGAACTTGCTGTAATACCAGGTGGTTTGTCCAAAGAAGTGCAGCCTCTGGACATAGGTATTATTCGTTCCTTCAAGGCGAAACTGCGACTTCTGTGGGAAATCTGGATGGTGGAAGGTGAGCATTTCTACACCAAGACTGGGAGGCTGTGCAGAGCAAGTTACTCTACAGTCTGCCAGTGGATACTGGATGCCTGGAGTGAAATAACTGCCACAGCTATCATCCGAGGGTTCGCCAAAGCTGACATCATTCCTGGACTGACCAGCGATGGCATCGAGAGTACCAAAAGTGATGACTCTGACCGTGAAGATACAGGCGATGTGAGTTCAGGTTTGCTGGATGCCCCCATAGCCCCACTGCTAATTTCCGATACGGAGGATGAAGAGTTCAAAGGTTTCATGGAAGATGAAGCCTCTGATGAAGTGGCTGATGAATGAAAAATGAAGCTGTTTAAAAGTTTGATTAAAGTGTGTGATACTTCTCTGTATTTTTTAAAGTGTTTTCAGTCTTGTGCGGCTGCGCGGCTGTCTGGGCTCGTGCAGAGCAGGGGGCGGGCTGGACTCACGCGGAGGAGCGGGGGGACTGCGCTCGCATGGATGGGGGGCTGGGCTCTGGGGTCACATGGAGGGGCGGGGGCGCAGGGCTCACGCAGAGGGGGCATGGCTGTGCTCGCACAGAGATATGGCTCCACTCGGAGCTTGGCTGCTAGCCCACACAGCTGTGCAGCTGTTTAAAGGCAATGCAGATCCATTGGGAATGCTCACAAAATGACCACACTGTTGTTCGTGTCTTTTTCAGCTTGTAAATAAGACTTGCAGGGTATGCTGCTGCAGCTATTGTCTATGTCTTTTTTCACTTGGAAATAATGTTTCCAAAGTCGGCACCTGCAGTAAGCCTGGGCAATCCCGCAATTGTTACTAAATGACGACTTTGTGAAAGTTCGCCGCGAACAAAAGTGCGGCCAATAATTGGGTGCGGCTTGTTTATTGACAAAGACATGAACTTTGCCGACACACCAGAAATGCGGCTTATACTCGGTGCGGCTTGTAATCATGAAATTACTGTACTTAGAAAAAATATTTTCTGAACTTAAGTAATTTATAACTTCATTAATATAGGGACCAGTCACTACTCTATTTTCTGTTTTGTGTTTAGGACACAGCAGTGAGGAATGTCCAACAGTTCTAAGGTTTATACAGTAATAGTATTTAATTTTCAATATGATCAGTCTGTCAGCATTACCATCTGTAAATATAACCATAGTTTTTAATCATGGCAACTAGACTTGGAGATCTCTAAAAGTTCGAGTTGTGTGGAAAAAAGATTCCATATACTCACCTGGTTATATTGCCATGGATCTTCAATTGTTAAACCCAAATCTGAATTAAAAAAAGACTTCTGAAAGTCCTGTCAATACTTGCTCTATCACACTAACTGGCAATATGAGTTGTGAGACACGTGCTAATTGTGCCAGAAAATAGCCTTAAATAAACAAATGGAGTAATAGTTTATTTTAACTGATAAATAGTAATCCAAAATGAAAGAAAATTTCCAATTCCTCAGCCCATTTACTCATACCAGGTGCATATCTTCCCCTTTAATCTGCAATATGTCGAGTTCTCATTTGAGGTTTTCCCCAGGTGGTATGTTTAGAATGGAATTTTAAAATTGATATACTATTGATTTTCTTTTGATTCTTGATAATAGTATTTCCTTTGTAAGTATCCTGTTATATAGTCTTCTTACCCTACAATGTGTTGCAACTTTCCCTTTGCTGTAATTAGTGAGCTAAGAATAATGCAATTTATCAGAATTGCTATAGTTGGGTCATTTGTGAATTCCCTTTTTATGTTTCATAATAGAAAAACTTCTGTTAGTAAATCCATGATAATGACTGTAATATTTGTATGAAAAAGATGACTGACCTAGTAATGTGTCAGTATTAGGTATTGCATAACAAGAAGTTATTGTTTATAATTATATATATATATAAATTCAAATACATATGCATACATGTTGTTGCACAGACTATTTTCTTACTTTAGGAGCTGTTATGGAATTGGTTAATTCTGGTCTGTTGCAAGTGAAGGTTAATTTCTTTAAAATACAGTAATTTCACGACTGTAAGGCACACCTTAAAGCCTAAAATTTTGATTGAAACCTGGAAGCGCGCCTTATAATCCGGTGTACCTTATATATGGACAAAGTTTGGAAATTTGTGAAGTGCGAGCTGTGAGCCAAGCAGCAAGGAGTGAGCCAAGCTGCGTGGGACTGCATGGCTTGGCGGGGCTCAGCGGGGCTCAGCAGAGCTCATGCAGGGCCGCGGGGCTTGGCCCAGCTCGCGCGATTCCGTTACTAATTGGTTACTTTGTTGCGCGCGGATCCTCGCTGCAAAAAAAAAAAAAAAAAAGGTACACCTTATAATCTGGTGCGCCTTATATATGGAAAAAGTTTGAAAATTTGTCGACATCCAGAAATGCGCCTTATGATCCGGTGTGCCTTATAGTTGTGAAATTACCGTAAATTCTAATTTTGCATGTTTGGAATAATTTAATTTTAAAGGACAGGAATTCCTAGGCAGTTAAAGATATGGTATAGAGGCTGTTATTTTATGGATCTGAGGAAGTGAAGTCCAAAGGTACTAAGGAAAGAACAGAGAGCTAAGAGAAAAATGGAACAGGGGCTGTTGACATACAGCAGGAGAGGTAAAGGCTCAAGGGAGGGAGTTTCTGTTGTATGGAGTCAGGGATGGACAGAGAAGTGAATGTAAGTGAAACAGCAAAAAGATTCAAGCTGAATACAGAATGAAATCAGAATAAAGAAAAAGAGGCTAATAGCAATATTAATAGTGACTTAATCTTTCAAGGGGTAAGAGTAATACTGTTAAAGATACCACTAAAGGATAAAGAGGAAAAAGGGCTGTGAGGTGGAATATTTCAGAAACTATGGGGGTTCCTTTAGTTGTGTCTTGTCACACTGTTTCTGTTGCCCAGCTTTCAAAGTAATGGGAGAAAAATGACCACATTTTTGTAATGGTAACAGGTGCTGATGTAATCAATTCTACCTAATACAAACTGAGTCTTTTTTTCGTAAGAATGTGTAGGTGGCATTATGTGTAAATGTAAAATAAATTAGAAATGAGTAAGGGAAAAAAGCCATATATTTTTTAAGGCCCTATTTAATATTGAACTCTTCAAAAATATTGCAGACTGTTTGCTTAAGAATGTATGAATACAAATAATGAATTTAAGAAGATTTTAAAATTATTATTATACAAAAAGGACCTTAAAGAATGGTGTTTTGCATTTGTATTTTTGTTGTGTGACTGGATGTGTTAGAGGGAAGAGTACTGTCTATGATTTACCAAAGGAAAGCTTGCTTTCTCAATGCTTGTACAGATGGTTAACTGCTACCGAAGGTTTCTGCAACACTGCTTACAAGTTGCCAGAAGGTTCCTGTAAAAATACATCACAGCCTGGTTCCATAGCAAAGGACAGATATTGTTACCAGGATTTATTAAATACTGTCCTCCTAGCACACAGTACCTATCAAGCACTTCTGCAGTCAGTCCACAGGAAGCAGTTCAGTCACAGCACCTTTAAAACATTTTTTATCAAAATGGGTTTTTTACATTGTTTGGGCATGCTTCATTGAAAGTATTGCAAAAGTGGGATATAGTACATGAAATAATTTATTGCACATAGTTAAAGCTGGTAAGAAGAATCTAAATTATTTAAAATGTTTGTCTCCAATAAGTACATCATTGCCACTGTTCTCTGAAGAAAGCTTTAGTCATTATGAGCTTAGTCATTATAGGAAGGAGTATCACTGAAAAAGAGCTTGATTAAATAGTTTTAGGGCATACTTTGTAGATTGGGACTTACATAGTGTAAAGAAGGTTACTGTGAACGGTGATGATGTCTTTTATGGTCTGAGATCACTCACTGCACAGTAGTGGTGGTTTGAGAGTTCTTATTTTTCAGCCTGGGCTGAAAAGGAAGAGTCAGAAGTCTGATGGTCAAGGTTGTTTATTCTTCCTTATCTAAGGAATTTTCTCTCTGACTTGCAGTGGTTCATCCTGAAAGTCATTTGAGGCACTCTGCCTGCCCTCCTGGGCAGGACTTATCTTTTATACTATAAATTACGTACACACTGTTTACAATTAATCTCCAATACATGACACCTGCATTGCATTGTCCAGTTTTCCCCTAGACCAATCCAGAATTGACATCCTAACCCAAAAGATGGATGACATGAAGAAGAAGAAAGAAGGACATACCACGCCCTAATTCCTCCAGCTTGTGTTCAGACCCCTAATATGAACAATTTTAAAACTTCACTTTTCTACCTTTTAATACTCTAATTTATACTCTGCTTATTTTTTGCGACTTTGTAATTCTTCATATAACGATGGCAATTTTCTCCCAGGGACTTAAATTGAACTCACAGGGGTTTTGAGCACCTTGCCAAGGCATCTGAGCCCCCTGCCCAGGTTCCAGGGAAGCCAGGGGAATATCTTGGGTTCCCACAGGTTACCAGCCTAATGCTTGCCTCATCCTGCCAATTAGTGCTTTCGTAACTGTTTTGTAAAAATCCATTTTCTCTTTGTGAAGTGAATTTTCCATGGTTTCCTGTGACTGTTAGCCTCCAAATGATGTCCCACAAGTGTGTAGTTTACCTACATTGTGCAGCTGCATTAGTTAATGCTTTCTTTCTGAAACTATTATGTAAGTGAAGGGAAAAAGGAGCCTAATCAAGTACTACAATTGTTAATTGAAACTTTGGAAGACTTATAACTAAAATAGATTTCAGACATAGTGAAAATCACATTTTAATTAACAAAATCCAATACTTAGTGCAAAATGTTAAAAATCTTTCTGATATTTCATGTGTTTTAACACACTAAGTAGTATAATAACTGAAGTTTGGTGGAGAAGATGCTTCTTATAACAAAGACATCAGTTCATCACAAGATGCATCAGAGGTGTACTTCATTGAACTAAAAGGTGAAAATGCAAATCATAAAGACTTGACTCTGGATGTAGATTTCCATGCTTAAAACTATGGTTCTAAGAAATACTACTCCTCAACTACTAGTCAAATAATAAGCCATCTATTTGATTTCTGTTGTAGCAAAGTATGATATTCTCTACAGGTGTTTTTATATTACTTAAAAAAATGCCATAATTCATTTTATGAATTTTATTTTTATATCATTAAATATTAATATTAAGTGTTAATGATGAAAAGCCAGAAAGACCCTTAAGTAATGCATTTCCTAATTATATAATAAATGTTTTATAAAAACTGTTCTTAGGTGCATCATGTATTTTGGAATGTGCTTAAGTGTGTGTTTAACTTAATATGTAGAAGTCTAGAGGCTTCTTGTATGTTCTTTTATATTTTCCTGAATCAGAGTGCAAAATGGGGAAAAAAAAGGAAATTTATTTATTTATTTTTTAAACTATAAATAATTATTCTCTTTTCCATTCACAAATAGCATGTGTTTGAAAAAAGTTCTTTTGGCTGCATGTGTCTGTCCTAGGTGATTTTCTCATATCACAAATGTATCTCACATATATTTCTGCCAATTAGTTAAAGTTGCTAAAACTTTTTTCTTCCAATTCATTCTGTAAAGGTTTGCCCTTGCTAATAAATTTTAGTTGAATTGCTTACCTTCAAGCTCTCCATGTATGACAGGATAAATAATAATCATAGTAGTAGTATCATTTGTAATGTTAATAGTAAGAATTTAATAGTAAGAATTGTGAAGGAGTTTAATTCTTTTAAGTATTCTGATTGTCGAAGTAGTGTTTGATTGAAGAATAAGTGTCAAACTAATTCTCTAGTGTGTAGAAAATAATTGTTTTCAGTGCAAAGGTAGCGACATTTAGCTATGGCAGCATCAGCTGCCTTTTACATGATGGTCCAGTTATTTGATTTTGCATTTACTTTAAAAAATATTACAAGTTAAAAAAAAAAACCTAAAGAAACCAAACCACCACCAGCAACAACAAAAAAAAACCACCAAAAACAAAACCAAAAAAAAAAAACAAAACCACCCCAAACAAACAAAGAATAAGCCAAACAAACAAAAAACCCCACTGAGTACTTTACTAGACAGGGAAGTGTCTGTTTTGTGTTTTTCCCAGGAGCCTTCTTCAACAGAATCACATTTAGTTTTGTTTTAGAGAGAATCTCTCAGTCGCTTTTTCAAGTTAGGAGCAGGAAGTGACATAACTGCCAGCCACAAGCCAGTCAAATGAGAAATAAATAAAAAACAGTAAGGACTATCACCACCACCACCACCACAAAGAATGAAAGATCCTCCAAATGATTTATCAAAGCAGCAGTTCCTGTGTTTGTGGTGATTTTGTTTTTCTTGAATAATTTGAGAAAAAATGAGTTGAAATTATTTTCAGAATATATCTGCTCATGTCATCTGATAGGGTAATTCCAAGTATTTCCACCCTTCAGTGCCTAGAAACCTGTCTCCTGTTTTTTTGGGCAGTAATGCTGTTGCACATGATGTTACTCTGTTTGTTTTAACTCAAAAGTATACTTTATTTGAAATTGAAAATTTCAAATAATTACTATATTTCTAATGCCTGCCCTGGGTTTCTTAATTCTTTTGTGGTAGTTCTATTAAAATTAAATGGAAACTGATCAAAGATTACTGAAAGAAAGAAATTGGGTCCCATTTAGATGTGATTTGAGTCCTTTAATACCTTATTATCATTCCAGCATAGAATACATTTTATTTCTTGGTATATTTTCTTCTTTAATGCTTCAATGCTTAAGTAATTGTTTTCTGTCAAGGCACTGGAAGTCTTGGTGTTTAACAGCAAAATTTTGACTTTAACCATCATTTCTCACTGGTCTGTCGCAACAGGGTTCAAATGTGAAAAGATGTTGAGAGTTAAAGGGAGAGAAAATCCACTGTTGCTTGTCTTTATTTTACAAATTTCAATTTTAAAAGCTAAAAATATTACTTTGGATTTCTGTGCACTTTTCCACTATGCAGAAGTGTCTTTGTTGGGTTTTTTTGCTTTTCATATGTCCAGTCAAGGACTTTATAACTGGAACATACTATTTCAGATATGTTTGAGTTTTTTATAGGCTGTGTGTGTAAATGTATATATGCATGTTGTTTAAAAAGGGAGCATTCAGATGGTATTTTGGATTAAAACTATAACTAAAGTCAACTGCGAAAATTAGAATTTCTCTCTTGATTTTTTTTCCTTCTTTCCATTTCATCCTCCATTAGATGGCAGTGTTGTGAATATGCAGGATATCAATGTTGAAATATTGAAAGCAAAGCAAGCATTTTAAAAACATCTCAGATGCTTTTTCATTATATCACTTATGAATTTCAAGAGGAAGAAGGTGAACTAGAAATGATAGATGGAAATTATAGGTACAGAAATTTGCATTTAGGGTGCAGAAACCTAGCTAGTAGGAAAGTTGCATTCAGTCCTTTGTGTGTTTAAGCTTGTTAAAAAAAAAGTAATAGAACTAGTTGTAGTAAACCATAAAGCCAGGCCATACATTTACTAGATTTTTCTATACATCTCTTCTTACCTTAAAGAAAATACTGTCTCAGTTTTGTGCTTTAACAGAGTTATTTAGCTGTAACCAAGTTCTTTCAAAGCTTTTTCATGTAAGACTGTGTTTTAGCCAATTAATTTGCTTTAAATTTGAAAAAAAAAATGCTAAGGTTTTTGTGACAGTGTTTTGGTAGTGTAGAGATGCTTTAGCTGTGGCTAATACCAGCACAGATCAGGACCAGTCCACACACTGGACAGAGCCGAATCTGACTCCAAAATGAACCCGTTGCTGCCCATAGCTGACCCTGTCAATGACTCTGGTGGCATTCATGTGATAGCAGTTTTACAAAGAATAAAAAACACTCTGCAGCTGACATTAAATGAATGCAATTTCCTCAAGAGAAGTCAAAGATGGTGTGCCGGCCTTATCTAGACCAGTGGCATTTTCCATCTTATTTCTCCCCCTGTCCTGCTGAGGAGGGGAAATGGGAGAGCACGTTGATGGACACCTGGCAGCCAGCCAGGATTAACCCACTATAGTACTCGGTGTGCTGTGAACATACTGATTTACGTAATGTAGTTGCCTACTGTCAACTATTTTTCAATACTGGGTACAATGACTTTAATCTGGAAATTGTCTCAACATCTACTGCATTTCAAGCAGAGGCTCCTTTGCATTCTCATTAAGATTCTGTTCAAATAGGACTAAAATATTCTACTCAGGTGCATAAGAAAAACAATGCAAAAATTCTTTGAGGGACTAAAGTCAAGGATTAGATTATAGTTGATGAGGAAAGTATTACATGAGATTTTAGACTGCGCTGTAAAGTGGATTGGATTACATGGATAAAGCATACCCTTCCAGACCTCAAACATAATACTCCTCTCTCTTGCTTTCTTTTTACTCTTCAGAGAAGAAAATTGGGAAAAAACTGTAACTTGATGTGGTACTTGAATGCATTTATGTTTTGAAGAGTTAGTGCTAAGACTGTAAATGCCTGTAAAAACCTTTAGGTCAACAGGATCCTACATGAGTTATTTTTAAAAGTAAAACCCTGATGTCACTCAAGATATGTGCAATCTCTGGATTCAAGGTGGCAAGTTTTGCTTAAAATTATCAAAACCAGCTAATACAGCAGAAAGAATGCTATAGTTCCTTTTTGTTCTTAACACGTAAGAATTAATGCAACAATGGAGTGTCCTTAAGTGCTTTTGGGAATCCTAGTGTGGCACATTTGTTCAGGTGTTTTCTCTTGAGTAATCCTTTCCTCTTCAAGGAAATGTGAAAAAGGAAAATAATAATTACAGTAGAATTGTTTTTTGCATGTAGAGTTTTTGTTCTGTGCTTTTTAAACTGCAAACTGTGGCATGTTCCAATACTTGTCACTTACAAATTCCACTCATGTGTTGTAGTGTACTTGTAGGAGAGACATGGTGTCAATATCCATGGATATCTTTGTGAGGAAGTTTCAACCAGACAGATACCAGCTGTGGAAACAGGGCAAGGATTTATATACCATTGATCATACAAAACCAACTCCTGAATCAACACCTGAAATAAAGATCTGGTTACAGAGAAGAAGGAAAATGCAGAACTTTCCCCAAAGGTATTTATATTTCTTTACTGTCTATTTAAATGTCTTTAATATGATGCCACTGTAATTTCTGATTCATTTTGGCCACTTCCTCTGATGTTGTCTGGCCACAACAGATTTTATTTTTTCATAGTAGCAATGGGTGGATGGGGTTGGAGCTGTGTGGTTGTGCCTACATTTTTCTCTACCACACACATCATTGCTGGGGGACATAAAAAGGGATTCTCACTTCTGAGAAGGAGGGGAGTGTGATGTGCACCAAGGGCTTGGGGGCCATAATGTCCTTTTGTCTTGGACAGCCTCATGGCTCTAGGTTGATTTGACTCAAATGAGCATTTTGTGTATAGTCACCTGCATATATAAGCTCTTGTTATTAGTATTGTTACTGTTACTGTTAGTTTTCTTATCTCATTGCTGTTTCCAGTGAATTGTTATCTCAACCCATAATCTCTGAGTTTTCTCTCACTCTCACTGAAGGGGCTGAATTTTAACTTTCAGTTGGGCTTAAACTATATCACATATTTTCTTCTAATTAATTTCCTTTAGAAAAAAAATGATTTTTTCTGTTTTCTGTACTAAGATGAACCTGGGGACAAGCCAGTCTTTTTTCAGAGCAACTGTGAAAATTTGATTTTAAAGTTTTGCATGTACCTAGGAAAGTTAGTGATTATGGAGAACATCAAAACGCATTCAAATGTTGCACTTAAAATCTCTCTTTAGTAAGGGTTTTTTCAATATAATTTTTAAGGTGTGGATGGTTGCCATTGTTACTAGAGATCACAGCAATCAAAAACAAGGGAGAAGACTCCTAAGAGCTGAAAAGAAGGTTAAACTGAAAAACTTACCATAAAGCTGTGATAGAATCACCAACTGTTTCAAGTCTCTAGTAATAGTCTTACAGCCTAGTAATAGTCACTGCCATTTAACTTTAAGGGGGTTCCACTGCTTGTTTGTCACACTCTTGCAGTGCTGCAGTCAAAACCTGGCTTGTCTACCAAAGGTCAGTGACTGATCGTAATAAGGAGTAAATCTCAGTTGGTGGTGCTGATGCTACTAAGAAAATTAGGAGAATAAAGTTTCTTTGTCACTGAAGCTATAAAAGCTTTGATCTTTTAAAGCAGTTTTATGTCTGTTTTATTGAGATACATTATGGTTTTTGTTTGCATTGCACAAACGTTTTTTGTACAGTTGTGCTTTCCTCTCTTACTTAACAGGATCATCTTTATTGATTTTCTTCTTAATTATTTAACAATGATTTACTTAATTTCTAGTCAAAGGTGGGCTGTTTTATTGGTATCTTGGTATTTAGTGCAGTTTTTTGAGTTGGAGGTAATACTGATTTTTTAAAAGATCTTTTTCCTTCTTCAAATAATTTTACAGTGTAGTGGCTTTTTAAACTTGGTCTTAAACCAAACTTCCTCATTTTCTTTGTAAGTTTATGTATTTCTTGAGAAAGATATAGGGAAGTCAACCTGTAATATAAAGAATCAACTGGCACTGTAGGGGAATATTGTTATTGATAATATAATACCGAGTTTGTTCTGGATGAGGGTAGTTTGTGAGGTAGAATCACTTATTGAACAAGGACAACCAGTGAAGCAGCTGATGAGTACATCTACTATACTGACCTGGACTCAAAGACAGAATAATTCTGTTGTTTAACTAGGCGAATGCCATTCTTCTCTGTAGTAGGTTTTCCTACATCTATTGTGCAGTGTTAATGCACATTCCCACTTGGACCAGCAGTGATTAATTTGGTAGTATCCTTGTGGGTATCTGGTTCTGAGTAAAAACAAAGACATTCTAATAATTGTGTTGAAAGTTTTATCACAGGAACACATGGTCTGATTCATGCAATTCACTAAGCTAATAAACACAATTCCAGCGCTGTTTAAATCTTGAATCAGCTTTTGTTCAGGCATGGTGACAGTGTGCATTTTAGAGGAGGGATAGAATGTTTGTTCAGCTTTGTTTCTAGTATAATGTGTCAGTTGAAATTATCATTTTGATTTTGGGAGTAATACAAGTTCCAGCCAAGTGGAAGTAAAAATACCATCTCTGGGATTCTTCATGAATATAGTGACAGGGAGAGCTTATCTATGACATTTATGGCTGAAATCCATTGCTGCTATATAACATCTAATGACTGCATGTAAATAGTAATAATACTTTCTGTTATTTACAACGTGAATGGATGGTTGTCTCATACTTTTCTGGAAATTACTATTTTATAACGAGTGTGTTGAAAGATGCACATTTATAGACAGAGAATAAAATGCATCAAAAGGTTTTCTTGGAGATGTGTAGAATCTAAGATGCAAGACTTTTGTAAAACTCACTTAAAATTTTGTGATGTTCACCTGCAGCAGTAGTACTTTTATTTCTAATGTGTTATGAGCTTTGAAACCTGCTGTATGATAATATTAAATGCTCCTCTTTTGTCACATAGTTGAATTTGAAACTGGACTGATTTCCCATTATATTTATTCAGAGCATATAAATTATTAACTATTTCTAATGCATTCTCCTATCTAAGTTTTTCCCTTATACTTCTGAGTGCACAAAAACTTAGGCTCAATCTTTAATGTCAACTTTTTTTTTTTTTTTTAGTGCAGAATAATTATATATTTTGCTTGATATTGTAGCCTTTCAAAATATTTGTTGATCATAATTTTTATCTTTTTCAGATGCTTGTTAGGTCTGTTAAAACTCATTGAAAAACTTCCAAACAGATCAGCTCTTACGAGGATATTCAGACTAGTGTTTTATTAGCACTAGGGTTTGGAAATATCACCTGATTTTACTGCTACAGTGAGAATTTTGTCTTCACTACTCTTGAAAGGGTACTTCTTTTTTGAGTTCAAAAGAACTAATTATTAAAAGCTAGTTTGTGTGCTAGTTATGTAATAGTTACTTAAAAGACTGTTCTACTTTTAGAGTTTAACAACTTTGCCATGGAATGGTGATAAAAGATTAGAAGGTTAAATCCAATCAATTGTTAATCTATCAGTTAATAAATTGTAGCACTATCTCAACACAAAAAGATGAAAAATTGTCAGTTTTTTACTACTTTAAGCAGGTGAAAGGGACATATATTGGTAGATGTTTTATCTTATCCAAGACAGACTTTCTACTCTGACAGCAGTATCTCCTGTAACAGCTTCCAGCACACCAGATCTCGATCTAAAAAGCTTAAAACTCCAGAGGACAAGAGAGTATCTGCTGTGCTAGCTGATGCAGAAATCATAGTGACTGAAGCAGCTACTGATGACTTCAAGGTCAGTGAAGAGCCAGAAAAAAAAGCGAGAGCGGTAAACACAGGAGTGCCTTCTGGGGAAGAAGAAAACAGTGGTAGAATGCATCTGGATCAGCATTTATTGGATCATGTCAAGGTTGCAGGTGAGATAAACACTGATTATGTTTCGCATGTAAGATGTAGGCTTTTTATACTCTAATGCCACAAATCAGTGGATGTTAAACTAAAGTATTATCCTAGTGTAAGCACACTAAAATACTTACACAGAGAGTTATTTATGTAAAGAAGATTGATATTTGGTAAAAAAGAGAAAATATCTAAGTTGATATTCTGAATTGAGAGTGATACCACCTGAACTCTTTTAATGATGTGTTTTTTAAAGGAGCAAAAAAAGTGAAGTTGTGTAAATTATATTTCTTCATTACAGCAATTGTTTTTGATATGGAAATGATATAGAGTGTCTTAACACTATTCAAACAGTACAGGACATATATCTTTGCAAGTATGCTACAAATATTTACATGATGAACTTGCAAATTAGACGTATTCAATACCTGTGCACGAAAGTGCTGTATTTTGAGCCTCCAGATTCCTTTCAATTTCCTCTGGAGAGGTCTGACAGCTATAAAGGTCTTGTCTATTTCACATTCCATTGTAGTTCTGGTATAGTTCCTCATTCCTATTCATAAGGCAAACTACAGTTTTAAGTTTAGAAATGGTCCTATTTTATTTTGTATTGCTACTGAAAATTCACTTTCAAATTGCACATAGACAGTATTTTAATTATTGTGAATATTAATGGTTATGTTAGTGCTTATTTGGAGGTTATAATCACCATGACTGATTCACATAAAGATACCAAGATATCGCAATATGGAAGTTTGAAAATTCATCTGCACAAATTATCTGGTGCTCTATCAAACCTTTTCCAGGTCTGTTCTAATTTTTTTTTTTAAGTGCTATTGCTTTACATCTTCCCACAAATTTTAAATAGAGATTTCAAATGTTCATGACCACTGAGAAAATAGTTTTTAGTTTGCACCCACTCAGTGTTCACTGGTAAGAGAAGGAAAAGCAGAAAAATGTGGAGAGCTGCCCTCTCTTAGAAGAAGGCCTGGACCTTTGTAGAAAACTGGATGTTTTTACATATAATAGAACCTCCAGTACTCATGTTAAAGAAGGTAGTTTGCTCTGCATTGTCTCTGGCTAATGTGTCCATTATTCTCAATTGAAGCAGTACTGTTTGTGCCCAGAGATTACATTTTACTATTGTCTTTGTGTAACTAAATTTTATATACATATGAATCGAAAAGGAAATTTTTCAGAAAAAGCAAGTTCAAATAACCTTTGTAAAGAAAGAATAGCAAGGGACTTAACAGAAACTGTTTTCTTTAATATCGTGGATGTGCTGCTGAATCAGAATTTACTGCAGTATATGCCAGAGTTCTTCAAGAGTATATTTTAGAGTGACCTCTCTAGCCCATTGTTCTGTCTTTCCAATGCAAGTATCAGCAGAGGAAGAATTTTTGCAAAGTAAAATCCACACAATTTCACTCTTCAATATCTATATACAATTATGTTAATTTTTAAAAAATAAAACTAAGCTAATTACTTTTCTTTTTTAGACTGATGCTGTTGTTTAAAAAATATTTTTGATATCTTTTTGAAATACGTTTTTGTAATTATAAACCATTACTCTTTGGTTATTTTCATTTTTAAACAGGCATAATAGGTATAAAATGCAGGGTATAAGGTTCAATATACCAGCTTTTTCTTCTTTTTTTTTTTTATTGATTCAAAGTGCATGTGGGCGATATGAGTAAAAAACTAAGGAAGCTACATGAATATAGATTATTTTGAATCAAATGAAGACCTGCTCTAATTCAAATGCAAAATACTGATTAAATGATCAAAACTATATTTCATACTCTAAACTCAAACCATTTACATTAATTTATTCTTTGATAAAACCTATGCTTCGCATTTGTGTATACCCTTCCACCAAATGGTTTTCTGTATGATTTCTAAATGAGGAACTATGATTTGAATTTGAATAATTTAGCTTGCTCTGAAATTCAATGTGAAAGTAATGTAAAGTGGGTTTTATTAACAAATCATACTCTTGATTTATAGGAATCGTCCCTTCAGTGTCAATTTTGAGACCTGGTCCTGTGCTAGAGAGAACAAAAATGGAAGATAAGGAGAGTACAGATTCCAGTCATTCTTCCTTCACACTTGAAGATTCTGTAGCCAGCAAGCCTCCTTCTGCTAGCTGTAAAAAAGAAGAGAGTTTGAAATCTCAGAATCAATATGTTTCATCCAAACCATGCTGTAAAGAAGACGGACAAACTTCTGAGGCAGAAAATCCACATAGAAAGGAAAGTATCTCAACAGAGGACAATAACAGCATCCTGGAAAGTTCTGGAAGTCCTTTGGAACATGGAGAAGTGCCCATTGTAAAAAAGGATGCAGAAGACAGCATGGAAATATCTTATGTATGTGAAGGAAATTACATCATAATAGTAATATATTCTTGTTTTAATGAAATATGAATGAGCATTTTCCTAATGGGACCTGATATCCATATTAAAGCTTTTAAGAATATGCATAATTCTAATCAGATGATAATTTGAACGTTTTGAAGTGTTCAGGCAAGAGTGGCAATTTTGATTTGAAAGCAGACTGTTTTTGGAGTTTGCTTATTGGCATATTTTTCCCTGTTATTTTAAAAGTCTAGTAATTTCACTTTATGTATGTGAATCTGAGGTATCAGCAGCTATTCTCAAAGCTATTCCCATATTCACTACCTGCCAATATGATCAGGACTGTGAGCTTCACATACTTTCTATTCTTGGATTTTGGAAATGAACTAAAATATGTAAAGAAAACACTTGAAGGAAAAATCCCACTATTTAAAGAAATATATTTGCAATTTTTAAGTAGTTGGTTTTAATAATGTGTTCTCTTTGGGCAACCTACAAGCATTTGGCTTTTTTTTTACTCTTGCTATTCTGCTTTGATTCATAGTCAGCTTTGACTTTGGGATGCAAAATGAAAAATTAAGCTGTGGTGGTTGTCGATAGCTTTCTGAGTGGTGAGCTGAATCTTAAATTGGTGTAGAGAAAGCAGGAAATCCACTGCCAAGTTGTGAAGACTTCATGGGGAATATATTTTAGGAGCCAAACTAAAAATCATGCTGACCCTTTCACATATGTGAACTGTGCTCTAACGATTTTTTTCAGTGCTGTAAGTTTTAAAATTCTTGGCTCTAGCCTTTCCATCATACCAACAAGGAACAGTAAAAACATCTCGATGTTTAATTAACATGTATTGGAGATTGTATCTCTTTCTGTGCCTTCCAGCCACATTATCTAATGTGTTTCAGATTTTCTGCAGTGTTATTGCATATTCTTTCTTTATGTTTTAAGTGAAGAAGTGTACTGTACAAATGCAATTTTAAAAGCCTGACAATTCCCTTTTTACTTAATTATTGACTATTTTAGATCATAAACCTGACATGTGCTTTGACCTTATGTTCTGGCCTCTGCTTGTCATGGTAAATATAATGTTGTTTTATAATTTACTTCAAGGGGCATGTTTATAATCTCCTAGGTTGGATGCAGGGTCTTGAGGCACAGTATGCTGTGGTCCATAGGAGTTATGTGAAACTCAGTCCTTTCCACACCTCTGCCAGTGTCCTTGCTCTTCCTCTGGTCCTGAACCTCTAGACACACAGCATCAGTAGCTCTCATTCTTTAGTCCCTCAATGGCACTTAAAGACTTTGAAGTGTTTGCCTTAGTTTTTGAAACTTGAATGACTTTAAACTGGATGTACATAGGGATGATTGAGGAAGGAAAGAATTTATTAATATTCTAAATCAACATAGTCATATGTCAGGACTCTTGATTTATTATCTTAACTCCACTTTTTTGTAATTCTTGAGGAATTTTGGAATTTTTCACAGACTAAGCCAGTGAGATTCTGCTTTATTTTGTAGCCACAGTTAGTGGCTGTATTGTATTATGGGTATGCAGAGTCATTTGCAGAAAACCAGCAGGTTGCTGGTCTTCCTCACAAACGTCACATGAGCAAAACAGGATTTATCCTCTGTAAGTTGGGAAGGGCTGTAGTAAATTGTACATAAAATGATTTGTGTATGACAAGGATTGTACTTTTAAAATTAAAATACATATTCTTAATTAGAGGCAAGTGTTGTATTGGTACACTGAACGTGTAGTATTTTCAGACTTGATGTCTGTGTTTGAAGAATGTGTATATTTGTCATAATTAATTACACAGAATTACATACTGAATTAGTGGTGTTTTTTCCTTTCAGTCAGAGGAAGTTGAAAGAAAGAAAGTATCTAAGAGTTGGCGTCATCCACTACATAAACCCCCAGCTAGATCTCCAATGACTTTGGTTAAACAGCAAGCAACTAGTGATGAAGGTGAGTGGATTGTTTAATAAATATTTCTGATGATAATTTTATAGTGTTATGAGAACACATATATAGGCATTTAGTGAGTCATTGCCTTTTGCAGACAGGCTAAAAAATCTAAGAAATGTGCCCAACATAGGGGTTTCCTTCTCTGAAATAGATATAAAAAGTAAATCTGCTTTACTTAGCAACTGTGTAGACAGCCACCCTAAGTTGATACATAAAGCTACTTTATTCTATCTTATGTGACTTGTGAAGATTATGGAAATATTCATCAAAAGTATAGCTCTAAATGGAAAACAAACACATTTCTTTTTCATATCACTGTACCATTTTAGTTCAGTAAAGCACAACATTTTCAGATGCTGTTTTCCAGAATCTCCTCATATACCGGAACCAGAGTTTAGTTTTCACACTCCCTTAGAAAATTTGATAATCCGGAGCTGGTGCCCTGTCTGTGACTACTGGTCTGATTCCGACATCACGGCATACTTTAGTGTTTAGCTGCAATTTTACCTGATTTTTTTTCCCCCTCTCACTTACATTTCCTTAACAGTAGCTGTTTTTTACAGCTGCAGATAAATTTTCTTGACTTGAGAGACAGCATGCCTGTTAATTGATTCTTCTTCTTGTAACTAAGCAATATTATACTTCAAGTTGGCAAGTTAGGCATTGTTGAGCTGATTGCTGTAAGTTCAATTGACCTCTCATCAATACATCTCCCTCCTTGTTTCAGTCCTGAAGTAATTGATTTATGTCTTCTGTCTCACAAGTTTTGGAAAGGTATACTCTCAGTTTTTATCTGAGCTGCAGCTTTGCCAGGCATGATACTTCAATTAGCTGTTAAGCATCTTTCTGAAAATTAGAGACAGCTTAGACCCATGATCTCTATCATATATGAGTATGTTTGAATACCTTGAGGGCTAGACAGAGCATATTTCAGAAAATGTTATGGTAATTTACAGGATGATATTAATATTAAATTTCATCTAGTAAAGTAATTAAAGATTTAATATGTGGTAGGTTGCAGTAAAAGTGCTCAGTTTTTAATTAGAGATTATATTTCTTTTCCCTGCTGATGCTTTTTCAACATTATGATTGAAACATATTATCAATCTGCTATTTAAGCATGGATTGTGTATGATATAATCTGGCTAGATGATGATGCGATGACTGTTTTGAGTCAAGGATTTTTCTAATACCAAGACATTTTCCATCTTGTCCAGTAGTTTCCCAGCTTCCTGAGGTATTAATTTTATGTGGAAGTAGCAGCATCCTGACAAGATATCATATAACTTACAGTCTTTGCATGATGGTATCCTTCTGATAGATAAGGGTACATTTTATAAGGAAAATAGGAGCTGTCTTAGAATCAGTAGCCATCAAGCACATCTGCTTACTTATTGAGGGAAGCAATTAAGAGTTTTATTGGACATGGCAGTTAATAGTATTTCCTAGATGGAAATGAAATTATTATTATTTTCATGCATCTGTCTCTCATTGTAATCTAATTTATCAGCTGACTTGTAAGAACACCAAAAGAGAAACAGTAGCGTTTGGGTGAGCAGAATGTTTAGATCCAAGACAAAGACTGAAGAACTGATGAAAGAGACTGGCAAACTGTATCCTGAGTAAGCTGCCTGACACAGGATGGCATATGGGTTAAAGATGTGTGGCTAGGTGATTTTCTGATATTTTTCAAGATTATTTTGTTAGATACTAGGGAAGGTATCAGCATCAATGTGCTAATGACCACATTTGTCTTTATGAAGGTGCTTCATCCATATTCCAGAGTCAATAGAGATGTACAGTAATTTCACGACCGTAAGGCGCACCGGACTATAAG
>PYHW01009486.1:3920477-3951683 GCA_013186435.1 Turdus rufiventris | reverse complement strand
CGGACTATAAGGCGCACTTCCGGGTTTGGGGAAAAATTTTAGTCAAAAGGGTGCGCCTTATAGTCGTGAAATTACTGTACTTGAAATTGCTTTAATATATACTATATGTATACATATATACAATAATGGAAATTATGATACCAATATGCTGTAAATACTTAATGTTAGCAGTTTATACAGATTTAAGAGCATCTCCGTTTCTGTGGCCTCCTGACCACATTTTAAAAAGTTGCCTGACTAGTGGGTCACCTTTAACTTGGTTTTTGGACGTGGTAAGTAACTGTATTTTTGGAGACACTGGATAGGTCATGGACTTCAGCATCAGTAAGAATGTGTTGCTTGTGCTTCAGCTTAGGTAGCCAGAGTAAGTAGACATCTTTGATAATTTGAACCTTAACTGCTAAGGTTAAATTCTTCATTCCATATGCACAAAGAAGTTGTATATGTGGAATGCAGCTATTTAGGGAATGCTGTGAATGAAAGATTGGTTTTTAGCCCTTGTTATTATTTGATATCTTTATGATCTAGTGTTTCAAATAGAATTTTTTTTGGCAGGAATTAGTAAGCAAATAAAAATTATTATTTTCAAACATAACAGTGCTAAAGTTCCATAAAACTAGTTTTATAGATCATTTAAATGTAAACTAAATCTCTATGCTATGACTCCTCAGAGTTTTCTCTAAGTTAGTTTATCAGAATCATAGCAATGTAAATCAAATGCATTTTAGTTATTTCACAATTTGTTAGAGAGAAAGATTGGAGTCCAGTGCAGCCTGACAGGGTCGTTTTACAGATTCAACATATTGAAAATGCAGTATAATAGGAGTTTTACGTTGTTTAAATTGTGCTATTTAACTGTTTCTTTTACTTGTTCTAATATGCTGTGTTAATTTATCCTCTTCTAACTTATGCACTAGTGCTCATAAGTAAATACCCAGCAACCTGTGAAGCCCTGCTTTTCTCTCCTTTCTTCAACATCTCAGAACCTTTCAGTTTTTCATATTAATCCAAAGTATCGGTGAGATCAGTGCGCCTTGCTTTCTGTGAAAAATCATGGTCAGGATTTTCCCATCCCTCCTTTTCAAAGCTGTTGGTGAGAGTTTTCCAGCCTTTGCTAATATTTATAGTAACTTTATTTACTGTTTTAAATGGTAGTGGTCCTGTCTGCAGCCAGTCTTAATCACAGTGAGATTTTTCTTACTTGGTTCTTATTTGTCACTAACACCAGAAAGAGTGTTTTTTCCAAAGTACAGTAATTTCATGACCATAAGGCGCACCAGACTATAAGGCGCACCCCCCGAAAGCTGGCAACTTTCGCAACTTTGTAGCTCAGATAAGGGGCACCGGACTATAAGGTGCACTATTTTTTTTGCAGTGAGGAGCCGCGCTACGCGCAACAAAGTAGCAAATTACTGGCAGGTTCTTAATTTGCAAACATTTCGCGGCCATTTTTCGCTGCTTTTTCGCAGCCATTTTTCACCACTTTTCAGCCGCTTTTCGCAGTGATTTTTCGGTGCTTTTTCACGGCGATTTTTCACCGCTTTTCAACTGCTTTTCGCGGCGATTTTTCGCCGTTTTTTGACCGCTTTTTGCAGCGATTTTTCAGCACTTTTTGGTGCTTTTCGTGGCCATTTTTCGCCACTTTTTGCCGCGATTTTTCGGCGCTTTTGCATGGCGATTTTTCGCCTCTTTTTCGGTCACTTTTCGCCGCGATTTTTCACGGCTTTTTGGCTGCTTTTCACGGCGATTTTTCAGCTCTTTTTGGCCACTTTTTGCAGCGATTTTTCACTACTTTTTAGCCGCTTTTCACTGCGATTTTTCGCCACTTTTTTGCCGCTTTTTGCAGCGATTTTTTGCTGCTTTTTCGCCACTTTTCCATGGCGCTTTCTCGACGCTTCTCAGTGCTTTCCCACAGCGCTTCTTGGTGCTTTCCCGTGGCCGTGCCGCTTCCCCCAACTTCTCCCTGGCTGGCGGCCGCGCTTGTTCCTGGTTTCCCCCGCCCGGTAGCCACAGTTCCCAACTCCCCCCACACAACCGCAGCTCCCGTGGGTCCTGGCTCAGTTTGCAGATCGCACTTCTGGGTTCGCAATTTCCCAAACTTTGTCCATCATATAAGGCGCACCGGACTATAAGGTGCACTTCCGGGTTTGGGGAAAAATTTTAGTAAAAGGGTGCACCTTATAGTCGTGAAATTACTGTAATCATTACTGTTTTAGTGGGTACCATCCACCCTCAGGAAAAGCCTGCTGACTTTGCCTTTTAATGAAGGAGTACAATACACTCTTAACAGGTTCTTCTAGATATTCTGTGTTTGGATGATTTAATGAATAATACAGAATTTTCATATTTGAAATTACTTGAAATTACATGAGATTTCGATTTAGGAGAGTGATACAACAATGCACTTAAATTACTGTGAAGATACAAATTATGTTTACCAGGGTTTTGAACTGTAATATACAGTTCAGTCACAATACAAGTACAAATTACATTGAGCAAAGTGTAGCAATCACAATGCACAGATCACAAAACAAATGTGAACTTCATTATGGAGCTCTAATAGTATGCTGAAGGAAAATCTGAGTATCCCAGTATCAAAACTTCCAAATCTGTCAAATTGTCTTTTAAAATATTTTTTTTAATGCCGAATTTTTCAAACTTTCAAAACATTTTGAGATCTGCTACAGCTGATGTCTTATACTTTCTTATATTTATTTTTTTTTTATTAAAGCTCCCCATTGCTTAGTTTTGGAAACTAAACCTGATTTGATCCAGTAGCTCTTCAGCTTAACTTCTAGAGCTCTGATTCAATATACTTATCTTTACATTCAATTTTTATGAGAACTGAAGTGTTAATAGCTAATTTTGCAATTAGGCTCTCTAATAAAAGGTGTGTACGTACTTCACATTACTTGTACTCAGTGGTCCCATACAAGAAATGTAAGTTCTTGAACAATACAATAAATTAAATTTTCTTACTGTTCATATTTTGCTATGAGAAAAACAATTTCTGAAACCAAGTTTGCTGATACACTGCTGGAACAGTAAAGTTTTCAAGTACAAGGCTTCTTCCCGACTCTTTTAATTTTTTTTTTTTTTAATTTTTTTTTTNTTTTGTACTGTTATTATTTCCTCCAGGACATTTGAAACTATAGATAATGCCTCCCAGGGCTGAGATTATGCTCAACTACCTGAAAAATAACAGATGCTTCTCTGCTCTTCATAGCAGAGAATGCTGCTGTACAAAGCCAGGAAACATCAGTGGAACATAACCCCAAGCAGCAAAATCATTGTTGAGATTGGCAAAAGCAAATTGTACTGTATTAGTGTCTATGGCTTTTCACATCTGCTGGGTTAAATCAGCAAATGCTGGCAACAGTCCATTCTACAAATGGCCCAAATGTTTTCTGCTTGATAATTTGAGTTTGACTTAGTAAGCAAAAACCATTCAAAGCATTAGCATTGTCTGTTGGAGCAAGTTTTCCACAAACTGTTAAAGCAGTAACATTAGTGAAAACAATTCATTCATTCACTTACTCACTTGGAAAGCATAGTGACTGTTTAGAAATACTTTGCTATGGAAGGAGTTTCCTTTGTATGAAGACAGATCCCGGGCTATAATTTTCTTTTTGTGTACACAGTTTGTTTTAATGAATTGTTTCACTTTCCTTAAATATGTGAAGGGATACAGATGCATATGAATAATCACATCTATGAGAACTGGTATTTCTGAAACTACATTATAGAGATTAATTGATCCTATAGAAATACTCTTTTCAGGTATGAATATGATAGCAGGAACTATCATCTAGTTTAGCATTGCTAATCACTTTGTACTGTCAGTAATGCTATGGCTGAATTATAGGTAGTGTGGTTTATGTCCAGCTGGCATCCAAGCACCACACAGCTGCTCACTCAGTCCCCCACTAACCAGATCAGGGAGACAATTGGAATATTCGTGTACCACTCACTGTCAGGATGGCACAAGATGCAGGAAAGACCTTGATGCTGTGCAAGCACTGTTCAGCAATAACAAAAACATCTCAATACTATCAATACCATTTTCAGTACAAATCCAAACCACATCTAGCTGCTGTGAAGAAAATTAGCTCTACCCCAGCCAAAGTCAGCACAATATGATACAGTAAGATTTATACCAACTGTTATGCATTTATTTAAAGTCATAATTGTATTGTCAAGTGTTTCTGCTTTTCTGTTGGAAAAAAGAGCATTTGATCTAATCCCCTTATAAAATGTAATATTTAACCTAATTATGAATTGTATCTGGTAAAGTAATACTACAAAAAAGCATTATATTTGCAGTGAAGTAAAAATGCCCAGGTGATGTTGGGGGATTCAAGATCTCTGACTGCTGTTAATGGTAACAGTAAGGTGTTTTTACATACTTAGGCTTAGGCTGCATTACACCATCCAGTTAATACATTTTTTGAGTGGTATTAATCCACTTTAGAATTCAGCATGAATGTGTAATATATTAACAGCTAAAAACATAACAGAAGTTATAAGAAATGGACTTCATTCGTATGAGTGCTTAAAAACTGTGTGCATACTAACAGACTTGCAAAATAATTACCTTTCCTTGATATTTGTCAGTGTGTCTATGTGTTATGCCTGAGTGTGCAATCTCTTGAACAGTGCTGTCAATTGAGGTGCAGATTTCCCTGTCATGGCTAGCAGGCTCAAATCCTGTATTTTCCTTTGATTTCTTCTGACAGTGAGATGTATTTTGTACCGTAGTTGAGTTGAAATTTTCTATATGGAAGAGTACTAAGGATGCTTTATTCACTTTTGTCTTGATTACCTTTTAATTTGAAATGTTGATTTCATGCCGAAAAGCTGGAAAAAAAAGTTACACCAGAGTTCACACCAAGGAGTTCTGTTTCGCACCTGCACAGGGTCCTGCTCGTGCACTTACTGTCAGCGAATTCTGAGGAAGCACCAGTGACTTGATCTGAGTTAGGGCAGACACAGAAGTCAGGGTAGATTCCCCAGCTTCATTTCATGTGCTGTGTGAAGAAAATGCTCCCTATAGATATATATTATGGTTCATATCACTGTATTGTCTGACCTTTATCTTTCAAACTGCCAGTTTTGGGCTGTTGGTAGCTGCTCTTAAAGCAAGGCCAGTTTACCACAGTGAAGGCTTGATTGCATAAATGTGGTGCATATCGTAAAGTGTTGATGGTTGGCGGCATTGCAGAAGTGACTATTCATCAAAACTTGCACTACCAGAACTGAGAGCATTCTCATGCTCTTTCAGAAAAATGCCAATATGTCAGATGAGTGAACCATCATGTTTATAGCCCTTCTCGAAACATTACGTACTGGCCTTATGAAGTAGATGCCAGTTTTTTGGTGGAGTGCAGGGGGAAATGTATCTTTCATTGTAGGAACAGATGCTTCCACCACAGTTTTTGCAGGTTTTGAGTACTTGCAATTGGCACTGATTCACAGTTGAAGTAAAAAGCATGCTTGCTGATGATAGTGGAGTTTCTGAGATCTTTCAGTCAGTATGAACACTATAGATTGTTCTCTGTTCTTATTTTGAAAATCATTACTTAAGGTGAAGTTTGAATGGAACCAGCTAGAGGCTGCAGTTGTTTTGTGTTTTTCTAACAGACACCTCTGATCAAAGAAACACTGAGCTCACATGAGGCTCCTGAATGTCTACCCTGAAATTGCATGCAACAATATAAGCTAGGAATGTAAATTTATTTTAGGCTGAGCCAGTGATTGCTCTTCAGCTAAACAGTAAGTAATGAAAGGAGTAATTTAAGAAAGTAAAATGAGTGAGAAGTGCTGGTTAAACAGAAAAAAAAAGAAAAAAAAGAAATCTAAAAATCTCCTAAGTTTCCCATGGTGTTTTTGGACATAAATAGGACATTAGTATCAAATGAACAAGTGAAGAAAGGCTGTAAACTTGCCAAGACAGCAGTGTTTGTTATATATTCTCTATGGCTACTCTCAAACAGTTGGAGAGCTGGTTTTTCTTTTAATTTCCTTGCCAGATTCTCATTTTTTGTTTATGGCGCATAACTTCTCTGACTACATGGCAACCAGGAAGGTACCTCCACTTGTACTACCAGAGAAGCTTATGTGAAAATTCTTCCTCTCACTGATGCTGGTGCACATACACAAAAAATAAAACACACAAAGTGAAACTGCCCATGTTCTACTGGAGTAGTATAGTTACACAGAAGATTGCGTGTTCTACCTAGTGAGGAAGTTGTTTAAGGCAGCATTGTTATGTTTTGTAATGGGGTCATGTACTCTGTAACTTTTTTTAAATAACAATTTCTTTTGACATTTGATTATTTCACTGTGGGTGGGTGAATGTTGAGTATAAGGAGATGAACTCATATTTCTGAAGCCCTTCAAAGATGGTAATTTAGGCTGAAGGTTGCCTAGGAAATTCCTGAGGAGAACTGGAAGTTACTACCCTTACATTAGTGATAACAGAGTATCAGACAAAGCTTGTAATCCTTCTGAATGTTATTCTGTCTTCTTTTAATATTGTATTCTGTTAGTGAACCATTCCTTTAAGTATTGGATTAGGGAGCCTCCCTCTGAAAAGAGGCTGAATACTTTTCCTTTCTTGTTATGGTAGGGAAGAGTAAGGGGTTGCATGGTGTAGTTTACCAGAGGATCATATCAGAGAGCTTGTGTAGCTCATGCAGAGACAGAACACTGCAGTAAGGATCATGGAGAAGACAGTCAAACCTCAAAGGACATAGAAGGACATAGAATTCAGAACATTAGAGATCAGAGGCAAATAAATGTGGGGTGATTTTCTTCTAGTCAATAGCTAACTGAAAGTGCTCTAAACATAATGTAAAGGAGAAAATAAATTTATTAAAATAGTGTTGAATTTTTATGAGTTCATGAAAGATAGAGTCTGGTATATATGCATGTGACATCTTGTCCCTGGCTTTGTTTGGAATGAGGTTCAAAAAGAAATGCAGAACTCTTGAAAGCAGCAAAAGACTGTTAAAAGCTAGCTTTATTCTTGTCTCTTGCATTCTTTTCAATTTCCTAGTTGGGAAAGCCTTTGTAAAGATCACACAAGGGAATTGAGATTATGAGTTTATATGAAATAAAGCTGTAGATATTATTTACATTAGAACGACAACCAGTGTGGTCATGAACTGAGCAGTCCGCTGTAGGCATTGAAAAGCCCGAACACTGTATGAGAGAACTACAGTTATCAACCCAGAATTAGTTCCAGGACTATAAATATGATGGTAGATTTTTGAATAAAGAAGAGTATTATCAGCTGAGGTTAGGCTTCAACTATCATGGGAGAATTATTCAGTGGTGATAAGAGTGGTGCAATCAAAGAATGTCAGTTTCAGAGTGGATAGTAGATGTATGGAAGATATTACAAACCTTCACCTGCCCCTTTTGTTTTCTTCATAAGGGAGAATCAAGCTTGCAATTTTCTGTGAGGTTACAACTATAATGAAAATAATTAAAATAATGTGTTGTGAGCTACTGAAGAAAAATAATGTAAAAGGAAGAATTAAAAAAATATCTTTAAGGCTGAAGCTACTTGTAAGATGGCTTTTTAAAGGAAAATTTAAAGATAGGGAAAGAACTAGAGAAGTAACTTCCAAGTGTTATGTGTTTTGCAGTTCTTTAAAATTGCAAGTAATAGAAAAAATATGATTGGACAGAATTTTTTAAGCAAAAACTTTGTTAAGCTTTTAATTTAAAAAGTGAGTAATTAAAAAAGTTACAAAAGTAATGCTCGCATTTAATATCTTCATCTTCTCTTTGTGTTCAGCTGTTTCTTCACTTATGTTCTTTTGAAGCTAAGTTTTTCACCAAAAAACTCTGCTGCTAAATATTGACAGCTTTTTTGCAGTTGTTTTCTCTGGGCCCTTCTACCCAGATTATTGTTGAATTGATATTATTTCTTCTGAGAAATTATAAAAATGGATTAAAAAGCCAATGCAGGATACATTTATTAATTTTTTTTTATTACATTTGTCTTGCTTGTAGACAGGTATTTTAGTCAGTATTTTATTCAACACTGATAAAAATGTTGTCAACTTTATAGTGGTTTTGTAGCCGTGTGTGACATTTATCATAGGATACCCATAAAGCCGATGCTTTTTCATGAAGTGGAGAAAGCAATCATGGGCTGAAGGAGTGTGGTAAATCAGCTTAAGGTACTTAAATATTTCTTCTTCTGAAGTGAACAGTTTTTCTTAAGTACATCATTAGAAAAGGACTGTATGCTATACAATGTTTTTGTTATCTGAATGCTTAATTCAAGACTTTTCACATTTTTTTTTCCACATTCACAGAATTATTCTGATTGACACCTCCCTGCCTTCTCATTGATTGTGAGAGATTTAGTAGGCACTGTCCATATCTTCCAGTGTGCATATCTCTCTGCTTCTTAGATCTGATTGTTCCCCATTACTCCCTGGCTACAGTGTTTGATGTTTATTCCCCTTTGGAAAATTAGTTACTCTCCATGAAGAGTATGTGAGGTGCCATCCTGTGTGACTAGAGTGATTTGTCTGGCACTGCTGCCAGGACGCAGTATGTTCCATCCATAATAATTTAGGGCAGTGTGCAGGGAGGGAGAGGGGATAGAGTTTGGAGGCATTAAGGAGACAGTGGGAGAGTGAGACACAATGATGTTGATACAAATACAAAATGTAAACAGCAAACTACTTATGCTGTACATGAAGCAGTCAGCTCATGACACAGATGTCAAAGCACTTAACTGTGGGTTTTTTCTGACACAACATTATTTTAGACTTCTGATTCTATATTTGCAGACAGATTTCTTGTAATATTGTTTGATCTTCTTTGTTAGCACACATGACGGATTAATTGTTTATCTTCATTCCATGACTAAAATATAGTCATTGTTTGCTTTCTTTTAGAACTGCCTGAGACTACCTTAATTGAAGAGAAAGTTCAAGAGTCAGAGGCATGGGCCAGGCCTCTGGTTTACCTGTGGCAGACAAGACCACCCAATTTCAATGCTGAAAAAGAATACAATGCAGCTTGTGCAAGAAAGGAACCTCACTGTGCCATTTGCACTCTTCTCATGCCATACTATAAGGTAAGTAAGATTCTTGCAGCTTTGTCTCTGGATAAAGTGTGAAATAGCTGCTTGGCTACTTAATACTCAAGAAATTATGAAAAAGATAAACTTACGTATTTCATTTGTAAGAGAGGTAAATAAACTCACTACCATTAAAATTAGAACTGATACTTTGTTCACCTGCTATCTATCCTTGGCTGCAGATACTATGCCTCCTAGTACCATTTACGCTGGGTTAGTGTTTGTGTGTATGTATGTGTGTGTGTGTGCATGTGTGCAGGTATTTTCACTTGAAATTACACTTTTTTGGTGTGGTGAACCCAAGTAGGTTTGTATCTTCTAGCTATTTCCTTATATGTCCATCTCCAAATACCTTTTATCAGCGCCTCTTTTATGAAGCCTTCCTTCAGTGTTGAGGAAACAAGTGTTTTCCCAGCATTTAGGTCTTCTCAGAAAAAATATTCCCTCAGAAACAGTTTAATGCAGAACAGTGTTTGATACTGTCTTACGGAATTACTACATCAAATGGCAAGTGAAAATTGTGTTGTAGTACTATGCTGCTAATTCTGAGGGTGCTAAACTGGAATTTCCTTAGCATGGGAACTAGGAAAAAAGCCTTTATTGCACTGGACCCAGCTGAATGGCCCAAAAAGTATCTACCACTGAACACCACTGCAGTAACACTGGTTTACAGGCTGAGTGCTATTCCAGCCGTCACAGTTATTTGGAACAATCAAGGTAGAATGACTGTGATAAATACCTAGAAGTAGTTAATTTTCTCATGAAACTGTTACACTGAGTATGAAAGTTGGAAGGGGTGGAATACAGTAATTTCATGACTACAAGGCACACCCTTTTGACTAAAATTTTCCCCCGAACCCCAAAGTGCGCCTTATAGTCTGGTGCACCTTATCTGATGGACAAAGTTCAGAAGTGCGAGCCCGCAACAGTCCCGAGCCGAGCAGAGCCCGCCTGGCGGCAGCATTGGGGCTATGCCGGTGTGGGGAAAAGCCCGGGGGTTCGAGGGGCTCCCAGAGCTGCATGGGACTGCTGGAGCGGTGTGGGAAGGGAGGGAGTGGGCTGCTGCAGAAGCCGTGAGCCCCGCCTGCTCCGAGCCGCGCCCACTCGAGCCGCTCCAAGCTGCTGCCACTCCGTGCCGCCATGAACCGCGCCCGCTCCGTGCCGCCGCGAGCCCCGACCGCTCTGTGCCATGGTATGCCGTGCCTGCTCCACGCTGCGATGAGCCACAACTGCTCCGTGCTGCGGCAAGCCCTGACCACTCTGTACCGCGGCAAGCCCCGACCTCTCCGTGCTGTGGCGCACCGCACCTGCTCCATGCCGTGGCGAGCCCTGACTACTCTGTGCCATGGCAAGCCCTGACCGCTCTGTGCTGTGGCGCACTGCGCCTGCTTCGTGCCGTGGTGAGCCACAACCGCTCTGTGCTGCTCTGAGCTACAGCCGCTCTGGGCCATGGTGAGCCCCAGCCATTCCATGCCACGGCAAGCCCCGACCACTCCATGCCACCGCTAGCCCCGGCTGCTCCGAACCGTGCCTGCTCTGAGCCACGGCAAGCCCTGAGCACTCCGAGCCACTACGAACCACCACCGCCCTGAGCCCCACCTCGGCAGCCGGTGCCGGGGGCGGGTGGGAGTGCTGGGCCCCGTGCACGAGGAGGGCGCCTGGGGCTGTGTTTAAAGGCTACACCAATCTGTTAAAATGTTTCCAATTTGAGCACATGCCAGTAAACTCCACGATCGTGGGATTCTGTTACTAATTTGTTACTTTGTTGCGCACAGCATGGATCATCGCTGCAAAAAAAAGGTGAGCCTTATCTGATCTATAAAGTTGCGAAATGTGCCGGCTCCCAGGGGTGCACCTTATAGTCCGGTGCGCCTTATGGTCATGAAATTACTGTAGTTTCATCATTGTCAAAAGGAAGACTAAGACTCTCCTTTCTTTTACTTAAATATAGATTTTGTTTATTTTCCAGGCAGACAATCAGGATGAAGAAAGTCCTATTTTCACTGAAGCAAACTCAGCAGAAGTAATGATGGCAGAAAATGAGAAGACTAAACCTCTTATTCCAGAGATGTGTTTTATTTATAGTGAAGAAAACAGTGAAAACTATCCATCAAATGCCTTTATTGAAGAAGATGGAACAAGTCTTCTGATTTCATGTGCAAAGTGCTGCATACGGGTTCATGCAAGTAAATAATCTAATTGTTCTGTTGGCAGAAATGTAGTTTTAAATTTTGCTTTATTGATAAATAAGTTAGCTAGGCTTCTAACATGTCTTTGAAAGTACTTGAAGAACATTTCCATTTGTAATGATTCAATCAGTGGCTAATGTTTTTTTAGAAACTGCATTACATATTCTGTAACTTATGGTTGCTGTGAAAATATTGAAGAATTAACTGTCTTGGATGATCTCTCAATCTTTCAGTGATCACAAACTTCTTATTCTTTTTTCTGTTCTAGTGATTTAATTACTCTTTTGATTATCTATTTTAAATCACTGTGCAATGCTAGTGTGTGCTTTTTAAACAGGATGAAATTCTCCTGGAGGACTTGTGAATATTGCTATTAAATTTGGGAATGCAGTCTTTTTCTTCATTTAACATTCTTTTTTATTGCAAGAGTAACAGATGAATGCATGGATTTTTCTGCAGTATCTACTAAAGACTGTGGAACTGTAATAGTTAAGTCTAAAAAGTCCCCAAGATATTTGGAAATATGATATATTTGCAGAATAAATGTCAGTACAAAGAGTCAAATTTTTACTTCACAGAGAGTTGGTAATATGATATTGCAATGACAAAAATGAGAAATAATGAGAAATTGATTGTGATTTTTGTTTTTTGGGTGCTTGGTTTGCTGGGTTTTATTTTGTTTTCTTATGGAGATTTTTGTGGGCTCTTCTTTTTGTTTAAGTTTTGGGAAGATATATTTCATAGACTGTGAAATAAGTAAAAAGCCTAGATTGCAAAAGTCCCCTTTGTCACAGGACAGACATGTCCTGTGACAAGGTGTTTTATTAAGGTTTATATACAATTTAATTGTATGACATTGATAAAAAGCCAGAATATAATAATCAATCCAGCTCTCTTGTTCTAGGTTGCTATGGCATTCCTTTTCATGAAATCCATAATGAGTGGTTGTGTTGTCGATGCAGAAAAAATGCCTGGACAGCTGTAAGTTGTTTAGCTATCTAACACAGTAGAGATTAAGGAAGAAAAAAGTGGTAGCACGTGCATTATTTCATGTGGTACACAACCTGCATATTTTTCCTGATCATACTTTCTGGGGAAAAACTATATGAACAATATGAGTAGACTTCAATGCAAAATGTAATGGCATTTTGATACACAAACTTGGCGTAGTTTCATAGACTTACAAATTGGATTGGCTATCAGGATATAGTTTTGTGAAAAACATTTTGTGAAAAACAATTAAAGATTAAAATGCATGTAAAAGAGCAAAAAGTGAGATTTCTCCTAAATAGATATAATCCAATTTTTGTCTTTCATTGGTTACCAGAATACCCTATTCCTGCTTCCTTTTAAGACAGTCCTGAATTTGAGGATCTTCTGAAATATTTTTGTGACTACTGTTCTAGATTCAGGGGAATATCAAGGGGAAAAGTGTAAGTCTGTTTCTATGAGCTCAGAATTTTATTATCAGTTAAGCAAACAGGATTAGAAAACCCAGCTACTCAATCAAAAATTAAAAAATGTTAGCTTCTTTCAGGGGAATTGCAGCTATGAGAGAAGTTGGGAAGTTCTAAGGAGTATATCCTTATTCAAGAAATACTATGTATGTTTAAATCACATATTTTTTATTAAAAACATTGAAAAATTTACAATGTTGCCTTGGGAGCTGATGTTAACTGCAATATAAAAATAACACATTTGAGTGGAAATTTAGGAGTGTCTTTTGACTCTAGTACATTTTTTAAAACCAAAGGCACTGAAAAAATTATAAAACAAAATCCAGTCTTAAAATTTGTTAATTATGTTTTGTAGAAAGGATTCTAAAACTCTTCTGAGTTTTTAAGGTTACAAATAATCTTGAAATGGTCATTTAGATGGCAGCCGTAAGTGAATGATAAGAGCAACACTGAAGTGTCTGGTGACTCATTTATGTTTACAATTGGTCAGTTAAGGGAGGAGCTTGGTAATATGATGGAGAAAGGAAAGTATTGGTGAGAAGATTAAAACTTTTAACTTAACTGGAATTTTTCTTTGGCGGACTTTTTGGATGAAAATTAACATCTGTGAAAAACATTAATTTGAGAAGAATTATTCACATTGTACTGAATAAGTTTGGGTTTATTCTTGTATGATGCATGTAAGTTTATGATAAGAAGGAAAATCTGAATTTAAGGGAAAGTACAGTAATTTCATGATTACAAGCTGCACCATTTTGACTAAACTTTTGCTCCCACCCGGAAACGCAGCTTACACTCAGGAGTGGTAAATATGTGAATAATTTTCTGACATTTCCAACCGTGGAAGTGCAAACTGAGGTGCGGAGCCAAGCACCTGCCAGTAAAACCCGTGTTTACGCGATTGTTACAAATTGGTCACTCTGTTTTGCGGCAGGTGGAGCCGGGCTCCATGCTGGCAGCGCGGGAGGGGGAGGGAGGCATGGGGCATGGCCCAGGGGAGAGACGGGGGCTCCGTGCTGCCATCCCCATGGCTCGGAGGGAGGCGGGGGGCTCTGTGCCCCCTTTCCACCACGGGGCAGCACTGGCCGGGGAGAGCAAGCCCAGCGGCAGCGGCAGTCAGCCCTGAGCGGCCCCGCCGAGCGGCAGTGCCAAGCTGGGCCACCTGGCCCCGTCAGCAGCCCCGAGCAGGCCAAACCCTCATGGCCCGAGCCGAACCAGTAAACCCTGCCATCCCGCAATTCCGTTACTATTTGGCAACTTTGTTGCACATGGGTCCTTGCTGCGAACAACAGAGCGGCTAATAATCGGGTGTGGCTTGTGTATGAACAAAGAACGAAATGTTGCCGACACCTGGAGATGTGGCTTATAGTCAGTGCGGCTTGTAATCATGAAATTACTGTACTTTTTTAGCCAAATTATTTCAGGAGATGAAATAAAGTAGTGAAAGAGATTTCAAGACTGGGACTTGCCTGAATGAAAATTTTATGTGATGAGGTTTTGGAATTGGTTTTTTGCACGAGTACATTCTAGAAACTGTAGAGAAGGTCCATGTATTTCAGTACTTCATAAATTAGCTAACAAGAAGATAATAGGACTGAAATAGAGCACCATTTTCACCATGCAAAGCCTAGACAATATGAGTTAGCCATTTGGACAATTTTTTTAAAGTAAGCTTTACCTGTTATATATTTAACTGAATTGCTGTAATTTTATGTGTACATTGATTATTGTACAGTTGACCTGCTAAAGCTACAAAATCTTTCTGTATTTCTGTTTTGGTAACCTGAAAGAAATTTATTTGTACCCCTAGAGAGTCCTTCATTCAGATACATTTGTGGAGTAAAGTTCCATTCTTAATGCCTTAAGTCATCATTAGGTTGGAAAGTTTTAATGAAATATTGAAGATTGAATAGACCTCTAGTCTAGTATTATATTTACTTACAAACCATCCTCTTGTCTGCTGTCTTGTAGTCTTTGTTACTACATGCCACTCACATGCAAATGTGAACTGTTCTTTTTCACCTGCAAGATGTAGGAGTAATAGATAGTAGGTATCTGCTACCCAAAATAAGTAGCAAAAAATCCAGCTGTTTCAGGGAAGTGAATAATGCTTTGTTAAATACATACATGTGAATGATATCAAGTTCACTTTTTTAATAATACAGTCTTCCAAAAGTTGTGACATGCTGATCTTGCACTAATAGCAATCTCAGAGCTATTAGTGATTACAAGTTTGCAGAGCTTAGGTGAGGAGACATCAGCCTGGAAAATACATTGTTGTTTTTTAAAAAAGGTGCAAAATGGATGACCTGAGAAAGTAGGTGGCAGTCAACCTGTCTCAGATAACAAGAAAAATACTGAAGAAGTGCTGAATCTATAAATTTCTAAAAGCCTAGATGATAACAGAATACAAAGATATATCTATTTCAGAACAGGCCACAAATTTTTTTGCTGTGGCAGATCATGGGAGTAAGGAATAAGTAGAAGATTTCATGCATCCTAACTTTCAGATGCTTTTGATGGTGTTTTAAATTCTGATACTGGCAGTGGCAGAAGAGAGATGATGAAAATACTACTTGCCAAACACATAGCAATATGGATTTGCTTTCAACCTTAATATCTCAGACTACTATCTATCATCCTCATATACCTCTTAAACCATTAAGACAATAAATTTCTGGGCATCATTTGCTGATTGCTTTTCATGTTGTTACGGAGCATGTTTGGAAATCTAGACTGGTCTACTTCAAGCTGTTTAAGATGATTGCACAGGAACTGGGGGGGTTTATGTAATGTGATGCTACCAAAGTGTTAAACTTTATTGAAAAATAAATCATACAAAGTTTAGTAGATAGGGTAAGTACTTGTGAGTTGTCACCTGTGCACGCATAATAGGGCAGACTACCTAAGCTGCCCAGCTGCCGTGAACATGTTATCAGTTTTACAGAATCTGAAACATCACACAGGGATGCTTTAGCTTTGTGCTAGAGGCAAAGCCGAAGTAAAAAAACCTATGGAACAGTTTTCCTGCTCTCTTCAGCTTTTGTAAGAATCCTGTTAAAGAACTGTGTGTAACAGTAGACATACAATGTTCAAAAATCCTTGATGGAAGATACAAGAGTTGCAACAGAAATTACAGTAAACAAAAATTCTTTTAGTCATTCCTGATAGATGTCAATCATCCCATAAAGGAGGAATGAAAAGACTTACTCTTCTTAGGAGAAGTTAGGAAGGGAAAAAAGTCACATTCTGTAATGTAAAATTATATGTGTATAATTAAGAGTAACATAAGCAATTGCCATTCTGGAATTTTTTCTCCGTGTGTCTAATCAGATTGTCTCCAGGAATTTGCTTTTTGTATTTTCCCTGTAACTCCTTATAAGAAAGGGAATCTCTATCTTGTCTATTAGGGTCAAAATGACTTGTAGAGACTTTAAGCTGAATCAGCAGAAGTTAATACCAGGAATTTTTATTATTTTTTATTTCTAAAACTAGTGAATGTCAGGGCTGGGACATATAGAGATTTTATAGAAGATACTCTGATTTTTAAAAAAATGTTATAGGAACATTTTTCAGGAATAGTTGAAGAAGACTTAACTGTACCTTGAGGCAGAATAATAAAATAGACACTGAATATTTTTTTTCCTATAGTTCTCTTTTGCTTGTTTGGACAGTATATGCATTGCAAGCAATGTAGCTGTAGTTGTCTTTGGGGAAAAATGTAATAGTTCGGTATTCAACTTAAATATGCTAGTATATTTTGCTTGTGTGGAACCTCAGTCTTGACATCAGCATAATAATAATTGCTGATATGTATTTCATCTAATTTGTCATTTTAGGGTAATGTTTATGTCTCTTCAGATTCTAGATGATAACCTTAGATTTTCCTAAGAGCTTTCACTTCAAAATAGTACAATTCTTTTTTCTAATCCTAGAATTATACTTAAGATCATATGGTTCTCTTTCAACCAATGTTCTGTACATTAAAAATGACAAGTTAATTAAATATACTGCTATTCCAAAGTGCTACTTTCCCATTGAAAAATCAGCAATTCCAGTTAGTCGTACCAACCTGCAGCCTGAAGTTTTTGCTTCCTTTGAATTAAATGCATATGTTTCTTTTCTCAATAAATTTATAAATTTTCAACATTTTTTCATACGGTCATAGAATACCAGGTTGGAAGGGGGCATCAAGAATCATCTGGTTCAACCTTTCTCTGCAAAAGCACAGTCTAGACAAGACGGCCTAACACCCTGTTCAGATGAATTTTATATGTCCAATATATGGAAACTCACCACTTCTCTTGGGAGATTACTGCAATAGTTCTTGCTGTGAAATTTTTGTTCTTGTGTCTAATCACATTGTCTCCAGGAATAACTTGTATTCATTACCCCTCATATTTTCCATGGAACTTCTTGTAAGAAACGGAATTTCCATCTTCTTTGTAACCACCCTTTAAATACCAGAACCTGATGATCAAGTCTCCCCTAAGCCTTCTTTACTCATGGCTGAACAAACACAATTCTCTCAGCTTTTCCACATGTGGCAGGCTTCCCAGTCCTTTGGATTTAGATTGGCAGAGCCAGACTTTTTCTTGATGGCTATTCCATTTTATATTATCATATAATATATCATAGGAAACTGATTTTGAGATTCAGAAGGATGCTATTTTTTTGCAGTTTCAGCATCTTTAAGTAGCTGAAGTAGTGTGCTCTACAATACTTTATGTCAAATTTTCACCCTCTAGGATATACCTGCATTCATGATACATGATACATCTTTATATTCTACTATGCAATAGGTCCTGTTTTATAACAGTTATTGACAAAAGAGAGGAGTAATACAGAATGGTCTGTACTAATGGACAAAAATAGCCATAAATCAATCAATGGTTTTTTTCAAAAAACAATTTTGAAAAATCTAATAATATTAAATAAGTTATCTGCATGGATCCTGAAAGTGTAACTGTATTCATATAAAGTGCCTTGATTGAGAACAAATGCCTCATTAATCTTAAATGCTTCAACTAGAAAAAGTTACTGAAGTCAGGAAGAATAATGACTGGCATTATAGGGAATGCATCGTGCTGTACAATGAGCAAAGATGTGGTCACCTTATAGCTATAATACATAAACATGGAGTACCTTTATTATTTAGAGGACAAAGGGTTTGGGACAGGAAAGAGATAGAAAGAAGAGCAAATCAGGAAGCAGGTAAATACACTTCAATGGCTCACTTCATGATCAGGTAGGTCATGATCATAAGGCTACTAAGGCAGCGGCATGGGTTTTCACAACTGGTTCTTGCATTGTTCACTAGAGAAACTGTTAAGTACTTAATCTGGTTAGCTGGCACTGATTTTGAGAACAGATCCTATATTTAAATAGTTTACCAGGATTTCTTTTTCTGTAGAGGAGCTTTTTCATGCTTAGTATATTACTTCTTGATAGTCAGTCTTTGGGTTCATCTGCATTTTATGGTTAGAGTAGCCCTTTATGTAATTTGAAGGATTTTTAGTTTCTTTTTCCCAAAGGCATCAGAAAAGCGGCATGTAAGAGGTTTTCCACATTCCTACTCAGAAAGTGCCCTATTTCACTCTACTGAAAATTATAATTTTGAATGTTCTTACTGTTTTGGTGCCCTTCTTGCTGATACAGTGTCGTCATTTCCCTTATAAACTGCTGTTTTCAGAGCCTTTTACCTACCAAAATTAACTCAATACATGTGAGTTGATTATACAGTGTCTTAATTTTCAGGCTGATTTTTCTACCAAGCTTTAAATGCATTTGAATATTGTTAGTAAAAGAAACTACTGGACAGGAAAATTGGGCTGTAATAGAAAAATTAAAACCCAAAATATTTCTGTGTTTTTGTTTTCAGAAAAATAAGATCTAATGATTATTTAAAAAAATACTTTTTTTTTTTTTTTTTAATCTGGACTTTTGCCAACCTTCTCTGCAAAAAAATTTGATTTACTGGGAGAATTTTAAATGCTAATGGTAACTATGTATGGACTCAGGTGTGGGGAGCATTATGTTTCTTTTTGATTTTGGTATTATACTAGTAACAGGATATTTATTGCTTGCAAAACTCAGTATTTGAAATAAGGTATTTTAACAGGTTTGTAAATATGGGGTTTCTCTGATGCTGTCGCAGAAAGCAAACTAAAGACCATTAAACTCAGAAAATATGTTTTTAACGTAAGTACCATAAGGCTCAAATCCAAAGCTCATTTTGACCTTTCATTCCCTTCACTGGAGTTTGCCAAATCAACCTTTGTCACTGATACCCATGTCAAAAGGTTTGACAGCTTGGGTTACCTTCTGTCATGTGAGTATTCTCATATTAGAAGGCAGGGATTCGCCGCAGGTTGAATTATGATTTCAGTCAGATGCAGTTTTGAATCTGGCCCTGCTTGGAGATGGAATTGGACCAGAGAACTTCCTTCAACCTCATCCAATCTTAATTTATCCTCAGAGACCATATGTGATCTCCAGAGGTACTGCTGCAAAGTCATTGAGAAGAAAAACATGCTAAAAATAGCCACTAGCAGGATATCCTGACTGCCCAGCTGGTGTTATGCTTTCTTAAAGGTACAGGTCTTCTTCTGAAGATTTTAAACTCAGGTTTAAATCTAATATTTGCTGTCTATAATAACAGGAATAAGCCTACATATTTTTATCATATGTAAATATGTATTAGATACTACATCATTCCTGTTTGTTTGCTAAGCATTTAGTCTCAGTGTTCACAGAAACCTAGATAGGTTGGAAGGGACCTTAAAGATAATTTAGTCCAACACCCTTCCATAGATGTGGTCTTTCACTGCACTAGGCTGCTCAGGACCACATCCAATCTGGCCTTCAGGATTTCCATCAATATCTGGAATTTCCAGGAATATCTAGAACTTCTCTGGGCAGCCTGTTCCAATGTCCCACCACCCTCATAATGAAGAATGTCTTTCTTATATAAACTAGATCTACCCTCGTTCAGTTTGAAGCCTTGTCTTACCATCTTTCATGTAAGATACTGGAACCTGCTATAAGGTCTTCCTGAAGCTTTCTCTTCTCCTGTCTGAACAACCCCAACTCTCTTAGCCTGTCTCCACAGGAGAGGAGCTCCAGCCTCCTGATCTTTTTCTTGGCCTTCTGTGGACCCAGTTCAGCAGGTCTTTTGTTGGGGTGCCAGAGCTGGATGCAGAACTCCATGTGGGGTATCTTAGAAGGCCAGAATTGCCTCCATTGACCTGCTGACCACATCGTTTGTGGTGCAAGCCAGGATGGGGTTGGCTTTCTAGGTTGTGAGCCAGCTCACACTGAGCTTTCTGTCCAGCAAAAGCCCCAGCTGTTTCTCACTAGGGTTGGTCTTGATCAATTTTCCACCGAGCTTGTATTTGTGCTTTAATTGTCCCAGTTTTCCTCTGAGGCAAAAAGTGATTTTTGAAGTCTCTGTATTTTGCAGGAAGAATGATCAGTTTTGTATTTTCAGTGGCTTATTTATTAGCATTCTTGGAAAGCTGATCCTTTTGACTTCTCTTAAAGGGAGAGTGAAGTCTTTCTTGTTCAATTGTTTGTTCGCTCTTTCTACTATAAGGATTTTCTAGATCTGAGTGACCAATAACCACTATGACAGAAAATACTTCAAAGTCAGAGATCGAGTAGCCTCCATTTTATACTTTATGGATGTGTTTTACTTCATATATGCACATTCTAGGGAGAAGGGATGCATAGTCCCCCATCCCCCATCAAGTGTGTGAGTTATTTTTACTCCAGTTACCTGAATGAGTATTTTGATTTTCATTTCAGTCTCAGCCTCCGTTCTCATTCCTTCTCCATTTGTGGAGTTGTGTCCATATTCCTATTTTCCATCTCTTCCCCCTTTCCAGTCTTCTTGTCCCAGCCAGCTGTCTTCTGCTCTTTGCAGTCTTGGAGCTCGCTGTTAGTAATATTATGGACAGTGTAGTGAAATGCTACTTGCTCCTTACACTATTGCTTTACATTGGTATGATATGGGATATGGGATATGATATTACTGCAACTGCAAGGAAATTTTTGGCTATCCCTAAATCAAGGGCACAGCAGATTGAATGCTTGATGGATTAGGTTACTAAAATGTGGAAATCAAGTAGGTGATGATTTGTAAACTTTAAATTCCCAAAGGGAGGTATCTTGAACAGACTTCGATACATCTGAAAGAGTAAAATATTCATCCATAAAAGAAGCATGGCCACCTTCGATTTTCAAGAACCTACTATAAGCTTGCAGCCAAAGACGAAAAAATATATTAAATAAATATTAGCCAGTGTGGCTATCTTTTTCATGGAATTACTCAGCCTCCATAATCAGTGTGAATTTAAATCACTTACAATACAAATACAGGTTGTGAGTATACTGGTAGCATTTAGCTAAGAACGGTGTTCCTTGTCAGGAAACTGAATCTGAATCTTTTTCTAGATAAATATACATTTTTCTGCAGTTTATTATTTTTTGCAAATATTTTGTCACTTAAAAAAAGAAGTTTGTCTCTGAAGGTAATAGCTTGAACTGGATACAATAGTGGACTTTGAATTGAAATTCAGTAATTTCAAAAGCTACTTTCTGAGGGAAAATTGTTCCCTTGGTATAGAAAGATTAACATATTCATTTGTGGACCATTACCAAAAACAAAATTTCAAGAAACACCAACCCATTTCTCTCTATACAGGGATAAATTTAGACACAAATATAAATAAGCTGGGAAAATGATAGCTAAAATACAGCAACGCCATTTCCAAATGTGTATCTGTGTTAATACTACTAGGAGTGTGACCTTGGGCATGACAATGCAATTGAGAGAAAAGATGGAAGACTAAGGATATCTATTTTCAGTTCAAAGGTTTCTATCTAAAAAGCCCACCAGAAGGGCTTGAAGAAAACAAGATAGGTTTAACAGCCATAGCCCTACAATTTGTATCTATTTGACTTAGCTGTGGCAGAGTTGAACAAAGAGACTAGTAAATTGGCATTATTGTGAGACATCTTTGGAGCAATTGACTCTAGAAATTGTTTTGACCTCTTACTAGAAATATTTCAGGGGAAAAAAGCCAAACCCAAATGTGGTAAATAGAAAAGGTACATGACTTTCAGAAAGCTGTGGGAAAGCAAATTTCAGAGTGAAATGAAAATGATTTACCCATCAATATGATGAAAATTGTAGGAGTGATTTTAGGCCCTGGAAGGCTGCAGGAAGGGTTTCAGCAGGCTTGATATTATCCCAACTTGCTCAGCAATGGCATTGAAACAGTTAGATCTGGTCAGATGTTGGTTGAGTAAACAAACCAATGCCACATCCATTGCAATCAGTGATATGCTGACACATGTTAGGAGTGTTAGACATACCACCCTACAAAACAGAGCAGCAATTGATTTTCTCTTACTAGGACAAGGACATGGTTGTAAGAAGTTTGAAGGATTGTACTGTATGAACTTGTCTGACCAATAAATCCATCCACAAAAGTATGTAAAAGCTGGAAGATTTGACATCTCAAATCAAAAGAGATGATGGATCATGGTTAGACGATTTGTTTGAGAGATGGAACTTTGCAAGTTGGTTGAGGGACCTTTGCAGGAGAAGTTTATGTGTTTTGATTGTTGTGGTGGTGATATTAGTAATAATGCCTTGTGCCCTTCAGTGTGTGCAACAGATGATGGACAAAACCATCAAAGAAGCTTTTGTCATTGAAGAAGGAGATGTAGGAAAGGAAAATACAGAGAGTTCACAGGATTTTATGTAGTTGTCTGCTGATCTCACATTACTGTATGATAGTGTAAAAGATTATGAAGGCTTTGGTTCAAGGCCTTGGAACAGAAACTTAACAAATCAAGAGATAACACTTACTACCATATTTGACTCACACCCTGGGAATTGACTTTTGAAACATTAGAATTGTTGTTTAAAGTAAAACTGCTTAAAACAAGCTGAAAAAGTGCCTTAAATGAACAAAAAACAATATATTAAGTTAATTTTATTAATATAGCCTTGTTCAGAAAGTTGATAATGCTGTTTCGCTAGGTAAGTGAAAAAGCACTGTAGTGGTGCTATATAATTCAAGGTACAGTAATTTCACGACTGTAAGGCGCACCCTTTTGACTAAAATTTTGGTCCTAACCGGGAAGTGTGCCTTATAGTCCGGATGCACCTTATATATGGACAAGGTTTGGAAATTTGCCAACCTGGAAGTGAGAGCTGCAAGCCAAGCCGGGACCTGCGGGAGCTGTGGCCATGCGGGGGGACTGGGGAACCACAGGAGCCATGGCCGCTGGGCGGAGTAAACTGGGAACCAGCACGGCTGCTGGGCGGGGGGACGCCGGGACGTGGCGCGGCTGCTAGGCGGGAGGACATGGCGCGGATGGGGCTGGGGAGAAGCGGTGCAGCTGCCGGCTGCGGGGAAGCGGGGAGAAGCAGTGCAGCTGCTGGCCACAGGGAAACAGGGAGAAGCAGCGTGGCCACTGGCCATGGGGAAGCGGGAAGGAGCGGTGCAGCCACTGGCTGGGGAGAAGAGGGGAGGAGTGGCGGGGCTGCCAGCCGTGGGGAAGGCAGGACCTGCCGCGGCCACCGGCCGGGGGTGCTGCTGGGACGCAGCACAGCTGTGCAGTGGGAGCAGGGAGCCGTGAGCCATGCCAGCCGGGAGCAGGCGGGAATGCTGGGGCCCGCTGCACAGGGAGGGTTCCTGGGGCTGCATCTAAAAGCTATACCGATCTTTGAAAAATGTTTGCAAATTGAGCACCTGCCAGTAATTCGTTACTTTGTTGTGCGCGGCACAGCTCCTCGCTGCAAAAAAAGAGTGCACCCTATAGTCCGGTGCGCCTTATATGATCTACAAAGTTGCGAAATTTGACAACTCCCAGAGGTGCGCCTTATAGTCCAGTGCACCTTGTGGTCGTGAAATTACTGTAAGTAACATATGACAAAAGTCATTAAAGGGATTTCTTTAGGGTTAAACTGAGAGGGGAAATTGTGGGAAATATAAAAGGTAAGACTCTCAGAAAGCTGTGGGAAAAGAAATCTCAGAATGAAGAAATGCAAGAAAGTTGGGGATGCAAGGTCAAGAAACAATAGAGCTATGTGCTATGTAGAGATAGGCCTTAGAAAACATGTTAAGCAAGATAGTAGAAGTATATAAGCTTAATAATGAAGCTTTATCCATTGTTTTAAACCATTGCACGTAAGCATTGTTAGAAGCAAGAGATACATGCAAGTATACTAATTGGCTAGAGCAAACACTTGTCAGCTTTGTATTATCTTATGGGCTAAAAAACTTTTAAAGGAATGTGTAACTAAGAACATCTTGTATACTGTTGCAAGCGGCTGAAGCTGTTTCCATCTCCCTTGCTTGGTTCTGTAAAATGAGGCTGATAGCTGTGATGGAGTAAAGTCTTCGAGACAGCTGCTCCAGCAGAGACATCCTGTCGTTTGTGTACATAGATATATGTAAATATAAGAGAAAAAATTATCCCAGAACCAACACCCAAAATCTTCTAGGGACTTTTCTTAGGTTTTTAGATACTAGCTGAAGTCACTTGACAGCAAAAATAGCTGATGAAAAAAGAGTGGAAATATATTATTTACTGAATAGGTAGCGTCCTACTTGGTGCTTAAGACATTTTCAAGGGGTAGTGAGTTTAAATTATTGGTGGGTGTAGATTAGATGTAAGGAAGAAATTCTTTACCTGGAGGCTAACTGGAAAAGTGGTGGATGCCCCATCCCTGGAAGTATTCAAAGCCAGGTTGGAAGGGGTCTGAGCAACCTGGTCTAGGAAGGTGTCCAGGCCCATTGCAGGGGAGTTGGACTAGATGATCTTTCATGTAAATGATCTTTGAAATGCGATGCTTCAAATCACTAGCCAAAATATATTGAAATTACTTGAAATTACTACTTCAGGTAAAATCACTGCTAAATAAAGCTGTGACAATAAAGTTACCGTAATAACTTATTCAATGAACGGTAGTAATATATTAGTAAAGTTGCATTTTTGGTGAGTTTTGAGATCACGTATTGGGAAAATTAAATGTATATTATAAGTAATATATATTTCAATGTGTGCTTATTGCCAAACATGGATTTTCCTTAATATCTAGTTAGTGTTTCTGCATATAAAAGTTTAAAACTGCAGGTTATATAGAACACTAAGATGTGCCATAAGATTTGATGAAGAATATGCATATTGAGCAGGCATTCCTAATACTTTCTCAATTGCCTACAGTGTGGAAGTAAGAAGCTGTCTTAGCCAAAGGCAGTATGTTTCTTTTCCTTAGTGAAAACTAACCTTTGTTGGATTTTTTTCATTAACTTAGCAGCTTCTTTCTCAACTGGTGTAAAATTTTAACACCCAAACAGACACATACTGTGTGAGGAATGTTTCTGGTTTTTTGTTTGTTTATTTCTTTGTTTTGGATCTGCTGCTAGCTTCCTTCAATAGCAACTACCTTCTTATTGAGGTATCTAGTCAAGCACTTTTCCAAGTCTCATTTTTCAGTCACATCTGTCAAACATTACACAGTCTTCTAACTGGCTTGACAAGCCACTGCCTGCATAGTTATCCCTTTTGCAGAAGCTATTGCAGGAGATGTTAGCTGAAGACAAATTCTTGGCTTATTTTTAGTGAGGCCTGTGAAGTAAGGGTACTTAGAATGAACAAGATTTTAATAAATTCCTGAGATAACCTGGAAAACAAGAGATAATTAGAGAAGAGTGCAAGATACAAAAGCTAGAATACAGACAAAGGATTGCAGAGCAGTGATGTCAACTGTAGAAAAGATGCTGAAGATTATTGTCCATGTGCTGCATAAGTCATGGCTGTGTAAGCATATCTCCCCAGATGTGGGATAAAAATGAAAAATATTTTGCCTGACATCAATGAAGATCTGTTCTCATCACATTTCAAAAGGGAGAACATGGCCACAGATGAAGTCACTCAGGTGGAAAAATTGTGGTTGTTTATAAATAGAAAATGTCAAAAAAAGAAAGGGACAATCTGGGTTTTTTTATGTTTATCATGCATAAAGTAAAAAGGAAAAGGCTTAAGCAGGGAATCTGCTTGTTAGTTTTAATGAAAAGCTCCCTAATGGCATGGATGCCAAAGAGCTGGAAGAGATTATTAGGTCACTTATGGAAACTATATTTTAAGAGAAAGTTTTTGAAATTGTGTCAGGCACAGTTCAATAAAAGTAAAATATATTTTATTTTACCTTGTCTTCCACTGACATAAGCTTAAATTTATTTTTCATTTAACTGGATAAATGTAATTCTTTGGAGATGCTGTTATAATTTACAGAGCCTTAGTAAAGACGAAATAGCAGTTTAACAAGAAAGGAGATTGCGTGGTGCATGGTCATAGTTTTCAATAAAAATAACTGTTAGATGACTTAATATATATCCCTCTGCTATGGCTTGGCTGAATTCTTCTGCCTTGGTGTGTCAGACAGCTTCTTGTCTCCTATGGAGACAGCTATTGCCGATGAAGTAAGTATGGGAATATGGAAGTGTGAAAACTGCTTGTTGTAAGTGTTACTGTGAATATGACTGAGTTTTGGCAGACAATAAAAAAAAAGATAAGCAAATGTATTAATTTTAAAATACAAATGAGTGTCAACAGGCTTGGATTTTGTGTAATATTTATCCATGCAACAGTAATTAATATGCAGCTATGCCTGAGTAGCAACATACCCTTCCAAAAAAGGTAATCCATCTTTTAGATATATGTACCAAAGGAAACATGGTTAATTCACACTGGCTTCAGGTTTATCCAGCAATTTCTTAGAGTGATTGAAGCAGAGAAGTGAGATTAGGATTGCTGTTTGCAAAAATGTTTCCTTGAAAGATGGGGAAAACATTTACAAAACATTTATATTCACAAACAGTAAATAGGATATATATTGTTATGCAAAAAAATGCATAATTTCGACAAAAAACTGGAAAGATTAAATGAATGTTACTGTATAGAACTTGTGAATTATATGGAGAAATCTTACTTTATGCAGATACTGGAAGAAAGAAAGCCTTTTTGTAATTCTAGAGGTTACGGAGATTTTTTAAGGAGATGAGCAATTTTAAATGGTCTAAGATTTAATTTAGATATCTATAAAATAATATGCTTATGAAATTATTATGTAATGCAAATACAAATGGCAAAATTACTTGTTTAAAGGATTTGCAAAGTAATAATGAATGAGAGATAGGATACCTTCTAAGGTGATGCTTTATAATGAAACACATTCTTCTGATTTTTACATATAGACTGACAGTAGGCACATGGGGGTGCACAGACACACTCTTTCTCTTGTGAGAGCACAAAACCACAGAATGATAGAAGAGTTTGTGTTAGAAGGGACCCTTAAAGGTTATCTTGTCCAAATTTCCTGCCGTGAGCAGGGACATTCGCAACTAGATCAGCTTGGTCAGAGTCCCATATGGCCTGACCTTGAATTCTTTCAGGGATGGGGCATGCACTGCCCCTCTGGGCAATCCGGTCCAGTGTTTCTCTACCCTTATTGTCAAAAACTATTTCCTTGTGTCTCATCTATATTTAAAATCATACGTCCTTCTAAAATGTTTTTCCCCATCTTTTTTATAACCCTCTGTAAGTATTGAAAGGCTACAGTGAGGTCTTCCCAAAGCCTTCTCTACTTTTCTCCAGGCTGAACAACTCTCTCAGCCTGTTTTCATAGGACAGGTGCTTTTAGAGCATTGGACTACCACAGCAGGTCTATGTCCTTCATGGATAAGATGGGTAATATTTACTAGTTCATATGTTATTTCACTGCCACCCATGGTATATATGCATTTATTAGGAATATTAATCTTTTAAGTGTCAGGTCCTCTGATTGTAGTATATTGAAACAGAAGTTAAACTAATAGCAATGTTGCCTGGATATTGGACAGTATATTGCAATGCAGGCATAATTAACAAAATAGTTTTAATGGGCTTTAAATCTGTGCTCCTACCCACACAGGTTTGTTATGCACAGTGGTGAAATTTATTAGTACTTATGGATCTAATTACTTACAGCCTGTGGCCAACAGACAGTGAGCAAGTACCCATCAACACTTTCTTCTCACCAAAGATACATAGAGGTGTTTTTTAGAGGACATAATGCTTGGTTCCTGTAGGTCCTGCATAAGGGTAATCTGTCTATAGCTTGTAATGAGGGTATTTAGAGCCACCTTCTCTTTTGTTTGGACTACTCATGTCCCTTTAATTTTCCCTATTTTTATATTTTTGAGGGTTTTTATTTCTATTTTTAACCTGATGTCAGAGCTCTGTAGTTAGTAGGTGAAGATATGACTTCTGTCTCTTCCTGTGCTTTTTTAGCTTAATTTATTTGTTAAATTTATTTGTAAAATTTCTTTAGGGCTTTGGATTCTCAGTCTAGTTGCATTACACAGCAGATGATCTAGTAAAAGTTTTCTGTAAAAATGGAAAATACCCATTAGAAGTAGAAAAAAGTCATTATTTTTCAAGTAACAAATTTTGAACTAAAGTGACCTAAGACCATCAAAACTCTAAAAATCTGAGCAAAAGCACTCTTTATTTTGCAAAGCAGAGTTAAAGTATTTTTGTGGCCATTGTTTCAGATTAAAAAGGATTTATGAGGGATCCCCTGAACTTTCATATTTTACAGTGGAGAATGAAAGTTTTTTTCCCTGAAGAGGTTTGGGATGGGTTAGACTCATGCTCTTTTCCCCAGTCAGCAGATGTTATTCTATGTCTAAATTATAAAAGTTCATGTTCTGCAGAACTGCTATCTTGATTTAAGACAGTTTAAGGTGTTGGATGCTTTAAAGTAAGTTAGCTCCTCTTAGTTTTAACAAGTCCCTTTCCACCCATAATGAATTAATGTGAGTAGATGTAAGTGAAAAAATAGGAGTTTACTAACAAGTAAAACAGCAACAAGCCAAAGAAAATAACAGTAAATAATCACTAAATACAAAATTGCTAAATCTCATTAAGCTGTGGGAAACAAAGAGAGACCCAAGGTGGTGGAAATAGCATTTACAAGATGGTGCCTGCCAGGATGCCCATGTGGCTTGAAAGACACAGGGAGAATGGCATTTGCTCTCTGTCCCATAATGGTGCTTTCAGTCGACCACACATCTGGGAGATGGGGGGAAAAAAAAGATGGTGGACAAAGAAGCCAAGAAGCTCCTGGGAAAGCAGGAGCTTTTGGAGCCACTCTAGTGGCAGGTAAATGCCCGTGCATGTGGCGTCAGCACCACTACCTGCTGCCTCCTCCTGCTGCCTGATGTCCACCACACTGCTCATGTGCTGGGGACAGGAGAAGAACTGGTCTGTTGGATGTGGTGTGACCTTGTTCCTGGGACAGGTGTACAGGGATCACTCCAAAACAGTTTTTTTCTTGCAAAATGCTACTGTTGCAAGCCCAGAAACAAAGCCCCAAACAACTTAACTGAAGTAATATCCTTTTTAGTCTTTGGGTTCCCTGACTTAATAGTCAGTGTTCACTTTTAGGTAGGGAAGTGTGATCTGGAACATAGTAGGTGTCCAATCCTAAGGTTATTGTGGATAGAATAATGACCCTCAATTATTTTCTTTAAAACTCTACAATAATATTAAATAGTTAAAAGGTTCTATAAGAGGATGTTCTGTTCTCCATGGTTTTGGTGGATAAGGCAAGACTTTTTGTGCTTGAATAGCAAAAAAGATCCAATTGTTGCAATAAAGCAATTTTTATGGTTACGAAAGATGTTTTTCATAGAAAATGTAATATAGCATTCAGTTAAATTTCTGGCAGACATTTGTAGTCTTCATCATTAAAATTTTTAAGATAAGATCAGACTGGAGTATAGCATGAAATTATAACATGGGGTTTCACTTTGTTTGGTTTTTTTGTTTGGTTTGTTTGCTTGTCCTGAAAGGGCAACTTAAATGTAGGGGTTCAAAAGATATGGTCTCATATAGCTATACTGTCACAGAATATCTTGACTTTATTTTGTACATTTGTTCTTTCAGAAAAACAGGCAGGAAGAAAAATTGCTAATGTTCAAAACCTTTTCATCAGCTCCTCTCTAGGGACAAGAGGAAAAAAATAGAAATGAAGGGAAATAATAGATTCAGAAATGAAGGAGACTGTAGAGAAAAAGTGAAGGGTTGGAAAGAAGAAAATAGTGTATCTGTTCAAAAGCTCAGTTTTAAGTAGAGGTATGAAAAGCCATGATTTTTGGCATATCTGGGGACTACTGAATACCTTGCTGAGTGCCCTGAAAGAGACAGAGTTGTACTGTAGATCAAAGCAGTGTAGGTATAGTACCTTCACTGAAAAAAGAAAAATAAAGGAAAAAGAAAAAGAAAAAAATAAATTGAGCTAGATCAGCAGGCTTATGGGTCAGTTTCTCAGTAAAGTCTATCAAAGTAGTTATGTGCCATAATACTTTATTTTACCTCCCTGAAGTATGTATGGCAGTTTCCAGCCTTCCTACGGCAAGACAGATCAAAAGTTTTGGGTATTTTTTTTGTTTGTTTTTTTTGGTGCTGATTTTGTTTGGTGTTTTTTATTACATTTCAAAGGGATTCTATCACTATGTCTGTAAGTAATATTCAAATACCTATTTTCTTTAGGTTGTACCTAGATCAAGAATTGTTTCTCTTTTTATTACTGTATCCTTTTCTTCCCCTATAAGGAAATGTAATCGAGTAATTAATTACATTAGGAGTTTGCTTATCCTCAAGATCAGATGAATAGAACTGATTTGTAAACCATCACTAAAGCTCACTTTTTTTTACTCTATTTTTATTTTTAGGAATGTTGCCTCTGCAATTTGAGAGGTGGTGCATTAAAGCAAACCACAGAAAAAAAGTAAGTAATATATTCTTCAGGACATTGTGTGTTTATTTTAAACTTTATTCCAGTTGATACCCATGTGCAAAGCATTTGCAACCCTAATTACTTGACAGTGTCCCTTTTAAGGTGAATCGCTGCAGAATTACAATTACTTCTATTGAAATGTGGCACTGGCATTTCCTTAGATAGATAGTAAAATGTACATTTGTTTTAGTATTTGCACACATTTGCTTGTTCCAAATTTTAATCTGCTGGCCTTTGTGCAAAGAAAGTAAATGCAAACTCATTTATCATTGTTTGCATATCTTATCAAACAGCAAAGTGTATTTTCTTCTTTGCTCCTGAAAATTATGGTACAATACTTTTGAATTTCTAAACCCAGTATTTTCAATGACTTAATTTTAATCCTATTAAAATAATTTTAAATTCTGAAATATTGTTTTTAAATGCACTTCCAGCACACACTTCAAAAGTAGTTTTGTTGCTGACATCATGCTATTGCTGTATCTGGGTGACAGAACAGTATAGCAAGTACAGTAATTTCACGACTATAAGGCGCACCCTTTTGACTAAAACTTTCCCCCAAACCCGGAAGTGCGCCTTATAGTCCGGTGC
>PYHW01009486.1:3894242-3911646 GCA_013186435.1 Turdus rufiventris | reverse complement strand
AAGAGCCCAACATTTCTTACCAAGATAAAAACAGAGGTTTTGGGACACTAAGGTAGCCCCTTTCTCCACTGGATTCCAGAGGAAAATCTGATTTCTCCACATCACCACTGGAGCTCTGGAGGGAAACTGCACCTTCTACAGGAGCACTGCTTCAACTAAATCACATCTGTCACTGCAAGAGGACTGTAGCCACCATTTAATGGGACTGCTACCACCATCCTGCCTGACGGGGTGTCAGGCTGTACTCTGACTTTGTCAGGGTTTGGAATTTGTTTCTTTGTAATATTGTATTTCTATTTTAATTTCCCTAGTAAAGAACTGTTATTCCTAATTCCCATATCTTTTCCTGAAAGCCCCTCGATTTCAAAATTATAATTATTTTGAGGGAGGGGGTTTACATTCTCCGTTTCAAAGAGAAGTTCCTTCCTTTCTCAGCAGACACCTGTCCTCCAAACTAAAACAGCAACTTTTCGTTCTTTGTTCATATATAAGCCCCACCTGATTATAAGCCACACTTCGGGTTCAGACCAAAATTTTAGTCAAAATGGTGCGGCTTATAATTGTGAAATTACTGTACTTTTAATCACAGTGAAAATGTTAAGAGCAGATAAAAGAGAGGCAAAGTTGCTGAGAAGTGATAGGATGCCGGGGCACCATTTGAAATTTGTGTACATGTAAATATAGAATTTTAGCTAATGACAAGTTGGAGAAAGTATGTAATTTTAAAAATTCATGTTGTGAATGAGTATGGTGTCAGCTTCCATCCCAGTTCTGTTAAACAGCGTCAAACAGTTTACCCAAAGCAGACAAAGCTTAGGCTACCAGCTGAGTTTAGTTTTATTTAATTTATTTTTGCCTTGTCCCATTTGCTTTAAGTCTCCAGGACAAGCTTGGTGTATACTTATGCTTTTAAAATTCCATTTTTTCTTGATTATTTATATGCTTGGGGCTTTGGATTGTAGGAAACAAACTGGATTTCTTTGTCTATCAAAGTCAATGATAAAACTCAGTTTTACTTTGGGAAGGGAAAAGCTTTTCCCCAAGTACCTAGATAGTCTCTGTTTTCAAAAGAGTGTTAATTACTGAGCTCTAATTATAAATATGAATTATATCTGCATAAAAACATCTCTGGAGATGAAATATTCAGATTGACCTCTCAAATATCAAATCAGCCTTTGAAAGAAAGTACTCTCTTGTCTGTTTTTCTATTTTAATATAACATGGGGCTTAAAACTAGAATTAAATAAAAGCTCATGCTAGTTATGGCCATGTAATTGAAGCCAACAGGAATATTGAGCATAGTGTCATTCAGCCTTGCCAGGCATGTGACTTACAATGAATGTAGACCTTGTAAATGAGAGTGTTTAAATGTTTCATCAATTGCAACAGAAATACTTAAATAGAATCATTAGCATTTGTTCCTAGACCTATGTATTTTGAGATGTCAGCTCTAAAATCATGATTTCAGTAGAATATATATCAACTTCAGTGAAGTATCTTATCTCCTTTTGGTATTTTTTGTTTCAAAATGCTTGGGTATTGGATTGACTTTGTCCTTATAGTCAGTCACTGCAATGTTGTGCTGAAACATGCACACGCGATGCCTTTGTTTCTCTATCTGTAGAATTTCCTATTATTTTTATACTTGAAATACTATTTCTCCCAACAAAATAGAGGTAGAAAATGAGTTTTGGAATAGCTGAAGTTGCCCTGAAGCTTTTGATGACCTCAGATTTGTATTTGACAAGTGAACTGACTATAACCACAAGTGTACTCTGACTAAAGAATATTATTCTGAAAAGAAATCTACAGTGTGGTGATGACTGATCTACAAGCCTTTCAGAATATGGCTGAAGCCATAAAGATTTTTTAGAAGGCTGTACACTTTAAAATTTGCACCTGAAGGCAAATAGTAGTGAGCTTGAAAGCTGAAGATTATGGTATTGAAAGGTACATCAGTTCTGAAAATATAGAGGTTTCTCAGTGGTATGGCACTGAAGAATGGAATCAAAGCAAAAATTTGTATGAGCTTTTAAAAGAATGAGCACGTATTCTCCGGCATGTCATTCTGTTTTAATGATTTAAAAGAATTAAAGACATTTGAGGACACTGCTCATCTTCTCTGTTCTAATTTGTAATGAAATTCATTTGTTAAACTACAGTGAGCCAGTAGAGCTATTGCAGCTGTGTTTGTGAAAAAGTAGAGAAGCACTTGCAGTGATGTATACCAGTGTTGCTATGCGTTCCTGGTAATACAAAGAAGTATTGATTACTTTTCAGTGCTTCCAAAAATATTGCTGGAAGGGCCACTGAGTAGAACCGTTAGGCTATAGATACAATCCTGTATTAACTAGATCATTGCACACATTCAGAGGCAAGGGGACCAAAATAGAACCAGATTTTAAGATTTTAAGATATTCCCAAATTGTTTTATAACTGTTAATGAAATAGCTTTTAGTAATATACTTGATTTTAAAAATGTTAAACTAAGAATAATGCAATAATTTCTTACTGCAATATATAATTTATTAAAAATGTAGTGACTCATTGCCATCATGTACAAAATAGAATTTACTATATATGATTTAGTCACTGTGTTCATAAGATTTTTAATAAGGATATTAAAAGAATATGGTTTGCTGATTGTATAGTACTTACTGTCAGAATAATGTGTAGGTCTTATTGCAAACTGTCAAGTTTGTATCTTGCAGTGGTATGGTACTATCAAGTCTTATGAAAGATCTGGCAAATGTTAGAAATGCATTACTATAAATAATGTCTGAAGACATGAACAGAAAGAGACATAAACATGTCTTCTGTTATAACTGTAGTAACTGTCAAGGATTAAACGTGGCCAGTGTATGCAGAATTTAGAAATCTGAAGAAAACTGGCACCAGGTATGTATCTGTAAGAAAATAATTTGCAGACACTATAGTCCAGGAAAATTTATCTCTGATTGTTACATGCACAAGTTATGTGCATGTTTTTTGTTTGTATCGTGATTGAATACATACCATATTTTAAAATGTAAATTAAAACTGAAAAAAATCTTCTGTAATTTTGTAATAATTTCTGTTCAGGCTAGGTACAGTCCCCAGTACCAACACAGGCTGATGGATGAATAGACTGACAGCAGCCCTGCAGAGAAGACTTGGGAGTACAGGGGAGATAAGGCTGGACACAAGCTGTCAACATGCACTTGCAACCCAAATAGCCAACAAGCCAAGTGCATCCTAGGCTGCATGAAATGCAGCATGGCCAGCAGATCAAGAGAGGGAATTTTGTGCCTCTGCTTTTTTGAGAGTATTCCCAGCTGGAGTAGTTGGTCCAGTTCTGAGGCTTCCCAGCACAAGAAAAAATAATCAGCCTATTAAAATGGGTCCAAAACAAAAATGATCAGAGGGCTGGAGCAACTCGGCTATGAAGACTGGCTGAGAAAGCTGAAGCTTTTCAGCCTGGATAAGAGAAAGCACTGGTTAAAACTTACTGAGACCTTTTAATACTTACAAGGAACTTGTAGAAAAGATAAATGGTGGCACCAAGTCCTCCTGGAGTGACAGAAGTAGTTATGTTGAACCAGTAATCCTGTAGAAATGTGTAGTTTTCTTCTGAAGGTCCATTGATGATGTACAAGGGTCAGGTTTTCCTCTGGGAATGCAGTGGAAAAGGACTAGCTGTGGTTTTCTGAATCTCAGATTATATTCAGGTGGGAATATTTGGCTCCTCCCCCTGGGTGGAGCATCTCACAATGGGATGATGTAATTTTATCAGTCATGTTGTGGGACTCAATGGCCATTAACAGAAGATACCTTCCTGGGATAGAGGATGGGTTGTGGAAGGGATAAAGATAATTGCCCCACCTGGTTTTAACAGATGGTAATAGAATATGTACTTTTGGTTTCATATTGCATTGCAAGCTAAGATAATCTATACTGTAGCTTTCCTAATCCTGTGCCTCCTCAACTAGTCAGCACTTCTCTTTTCTTCCCAGGATATCTGTCCCTGATTCCATGTCCAGTGCTTTTCCTTCTTGTATTTCACTTTGTCCAGGAGGTCTTTACTGAGCCATACTGGTCTCCTGCCTTCCCTGCCTGAATGCTCACTGGTGGAAATAGAGATATCTTGGGCTCTAAGAAAAATGCCCTCAAAGATTTGAGAGTTCTGTTCTGCTCCTTTTTCCCTGAGTGCAGTTTTCCAGAGGGTCCCATCCTAATTCTTTAAATAACTAAAAGTTCAGGCTTCTAAAATTCAGGATACTGATTTTAATTTTTCTTTGGCCCATAACCCTTGAGAGCACAAATTCCACCAGGGCATGACCACTTTAGCCCAGGCTGCCACTGATCCTGACCTCTCCAGTTAGTTAATCTGTGTCAGTAAGCAGCAAGTGCAGTAACATCTTTCTGTCACCTGGGTTAAGAAATTTTCCTTGATGCTCTCCAGGAGTCTCCTGGACTGCTTATATCTTGCTGAGTTGCTTTTCCAGCAGATGTCAGGTGACTGTCCTGACAAGTCCCTGAAGTTGGATCAGAATGTGCCAGAGTAATGCTTCCTGCAGGTGGAATAAGCAGGTTTTGTCAACAGGGTCCACTCAATTGAGGTGGGCAATAAACACAAACCATGAGATTTCTTTAATTGGCTTGGCTTCTGATTTTCAACCACAAGCTCTTGACCTGTTCATCACTGTTTTTCAAAGACGGGTTTGTGCAATCAAGTTCACAGAGAAGGCAAATTGCCTGCCCTTCCTTCCTTGCCTGAACCTTCTGAACAGTTTGTAGCTGTCAATTGGAGTGCTCCAGTCATGTGATTTGTCCCACCAAATGTCAGTGTTTGGGATTTGATCATAGCTTTCCATTTGCACAGTCACTTCTAACCCCTTCTGCTTGTTACATATTGCTGTATGCCGTTTCACAAATTTGATGTATTTTAAGGATAGAGTGATAGTTATCAATGAATTAATTACTTGGACAAATAATTCTAAATAGTTCAAAACTCAGTTCAGTGAAAATTTTTAGCTTTCAGCAGTTAAATTTGTTTTTTTAGCACTTTTACCTAACTTTTTCCTGTTGTTTCTCTCACTTAAAGTTCTCTGCCACAAGGCATTTGGGTGATGATCCTTGGAATATTACGGTGAGACCTGTTCCCTGAAGGTTAAAAGGTCCAGTTCAGGTTATAAGCTTGAGAACTTGTGTTCATGAACAGACACTGTTTTCCTTTAGGAAGTTGACATGTATTTGAAATAATACGTGTAAGGAGCTGCTGAAGAAAGTAGTAAGTTGATTTGCACAGCATATTCTGAGAATTTAAAGTAACTCAAGTTAATGTGTATTTTAAAGAGAAAAACCCCAGCTGCTGCCTGGGGTTACTTTGTTTTTCCATTAGCTGAAGTAGCTCTCTGTGAGCCTTCTATTTATGCAGTTGCCAAGAAAAAGGATAAAGTATCAGTTTTAGATAAAGTTTTTTTGGTGGAAAAATGGCACAGTCTTTTAGAGACTAGCGATTTGTCCTGCCTTTTCTTACTGTGCCACTTCTAAAACATTTAATTTATTTCATGCTGCTGTTTTGTTTGTGATTCCGCTGTTACCAGGAGAAAGTATGGTCTCTTAGACAGCTGCCACATCTTGCACTAGAGACAAGTCTCTTAAATGCTCCAAATGACAGACAACACCATTTTGTTTCTGGAGAAGTGGCATATTTTCCCTGTACTTGTAGTGATGCGAGATCATTTGCTAGGCACATCCAGCATGTTTAACCGTGTGGTCTTCAGGAATGGCTGTGTGTTGTTTTCATTACCAGCAAGCATTACATCTGTCTTGTCAGTTCTGAACTTAAGCAGCTTACTTATTCCTTGCACCTTATCACAGCAGGGCACTTGGCAAGCTGAGAGACTACACTGTCCAAGTCTGACAAATATAAATCTTAAAGCAATGTCAACATCATAAGGATAATACTGCAGCCTACATCATCTTCCAATTTGTCCAGTAGCCTATATTTTACTGAGTGACACTATGACAGAAAATTCTCATGGCAGAGAGTCAGTGTTACTGCCTGCTTTTTCTCAGCAGAGAAGGAAGGGGCTGTATGAGAAGGTTTCATAACAAAATAATACATAGATTGTCATGGAACTCATAAAATGAGTTATGAATATGTTAACTTCATAGTTGAGAAAATTTAACTTTATGAAACTGGGCAGGTACAAGGGTATATGCACAGTAGTGGAGGCTGTAGAAAATATAATAGATTTGAAAAAATATATATTCCTCTGCTTTTTGCACATTACTGCAATAGTAGGAGACGTTCTTGAGCAAGTTTACATCAGCTTGACTGTAAACAAAGAAACCATTGCAAATACAAACTTTGTTTTAAAGACTTTCTCATCATGAGGAAAAGATAATATATAGGTACCTTAGTCTTTAGCATGGCATCTCATATTTATCATTCCCTTAATAGGAAGGTAGCCATCTACTTTATCTTTCTATGTTAAGGCAACATAATCTCCATAGAAATGATGGCTGGAGAAAGAGAGCAGAACATACAGCAGAAAAATTTATGGTACCTGATACTGTATGATATTCAGCTAACCATCTGGTCTGTCATTTGTTGGTTTTCTTCTACAGTATTAAAAATAAATTCCTTGATGATAGAGGAATGACAGTCTTGCAGTAGGGCAGCACTTAAATGATTTTGGAGAAATTCCAGATCTCTGACTAAGAAGATTTGACTTATATTGCAGATGTCCTTTTTGTTGTGAGCCTTTTGCTTTTTGACCATCATGGAAAAGTATTTCCGTCCTTGTGAGAGGTGTTTGCTTTTTATAACTGATATCTGCTGGCTGGTTAATTTTGCTGCTATAACACAGTTTGCAGTGTAAACTTAGCATATTCAGAACTGCCTATAATGCCCGGGCACTTTCCAGTTCATCATAGTTTCAAGACACCCCATCTATCTGAAAAATACTCAGGTCACTCTGAAAGCTGCCTTTGAGATAACTGTCTTGTCTCTCTTTCTTTTAGGAATTTTCTGTTTGCAATACATCTAGTTCTTTTAACTAGTCATGGTAAAAATTACTATAGCAAGTAGAAATCAGATCGCTTTTAAATAGAAATTGAAAATTTGCAGCCCTCTCCTGGATGTGATTCTGTTAGGTTAGTGGAAAATGTAAGAGATGAAGGTTTGCTGAATGCGTCTGCCATTCCTTCCAGAATCATAGAATTATTTAGGTTGACAGACCTCTGAAATTATTGAATGCAACCCTTGACTAAACACCACTTTGTCAACCAAAACATGGCACTGGGTGACACACCCAGTCTTTTCTTAAACACCTCCAAGGATGTAACTTCACCACTTCCTTGGGTTTTACATTCCAATGTTTAACAGCCATTACCATGAAAGAATTTATCCTATTAAACCTCAACCTCCCTTGGGGGAGCTTGAGGCTGTGTCGTCCTGTACTGTTGTAGATGTGTGGGAGAAAAGGCTGACCCTCACTTGACTACAACCTTCTGTGAGGCTACAACCTTTTCTCCAGGCTAAACAATCTAAGAACCCTCAGCTACTCCTCATAGGACTTACTTTCTAGGTACTTCACCAGCTTTGTTCTGGACTTGTTCCACTTCCCAATGTCTTTATTGAAATGATATCTTTCTTAATAAAGACTACAGTTTGGTTTTTTGGGTCCTGTCTTTGTTTGTTTGGGTGATTTCCTTGTACATAGCTGTGTAATTGTGACTAGCATACAAGCAGGTGTCAGAGGAGTACTTGCTGACCCAATATTTTTATAATTCAGAGCTTTGTGCTATCCTATTCAGTTTTTTGTACATTACAAACATTTGTCCCAGTAGTTCCAGGTATGTGTGACTCAGATTTTTTTGTCATGATTTTCAAATTAAGTGGAACAAAATGAAAGCATAGAGATTACAAGAGCAGGTAAGCAACATAGATATAAGGGAGATATACTAAATGTTTATCCCTTGCTATCAGATTATTTTAAAAGAGGAAAATTAGGATCAAAATCCTTGTCAACCTGAAGGCGATGAAGTGGCTAGTGAGCAGTTAGTTGGATGGGATTATGGAAGAGTCTTGGTAGACTTTCAGTATTTCTGATCTGTATGAGAGGAGAGTTGATGTTGCAAACTGGTTTTCTTCTTGTTTTAGATCAGAAGGTGATGATTGACCTATCACTCAATAGAATCTTGAACTATAGAGTGCTCTGTAAGGAAAGCAGCCAATGGCTAAATATTTTTGACCGTAGTGATTATTGTTTGAAAGAAAAGAGAAAACTTCAAAGTGCAAATGAACATTGCATCTAAGTTAAAGGAAGAAGATACATAACACAAATATATTGAGGGGCATAAGTACAGTCCATGTACTTCATTTGGGGTGGTCAGATAATAATTTTTGAATGGTTAATTTCTAACTTTTTCTTTTCTTCAGTGCAGCAAAATCTGAGCTTAAAGTAGCTGTATACTAGAAATGTTTTTGTTCTTAAATTATCATCATAACATTTTCAAGTATTACTTAGTTTTGTTAATAGATCTAAATATATGTTAATAAATATCATCTTCATATGTGCAGTAAATTAGATTTTCCCCTGTCACTATGAGAATAGTAGTAGAAGTGGTAAAATGGGAGCCTATAGGTGATCTTCTGGTCTTGCTGTATTTGTCTAGCTGTTTGAAATTCAGACTTATGGAGCACTGTGTAGTGATCACACCATAAAATCCTTCTCTTTTTTTTATCTCTCAATAACATTTTTCTTTACTTAGTGCATGCGATCTCCCATTTAACTTAATTTAGGTATATAAAACACAGTTTGGGATCCTAAATATTTTACTATGCATTGTATAGTTGCCTATATGTTGCTGACTGTCAACTGAAGAAACATATGATACCACCCAGTACTTTTTCTCTGCATTTTGTCACTGTGCTATTACATAATGCTAACCCTCTATGGTACATTTCATAGCCATTGCTTTTAAGGTTTCATGGGCTAGTGATGAATTTTGTGTAAATACGGTAATGATTATGATCCCGGTGGCTCAAAGGTATTGCAAAGACCCTTTTCTTTCACATCAGTAAGATGATGATTTTATATTAATACTAGGTTAAGTTCTAGTATTACCTTTTGTTTGCATGTAGATCTGTGATGTTGATCTTCATCAATCACAGAGCCTCTCACAGAGTTCTGAAAGAATGTAAAGGATTTACACATACTACTTTATCTTTCCTCCAAGGGGTGAAAATTACCGGTATGTTGTTGTAGTAATCCTTCCCCTTCCCTTTCCTCTTCTCCTTCCCCTTCCCATGTTGTTTTTATCAACTCCATCTGGAGAACAAGTTTTAATAATATATACTGTTCCTTGGGAGTAGAAAGCGGTTAAGATAGTAGGTGACCCAAATTCTTGAGTGATTAAGCTGATCCTATAAAAAACTGTCTTCCGTGCTAACAGGTTTATTGTGAAAATTTCCACTGTGCACAGGCTTATGGATCTGAGCTTAACTGATGTTGCTGACCCTTGTTCAAGGAAGTACTTGGGGTTGAAAAAGCTTAAACTTGTGCAGTTATTCTGTAGGAATGATTTTAAGGAGTAAGGAATGACCATAATGTACTTTTAGACAAGTTTGAGAGCTTACCAACATTTTACTTATTTTTTTGATTAATGTTTTTACTGAAAATGGAAACATTTCTTAATAGCCTGGGATTTTCTTTAGAGCTGTATAGAGGGTTTTATGTTACAAAAAAGCATAGTGCTTCCTGGAAATATGGGATTATTTTTAAAGGAAAGAGAAATATTTAGTTTCAGTTAGAGCTTGATTTTACTTCTTTTCAGGCTTTTAAAAAAATTGCAACATTTAGCTTAATTTCAGTTTCTTTCATTTTTTTGGGATTAGAAGGCTTATGTCATTCATTTAGAAATTATCAAAAGGAGAGTTGAAGTAGCTGTCCGAGACGTCCTTTTTTTAAAGTTGCTATGTCACTGATTTCTGTTTCATAGGAACGTCTGGGTATTATTTAGATTTCTTAGGTATAGGTTCTCTTATAGATTTAAAATTTTCCTGCTTTCCTTAGGATTTGATTGGAAAGTCAGATTACTTCACTGCATAATCCTGAGATCCTTCAAAAGCAAAAAGAAGTGGTGTGGCTAAATAGAGCAAACAGTTTTGTGGAAACACATATTTAACTATGAAGAAGGAATTCACAATGGTGATCAGAACGGTTTAATTCAGTGAAATTTTAAGAATGCGGGTTGGAAGAATAAACTGTGTAAATCAAAGTCTTTTCTAGACTAACCACCAGTGTGAACATAAAAATAAGTTAATATTTTTAAAATCAGAGTAGCAGTATAGAGTCTTTTCCACTTTTATTATAGGTGCTGGTACTGTATTATAGATGTAAACAGTAGGATTTATTTATTTTGTGGCAAGATTATATAGCACAGAATTTTCTATACTGCAATTCCTTTGTAGGTCTTTATTCTAAAATATTTAGGAAGGTGAATATGTAGTTCTCCGCAGCAGGTTACAGCTTGTAGCTTAGGAGAGATTGGGAATGCACCATTTAGTGCTTTTGGTGAATTATCTGACTTCTGTACTTAATTTGCAGTGAAATTGCTTCTTATCTAAACATAAAGCTTCAAACTTTTCAAATATCTGCTAAATGGCAAATCGTAAGCAGTAAACTTGTAAGGGAAAGAGACTCTAGATAACCAAAGTGATAGTTTGTGGCTTTTGCTAAAAACTCTTAGTACAGTGTTGTATAAACCAATTGCCATGGCAGACTTCTCCAGAGCTGACCACTTCAGTGGAGCAGCAGATTATAGTACACACAGAATAGTTTTCTGAGGCAGGGGAGTACCAGAGCATAGAGAGACCCACATGGACCTGGCAGCTCTTAGGATGCTTACAAGGTCCAGGCATTGCCAGAGGAATTGCGACCACCATCTATAAGACAGCCTAGGGAGTGTGAGTTACCAGGGAATGGTGCAGCAGTAAATGCAGAGGGATGCACAGTAATAGTGTTGACACCTTATCTGTTCAAACAGTGAGTTGGTGATCATCATCCTCCTAGGAGTTGTCATCCACCTGGCAGAAGCTATGTCTTCTGCATTGACCAGAAATGTGGTTACCCAGGTTAAGTTCCCAAGAAAACATGCAGCTCTTCAGATCTCAGGGTGCAGAGCATGTGTTGCATTAAGAGTATTGCATATTCTTCTGTTGTGTTGAATTTGGCATAAAATAAACTCCCTTGCATTATAGCTGTTCCTCTGATATCAGAGGGATTGGGAGCTGCTACGCTTAGATACTAAGTGATGGCCTCTTCAACACTAAGCAACAGAAGTGGAGAGCCAAGTCGAAGTGTGCCTCTGGTTGGATTCAGTGAGAACTACCATGATTATGGATTTGCAAACAGTGTGATACACTGTAGGCCTGACTGCAATCAATGAATTCCCATGGCGGCCCTTAGAAGTGTGGTCATGGTCGCTAACTCACATGGCCAGGTGCAAATAGTGTTGTTTACTGAGCAGCAGAAATTGAGGTTCTTACTGGATTGATGGTGATAAATACACTGTCTGCAGAAGGACATGTGAATACCTAGATTATGAATAACAGAGCCAACAGCAAATATATTAAATTTTGAGATGATTATCTATTGTTAAAACTATGCTGCACACACAAGCTGGCTTTCTGAATTTTCTGGAGAAGCCCTTGGTAGAGCTGATTATTCAAGTCTTACTCAATGGGCATCCCTATGGAGGAGGAGATAGCTATAGCTGTTGATCATCCCAGGATACAATGGTGCACTCTCCTGTCATCCATTTCCAATTATGCTACACTTACAATAGGTTTTTCTTAGGGAGAGGTAAAGTTACAGTTGTAATTTCATTTTTAGGTGGAATTTGATTGATTTTAGGCATTAGTATGTGGACAGTGTGAAAAGTAGCATGTTCCTTGGAGTCAGAGAAACACAGAAACATAGAATGGGTCAGGTTGGAAGGGACCCAGTGGGCCATCTGATCAAGCAGGGTCACCCTAGAGCACATTGCAGAGAATTGTTCTGCATGGTTCATTTTACAGATCCAGCATTTAGCAGTGGGCCTACTTTATTCTTTTGTTTTCCTTTTGTAATTGACGTATTTGAAGAATCCACTTTTGTTGTCCTTGACATCCTTGTCCAGTTTTAATTCCACATGGGCCTTTGTTTTTCTCGTCTCATTTCTGCTTATTCTGACAACCTCTCTAAATTCATTCCAACTGACCTGACCCTGCTTCCAGCTCCTGTGTATTTCCTACTTACCGTTGAGTAATGAGAGAAGGTCTTTATTTATCCATCAGGTTTTTTTCCCCCTTTCTCTGATTTCTTGTATATTTGGAAGCATTGTTCTTGAGCCTGGAGGAAGTGGTCCTTGAATATCAACCAACTCTCTTGGACCCCCTTACCCTGCAGGGTCTGTTCCTATAGAATTCTTCCAAGAAGATTCCTGTAGAAGCTAAAGTTAGCTCTCCCAAAGTCTGTGGTTGTAAACTTACTTGCTGCCCTGCTTTCTTCTCATCCATGAATTCCACACTCTCATGGTCACACCTCCAGCCAGGCCTTCCCTGTTTGTTAATATCAGTTGAGCAGCACACCTTTCCCTGTGGGATCCTTCACTACCTGCGTTATCCATTGTTGTGTGGCAACCTCCTGAGTTTGTGTTTCATGGTTCTGCAGCAGATGTCAGGGTAGTTAAAAGTCCCTCCCAAAAAACCAGGGCCTGTGACTTTGAGGCTGCTTCATGCTGCCTGTAGATGGCCTCATTTGCTTCCTTTTCCTTCTTTAAACAGCCTGTAGCAAAAAGTTTATGTAGAGTTAATGAAGCCAAGTTCAGCTTTCAAGTCACCATTTTGAGCAATTTCTTTGTCTTCGTTCTCAAAAGCTGCATTGTTTTCAACAGAGTGTGTCTACTCTTCCATGTCATGCCATCCTTTGTTGCCATCCTCCAAAAGCTGTAGTAGTAGTCCATGAGATATGGTGGGGTAAAGAGTGAAATCTTTTTGGCAGTCTGATTTATGTGAAGCACAGTAATTTCACGACTATAAGGTGCACCCTTTTGACTAAAATTTTCCCCCAAACCCGGAAGTGCGCCTTATAGTCCGGTGTGCCTTATCTGATGGTCAAAGTTCGGAAAATTTGCCGACCCGGAAGTGAGAGCTGTGAGCCTCGGGGGGAGCTGGCAGGGCCATGGCTGCCAGGTTGAGGAGTGGCGGAGCCCCAGCAGGCATGTCCCAATCCTGTGGAGGTGGGGAGGAGTCCCGGCAGGCATGTTCCAATCCCGTGGAGGGGGGGCGGAGCGCTGGCAGGCATGTTCCAATCCCATGGAGGTGGAGCGGAGCCCCGGCAGGCATGTCCCAATCCCGTGGAGGTGGGGAGGAGTCCCGGCAGGCATGTTCCAATCCCGTGGAGGGGGGGCGGAGCCCCGGCAGGCATGTTCCAATCCCGTGGAGTGGGGGAGGAGTCCCCTCCACGGGGCCGGGGCATGCCTGCTGCCGCTCCATGCCGGCTCCATGGGGCTGGGGCAAGCCTGCCAGGGCTCCTCCCCGGGGCCGGGGCAAGCCTGCCAGGACTCCTTCTGGCCCCGTGGAGGTAGGGCGGAGCCCCGGCAGGCATGTTCCAGCCCCGTGGAGGGGGGGAGGAACACCGGCAGGCTTGCTCCAGACCCATGGAGGCAGGGAGGAGCCCCGGCAGGCTTGCTCCGGCCCCGTGGAGGGGACACGGAGGGGCGGCAGGCACAGCCCTGCCCCGGAGAGACGGCACGGAGCAGCAGCGGGCATGCCCCAGCCTCACCGGGTACAGGTGGGCCTGGGGACTCGCGGCACCCCTCCTGCCGGGTACAGGCGGGCCCAGGGGCCCATGGCCACTGGGAGGAGGCAGGCCCGGGGACCCGCGGCACCGTCCCTCCCGGGTCCAGGAAGGCCCAGAGGCCAATGGCTGCCGGGTGGGGGCGGGGCCTTGGCCAGCAACCTCATGGGAGGAGCTGGGGGCGGAGCCTCGCTGCAAAAAAAAAGTGCGCCCTTATAGACCGGTGCGTCTCATCTGATCTACAATGTTGCAAATTTTGCTGATTCACGGGGAGTGCGCCTTATAGTCAGGTGCGCCTTATGGTCATGAAATTACTGTATTTTCTGGAGAACCTCATCCTTAGTAAAAGCAAACATAAAATCTTTTTCAGTGCTCATTTCTCCAGCTTTTTTGATGAATTGGTAGCAATTTTTGTGCTCTAAGAATCTGTATTCATGCTTATTTGGGACTGAAGGATATAGGGGGCATTACTTCTTTAGAGCAAGAGTAACATTCTAGGAGGTATCTGTACATGCAGAGTGAAATTTCAAGTGAGCATTCAATAGTACTCTAAGAGAAAAGTTAATTAGGTTTATATTGTAAATGAAATATCTCAAGCCAATGACTTAAAAAGGAAAGAAAAAGGACTGAGAATTGTACCACAGATGACACATACGCACTGCATTTTGTTTCATTCAGTAATGAATTTTTGATTTAACAACAATAAAATTACTAAAACTTACCAGTAAATTAATTTTTTTCCTTTCTTTCTACATTTCTCTCACTCTCTTGAAAGCTGGTATAATTATGCTGTCTTCAGACTGACTAGAAAGCTAATCTTCTAATATAATTCAATCACTGATATATATATATCCATCTATGTATAAATTATCATTATTATTCTAATAAATGGAGATTGGTTGCTGTTTTCAGCAACTTCAGTTTTGCACAGTAAAGTTTTCCCAGATTCATAAAATTCTTACAATCCCTAAAATTCACTGGTAAAAAAGGGAGAAAGTTCTGTGTATAACATTTAAATTTAAAACATTCAGTAAAAAACTCAATGAAGAAACCAGAGATCTCCTGCTAGTCTGCTGGAGAATCCCACAAAAGATAGATATCTGTTCAGCCCTGACTAGACTGTTCTACAGCTCCATTTCTGTTGCCTGTTGCTGCTTCCCTATAGTCACTTGACGCACTGAGGACAGGGTTTATGCAAAATTTCTGTCTTAGTGCTTAAGCAATCCAAAAAATGTCATACTTTGAAACTGATAAATGCAGTGAAGTAAACTGATGCCAAGCAGCAGTCACATTCATGTTATTACTCTGACATAATATCTCTTTAGATTTGTAAAGGACAATTATGGTAGAGACTGGCACTGGAGGGGTATGCAGTTCTATGTGTTAGAGCTGTCTGAGCAGCTCTGAGATATCTTCAAAACCTCCATGGCAATAAGTGTAATTTGATTGAATAATAGCTGTGTTGATAATTAAGAGAATAATTCGTAAGAATTGGATGTGTTTTGTCTAGAATACAAAACTATCCTTAATGGTGTAAATCAATACCAGATACAGCTGGAATACAAATGAAAACCTGGCAGTCCTTCACAGCCAGCCAGGAAATGGAATGAGATGTATAATAAAGCTTTAAAGAGTTGTTACAGAATAGTTCTAAACTGATTTTCTATTTTTTTATTATCTGCATGCTAATGCTAAAATATTTGATTTTTTTTTCTTTGTACATCCTTATACGTTCTTGTTTTTTGCCTTGGAATTGAATGTGCAATCTGCAGAGATTATGCAGAAGAATTTTTAAGCTTCAAGAATATCTGCAACCTAATTTACTGAAATATGAGGGAAACCTATTATAATTTTGTAGTATTTTTTATTATAATTTTTATTGTATTTTTGTTATAATTTTTTACTTTAGACTTTGTTCCCCAAGAGAATTACTGTGTCATGCAGCTTCAATTAGCACATGAAGACAAAAAGCTTAATTGCCTTCTGTAAATCTGAGGCTGCTGATTTATGACTTACTTGTTCAGTGACAGGACCCAAGGGAATGGCATCAAGCTGGGGAGGTTTAGCTTGGAGCTGACAGAGCTCAGAAAGCATTTGGACAATGTGCTTAGACACATGAAGTTACTCTTGGGGTATCCTGCACAGGGCCAGGAGCAGGACTGAATGATCCTGGAAGGTCTCTTCCAACTCAGAATGTTCTCTGATTCTGTGACATAGTTTTGACTTAGTAATAAAAATAAGATTTGCTGATCATTCTATTTTTCAAATAAAACATTCAGTTTGAAGCAAACTGCATTTCCTGCAATGCACCAGCACTTTAGTAATGGTCACAGAATTGTGTTTCATGCTCAATTACTACAGTATAGTCCATGGAATTGCATGCATTATACAGTCTGACCACTTTTACATAGTTAATTGTTTATATTTGTAAAGTAACCCAAAAAATGGAAGGAAAAGTAGCAGAAAAAAATAATTTTAAATAAGAAAGTGGTAGTATATCATGACTAAAACACAGAGCATATATCAATACTGGTGTTACTGAAAACATTGCCAATTATCACAAGAGAATTTACATTCAAAATGCTATACCAAGTATATATTGTAACATTCTTCTGTGAGCACTGCCACAGTTTTCATTTGAAAATTATTTTGAAGGAATATTTTTTTAAACTAACAATTTGACTCACATCACTAGGAATAACCTTTTCAAATTTGGACCTCATGAATGATCCATTTCTTAGTTTCCAGGCATCTTTATGATGAGCATAGCAGACATGCCACCCTGGAAGCTAAAAATACTAAAAAGCAATGCTGATGTGAAAAAGATGCTAAAAGACCTTTGCTACAATCATATTTCCTCTATAAAGTGTAAAAGCTTGGATGAGCACTATCATTAAAAATTCTATATATTGAAGAATAAAGTTTAGATGTTCTCTAAGAAAGTCTTCATTGCAGTGTCCTGGGGGGAAGGCATAATGGAAAAGTTACTCATTTAAATGTCTATGAATTTCTTATATTGTTGGTATTACAGCACAAATAAGTACTTCAGCCAAAATGACACAAGGGCAGCAGAAAACATCATGCCGCAGAGCCAGCAGTCTTGCAGAACCAAGTTGCCAAGACTTGTGTCCATAATGCTGACACTCATGGCTGGACCATGGAGTTCTTAGCCAATTTCTGAGTATACAGGACAACTATAACATCTGAATTTTGCCTGTCCATGATTTTATAGGTTTTTAAAGATGAATGCTTTCAATACTGAATGTTGGTTACAGTAATTTCATGATTACGAGCCGCACCATTTTGACTAAAATTTTGGTCTGAACCCGAAGTGCGGTTTATAATCAGGTGCGGCTTATACATGGACAAAGAACAAAAAGTTGCTGTTTTAGTTTGGAGGACAGGTGTCTGCTAAGAATGGCAGGAGCTTCTCTTTGAAATGGAGAATGTAAACCCCCTCCCTCCAAATTATTATAATTTGGAAATCGAGGGGCTTTCAGGCAAAAATATGGGAATTAGGAATAACAGTTCTTTACTAGGGAAATTAAAATAGAAATACAGTACTACAA
>PYHW01009486.1:3873668-3886711 GCA_013186435.1 Turdus rufiventris | reverse complement strand
TTGCCTGAGAGCCCCTTGATTTCAAAATTATAATAATTTGGAGGGAGGGGGTTTACATCCTCCATTTCAAAGAGAAGCTCCTGCCTTTCTTAGCAGACACTTGTCCTCCTAACTAGAACACCACTAGGATCCCAGAATGCACTTTCTAGAACAACACCCAAAATTTCCATGATTTTGTTCAAAACAGATGTTCGCCTGTTTGCTGGTAACTTAACTCATCTCCACTTAATCGTCATTAATTTACACCTCTAGACCACATAATTCCTTATACCTAGCATCTCTAGGGCAAAGCAATCTAGAGGAAATTGACAAGAGTTTCCAATTTTATTGAACATTAACATAAAAAAATAAAGAATTGCTATGTTAAAGAATGAATGATGATAAATACAATTTTTTTTAAATTTCACATTAGGAGAAAGCAGCTTTACTTTTGGATTTTATTTGTTTATGTTCTTTGCCTTTTTCTGACTTAGTGATAAATATCTCTAGACTAAGAGAACCTAGTGTGATCATCTGCTAACTTCTACTATGTTTCTTTGGACAGACTTCCTCAAAGCTTAAAAACTGGCTGCTAATCAATAATTAAAAATATGAACTCACAGTATTTCACAGTGAAGCAGTGAAAGCAATAAAACATGGACTTTGAATCCTAACTATAACGAAGTTTCTATATCCTTTTCCAACTTTCCTTTGTTCTTCCTGAAATAACTCTATCAAAAGTTTAAACCAAACTTTTAACATGCGTGATTAGCAAGTGTGACCTCCTCACTGCTGGAGCTTCTATTTTTAGATGAAATTAAAAATGAAAGGTGAATTATTGTTTCATTTTGTTCATTCATGTCAAAACCATCAGATGGAGTGGTCAAATACCAGCTTTATCATCTATGGATTTGACTGATCTACAGAACTTCAAAATAATCAGTTGTGCTTCCAGAGATCTCTTAGTCTTTTCTGTGGTATACAGATGCTCAGTGTTGCCTCCTGTGTGGTTTCAGGCGACAGTCAGCTCTCTCAGAAGTGAGTCGTAAGGGTCCTCTCAGATACTGTTCTGAGAGTTCTGTCCCAAGTACATGCTGTACGAAAGTTAATACCAGGTGTGCCCCCATCACAAGGGTTTATTAGTCTGTGTTGGTTTTGCATGGCTTGATTTTTTGATGAGGAGAGAGTAAGTTAGCCATGGAAGTGATTTTTCTGTGGCAAGCTGCTAGAAGCTTCCTCTGCGCCCGACAAAATCAATCATTGGCTGGCTCTGAAAATAGACATACTGCTAACCCAACTAGAGAAGTTAGTAATGCCTCTGTGATGGCATATTTAAGAAAGGAAAAAATACTTGCAGTTTTCGTTCTTCTTTCGAGGCACGGAGAGGCAGCTGCACCAGAGCCGTCTTGGCACAGCTGCTGGGGGACTGCCCCTGTGCAGCCCCTGGAGGCCATCCTGGCTCCAGAAGCGGCACTGGGGCCGCGCCATCTCTGCATGGTGTGCAGGCAACTTTTCCTGTTAGCCACTTCTAGCCAGCCATGCTGTGAAGAGAAGGGCAGAAGCGGCAGCAGCAGCTTTACCTTTTCAGTGGTCTACATGAAGAGATGTGCTGAATGACACCAATACTGCAGTGGCTGGCACCGTGTGGTGCTGGCGAGGGCCACATGGCTGACAGCGAGGGGCATGACAAACAGTTCCTCGATGCGGAACCCAACCTTTCAGCACTGCAGAACTCTATATAAACTTTACAGTTGATAGAACATGAGAATAAACACACCTGTGGACACCAATTCTCTCCCAAGTCAGAAAAAAGGAAAAGGTGAAAACACATGGGGAGAACAACAAGGTGACACTAAGGTAAAAGGAAGGAGGAGGTGCTGCAGGCATCACAGCTGAGATTCTTCTGCAAGCTGGGTGAGGAATAGAATACAACAGTTTCCCTGTAATTCATAAAGTGCATGGGGGGATGGAGAGGTGCATTCATATACCATGAGAAAGGGTGCTCACGCTGGAGCGCGTGAATGCTGAACAGCTGCAATTTAGTGAGAAACTCAAAAAAAGAGAAAGAGAGAGAACTCTTGCTTCCAGAGATAAAGGACCCTTGCTTTTGTACTAGAACAGCTCAGCCTTAAAAGATTACACCCGATGAGCTAATGACCCGCACAAACAGTTGTGGGAAGACTCTGCCCATGGGAGAGACTCCCATTACAGCAGTTTGGGTGAGACTGCTACTCGTGAAAATTAGAACCATGTTAGAGAAATTCACAGAGAACTGTCTCCCATGGGAAGGATCCCATGAGACAACAAGAGACTCCTTTCCCTAAGTGAAATGAAGAAAGATTTTCAGAAGTGACAAACTGACTAAAAGCCCCATGTTTTGTCTACGTGTGATGTCAGTGGGAAAGAAAGAAGGGTTGAGGGGGGGAAAGTGTTCTAAAGGTTTATTTTAGTTTTCATTATCCTCTTTTAATTCTGTTAATAATTTTTTTTTTCTAACTTTAAATTTTTGAGCCTGTTTTGCCCTCAAGGTATTTTTCTCCGAATCCTTATCTCACTCCATGAGCCTTTTAATTTTTCTTTCACCCTCCTTTGCTCAACTCTAGCAGAGGAGAATGAGTGAATTATTTTTCTGGGTGCCTGGCATCTAGCCAGTATCAAATGCAACATAATGTTGCAGAGGCCTGTGGAAATAAATATATTAATGATTCACAGTTGCGCATAAAATTTGGATATCATGAGTGCCTCCATATCACTGTATTACCTGTTCTGCACTGTGATACTTCAGAGATCCAAATATCCATGTCTTTTTTCTCTAGTCCTGAGTCACTAGGTTGTGTTTAGCAAATTGACAATGTATGGGTTGAAAACTTCTCTGTGCTGTATCTGTTCCTGAATAAACATTTTAAATGTTTTTAGGGATTAAACTTAGTATACTGGATCAATTTAGGGTTATTTAGGAGCTGAAACAAGTATGTTGTGCTTTGAAATATTATATGTATCTGTTCTAAAAACTTACCAAGTTGCTTAGATAAATTAATGGCATGTCAAAATCCATGCTGGTTGTTCCAGTCAGACTTTAGTTTATTAAAGGGTTTAGCTGAATTCTGGAAAATTGATAAAGAATATTTTTTATGATAGACATGTTTTTAAAACATCACCAATTACTTGGCAGTGCTGTGTTTGCAAATTGTTATTGTATTTTTTTCTGAAAACACCAGCTATTGCTTTTTATATGACATGTCTTCAGATTGAGAGGTGTAATTCCTTCCTTCACCTGACTTCTGTAATGTATTATGCCATTAAGACACAATGAGGCATCTTTTAGTGGTCCATTAACAAAGGAGTTGGTTGCACTGTGTGGAGAGAAAAAATACCTTCCAGAAGTCTAACTAGTCAAAAAGAAATTTAGAAAATTGGTGCCAAAAGTCAGGCTATATGCTGCGTGTTCTTTCTGTGCTGTGATTTTTGAAATATTATGCTTTCACGCTTTTCTACATGTTTTTGCTTGTAGCCTTTGGTGGGGAATTTTTAAAAATTGCCGTTAAAATTAAATCTCTGCTTAGAAGTTTGATTCCCCATGAATGAATCCTGCATTAATGAAAATGTTTGTGATACAAAAACAGAAAAAAGAAGCTGTCCAGACTGGACAACTGGGCCAGTGGACCAGGCTGCTACTTATTAATTTAATGAAGTACTGCTTGCAGTAGTAAATGGATTATGGTTTTTGGGAAATAAAAGTGTGCAGCAGGATGGCAAAGATGCAAAAAAGAGTACTTTAAAATAGAAAAAAATAGTTTTCATGCTAAATGGGTCCACTTAGACCAAATAGATGGGTCAGTAAACACACTGAACAGGTAGTTAGCTTATAAAAATTTTCTTACTGTAATACACTGTTATTGGACTGGGCATCACAGTGGAAGAGAGATCAGCTTGTCTTTCAATAACAGTCTAAACACTAAACAAATCAATTCCATGTCCAACAAGTGTATGAAGTATTTTCCAGAGCGCAAAATTGTAAAATGACAAATACTGAAGATAAAGATATGTGGAAAAGTCTAACTTCCTTCAAACCTAATCACTGCATCTGAAAACCTAGTTAAAGGACAAGACATACTGAATAAATTACAGATATGAACATTAGATATACATGAAGCAAAATTTGAGTTGTGTATAGGAAATAGCAGTACAAAATAGAATCAGATGTAATCCATAGGTGATATCTCTGTTGGAAATAACCAAGACACATATTCCTTTTTGTTAAGATTCTCTTTGAACAGCATTGTTTCACTTTTCTGTTTACTTTTAGAATGAGAAATACATTTGAACTATTTGATACATGCAAATAAATAGGATTCAAAGTTTCTTTATATAAGGAATTAGAACTGATACTGCAGAAACAGTCAGTAATTGCACATCTTTGTAATGTTTGTTCATTATTTTTATATAATAGAAGTCTATGTTCTTACATAAATTTCCATGCTCTTCATTATTTGTGGCAAGATTCCCTGTGAGCTTCTCACTGAATCTTGACATGTACATACCAGGTATTTTTGATTCTTCTAGGGATTTAATACTGTACTAGGCTGCATTTCTAGCTGTAACTATAAAGTGATCCAAGTTCAAAGCAGGAGGAGGAAACCCATCTTTGTCTGAATTTGTCAGAATCATATTCTTAGGAGACATTGGAACATTAATCTGTCCTTTAAGCCATTTCTCTTAGAATGCCTTGGGCTCCAATAGCATCCATGGCAATTTGACACTGTATTAAAATATATATATTTTTAATCTATTCTTTATCTTGGGTGTGTTTGGCAGTTTCTGAAGCATGTTTGAAAAATATCTATAATCTGAGTCTTTAGAGCAAAACAATTTAAATCTGGATCTGTTTGATGCAGTAATAAAACCCAGCATCGATTCTTGGGAAATGGTGGAGATACAATCAAAACCAGTTTAAAATGTCTGCTGGTTTGGCTAATACTGGGTTGTATATTCTCTAATGTAGGAAAAATGCATTATGTGTGAAATTTGGCTTAACTAGTTATAATTAATATGAAAAAGATGCTTTCTTTTCTTTCAACCTTTCCCCTCTTACCCACCACTTTATCCTTGTTCTACCTTTACTCTACTTGTATCCTCCTTCTACCTTGTTTCCTTTCTTTCCTCTACCTTTTTATTCAGCTTTACCCCTGCCTTTCACCTCTTCTCCCCTTTTCTCTCTTTCTTTCTCTCTCTCTGCTTTTTTTTTCTATAAACATGAAAAATTCTCTATCTCTTCCCATGTCTGAGCAAGATAAATGAACTAATTTAAAATATTTTCCATGCCTCATCTGTCCACTCCAGAAGCTGTCAATGAGCTCGGATTGGGAGATTTCATGCCAATAGTCTGCAGTGAGCAGTTGTAATATTTTGAAATAGGAATGTTGTTTCCATGACAAACTTGGAACGCTTTGCAACTATGCTGACATACTTTCGGGTTTATGCAAGGAGGATGATACTTTGTTAACCAAAGAAAGTATTTTGTACTTTCTTAACCAAAAGATCACTTGCTTACACAATAAAGACATCATACTGTTCTTTTATTTTTTTTTAATCTTTTGAGGAAAGTAACAGGAAAAAAATTAAAGATGGAGGGGAGGGAAACTATTTTAAATATAATGCTTTTGCATTTTTTGCCAATAATTATTTTAACCAGCAAGTATATTAACAACCAATATATTTCAGTCTAGAGAGAACAATGATTTGTCAAATTTTTATAATGGTTAAATACTCTAAGACAAGACTCACCCCCTTCTGCCTCTGATTCATCTGAATATTTACTTAGTGAAGTTAGTACAGAACTTAAAAATTAAGGAAACATTTAGAAAGAGCTTTCTTTTTCTAAGATACTAAAACTGATTCATTTTAGGTTGTAGAATTTGTTTTAACTTTTTATAGTTACAACATTTTAATATGTCTTAAAGAATGTCATACATTTTCTGCACTGCCTTATTACTTTTGTCTGTTTGAATTTTCTGGTTAGGTATAATGTTTACATCAGTTCTGATGAAAAGTAGGTTTTGGCTTTTGACTGAAAACTTCAGAAATAAGCTTTGTCCCTTAAGCTTTTTAGGACTGACAAGTAAACTTTCTGTGATACAGTGCATGTTAAACTTATGTACGTCTTGACCCCATCCTCAAGCAAAAAAAACCCAAACAAGAATGAAAAAAAGAAGCCCACACCAAACAAAAAATGCCTCATTTAGTTCTAACTCTGAAATAGCCCTGTATTCCCAGTTTTGACATATTTCATTGTTTCTATGCTGTTGTTAGTACGTGGAAATGGCATGACTCACGTTTGCTCGATTTACTGTAGGGATGACAGCTATTTCATGGCCAGTAACATAAGTTCACTAAATGTTTTTACTTATCCTAATTTTCTAGTAGTGTATGCTGTCCACAGCCGCTTCCTTTCAACAGAGAACAACTTGACAAGCAGCTGTGGCCTAATTCAATGTGCTTCACAAACACAGTAGTATTTTCCTTCCCAGAGGCAAAGTGCATTCACCTACATAATTGGCCTTGACCCCTTCTTGCCCAGAAGACATATACTGAAGTCCATTCTTGTCTTCTAATCTTTTAAAATGCAAAACAGCACATTACTGTCATGCTAGTAGGTAGATGGAATTTTGATATGTGTGCTTTTATTGTCATCAGCGGTTTCTCTTTGAGCCTGACAGGGTTCTTGTTTCTGAGCATTGAAACTTGTGTATCTTAAATTCTATATGATTGTCTCTTTAGTAATACTAGGTTTTTTTGAGTCTGTATGGAAATAGATTTTTATTTTGGGGATATTACCATGCTGACCTTCCATTCTCAAAAGGATAGTTTATTAGATGATGGTACTTCTATTTTGATAAAAACTGTCTTTGCATTTCTTCATTTCATGAATTGTTTTTGGGATATAGCTAAGAATGTAATCCTTTCAATGCTGCATCTTGGTGGTCTAATTTTAATTGCTATCTTATTAGAATAGCAAATTTCTGTGTGTTTGTATGTATTTATATGAAGTACCATAATGCAATTATTAAAAAATAAACTACATAGAAACAGTGCTGATTTCTGGATGATATACAAATAATGGTGTTACTCAGAGCAATACTTTGCTTTAAATGGCAACTCATGAAGAACTGGAGCGTGAAATAGCCATATAGGCTCTTAAAATTCTGTCTTCATTGTCTGTTAAAGGCTCTTCTGAGTTGGAAAATTCTAGATGCCTTCTCTAACTACTTTGCATAACCATGCTCTAATTTGTGGGGAAATCTGTCTCCTTTGAAATTGCGTAATACAAAGTCTGTGACTGGCTTTGCCAGAAAACCAGTGGAGATCATGATGGAGATGTTAAGCATGAATCAGCAGTATGCCCTTGCTGGAGGGGACAAACTGCATCCAGGGCATGGTGTGTACCCATCAGGCCCAGGGTATTGATCCATCCTTCCCTTTTATTTGACTTTTGTTAAGACAGTACTTATGCTGGTCTGCCTTTTATTGGAATATGGGGGCAAGTCCAATAAAAGGTCACTGAGATGGTCAGGTCTGGAGCACAGTACATATACAAAGGGACTGAAGAAACTGGATCTGTTCAACCTGGAAAAGAGACACTTTTTTCAAATATTTCACTGCTTTTTATACTGAGGTAATCAGAGGATACAGACAAGAGGGAGAAGGATGCTTGCTGGAGGTGCATGGTAGTAGCTGGAGACTCAAAGAACCCAAATCAAAACATGGTAAATTCCAGTATTGTGAAAAGAGTTTTTGACTATGAAAGCTGATAGCTGAACACTTGAACAGGTGCCCAGCAAGGTTGAGATTTGTCTTTGTAGATGTTCAAAAGTCAGCTGGATGGTCTTTATGCAACCTGATTTAGGTCTGCCTTCTATGTATTGTTCTATGTGAGCTCTGGAGGTCCCCACCAACCTCCATTATTCTTTGGAATAGTTTTGCCCTTATTTTGCACAGTTGTTTTTTCTCTGCCATGCGCTGGGGTTTAGAAATGCGTGACTGAATGACTGGAGTGCAGAAAAGAACCTGGACTTGACCATTGCCTTAAATTCCGCTAATGCCTATAGGAAAAAGTGCCGTTACAATATAATAGTGGGATGCCTGAAGGCTGCAGCAGTGAGGCATTGAAATGATGCCTCATCACCTTTTCAACCTAAATGGCATTTCACAGCTTGTCAGATATTTTAGCCTTTGTGTAAATGGCAAATCTATTCAAACTGGTCTATGCAAATCGGAAGGAAAGTTTTAATAAAAAGGCTTTCTTCCTGAAGAATAAAGAAAAGGAGATTCTTTTCTTCCTGTATTAATCTTCTTGAAATTTTGCCCTTCCAATACTAGCATCAATCATTTCTTGTTCATAGGCTCAGTGCTCCTAAAAAAAAAAAAAAAAAGTGTCTTTTTAAGCCTGTGTGTTTGTTTTAGTAAAATTTGGAGGATAAAAGGTGAAAATTGTGGGGGGAAAAAACACAAGACCTGTAACATTTCAAACCTGTGGGGGAAGAAACATTGCCTGGAAAAAAAAGATTTGTCTCTGATAAAAATGTGTGTTCAAAAATACATGACTATGTGAGAACTGCAGTCAAGGTAATATCTTGAGAGTCTCCTTATAAAGTTTGGGTTCATATTCACATATTATTAGTTCTGAAAGCAGGTGATTATGAAGTGGGTAAAAGAAGAGTTAGGATGACTAAATTCTCAGTGTCACCTGATATATATGAATCTGTAAGAAAGAGCAGTTTATACTTTTGTTCAGTGAATGTGTGCTAACAGAATATTCCCTATGTATATAGGGATTCTTCTTTTTAAAGAATGTGTTGGTGATTGAATGTTTTCCTATTATAGTACTTGTATATAAAACTGAGGAAATAGTAGAGATATGTTTATATGGTATTTTTATCAGTAGATCTCTGTGGTAGGATTAGAGACATTTCAAGCACTTTCAGAGTATCTCTGACAGTATGGAGTGCTAATGGTACTGCTCTAACCTGAAAAAAACCAGGGACTTAAGGACAGTGCTTAGTGTTGAAATGTCATTATGAAGTTGGGAACTTCAAAAATACTGAAAATAAATACACAGCAGTTTATTTCTCAACATATGGCATGGTTGTAGATATAGTGTTTGTGAGACCACAGCTGAAACTCTAACAGGGCATTTTATTTCTTGCCTTTTGCCTCACAATCCTTGTTTTACCGGCTACTGAGATTGCATAGTGTATAACAGAAGCACAAACCCTTTCATGTACTTTCAAAATAAGTACTTCTTCACCAAATGTTTTGTTTTCTTTGATTCTTTTCCTTTCTCTTTTAACCTACTGTTTAATGACTCTTGTATTACAATCCATGCTTCAGGAGAAATTAGATTTTTCTTAACTCTGCACTATATTTTTGTCTTCCCTATTAATTAAAAGCTATTAGTACCTTAACAGTTTAATTGAAATAATTGATGGATAATGTATTTACACGTGATTTTGGCAAGTTTTGGTAATTTTTTATCAGCTGTTAAAATTGTATTTTAAACATAGGTTGTATAGGTGGCACAATTTCAATAGCTTTTCATGTTCAATTCAAAATCAAACAACTTACAAGTTCATTCATTGAGAGTAAATCCAAAACTACATTATCACAAGTTATTGGCTAATAGGATTACTGTGTCTAATTGCTATTGATGCATAAGTGTTATGTTTACTTCTCTCCTGAAATTTACAACTAAAAAAAATTAGCCTAAAACTAGATAATGTCTACCATCTTTATTTTCCTACAGTCTCATACTATAGGCAGACTTACTGAATAGTAAGAAATTACAAATTGTTTCCTACAAGTACTAGGACTTTTTCCCCTGAGGTACTGGCTGTTATGTTTGAAATATCAGAGGAATGCAAAATAGTCTCTTGGTACTTTCTGTAACAACATTCCTAGTTAATTTTCTATAATTGTCTGAACAATGAAGTAGGATATATTGTCTAACAAACTCTTTCTTCACATGTTCTGATGCTGTCAGTTTCATTGCTCAAATACTCATCTTGGTTTAAATTAATCAGGAATAAAAGGAAACATAAAATGTAAAAACAATAATGAGTTTGTTTCCATAGAAACATACTATGCTCTCTGCCAAAATTAAGTGCTGACTTTGTATTCTAAAAGATCGTTGTGCAGACAACACGTGTTCACTGATGTGCAGATAATGGGTCAAATGTCTTCATAGTATGCATCTTCTGACTGCGTTTCGCATCGTTAACAAATCTTTGTGCGAGTACCTTGCTGCCAACCCTTGCTGTAATCTTTGTTGCTTTTATTCCATGTTCTGACTTTGGAACGGGAAAGGAAAAGATTAGTTTCAACTGCGCAGTTTGTACTGTAAGTCTCAGGTTGTAATAGGTGATAAGCTTGTGAACCTGCTTCTGCCAATATTCTCTGTAAAATCTTTGCTCTGTTAAAAATCTGTATGTACCTGTGGGCACTATTGCTTACGGTAGGGGTGACTTCTCATATCTAACATGAATTCATACCTAATAGCAATAATGAAGATATGATAAAGCAGGCATTGCAGGGAAAGAAAAAAAAATAAAAAAAAAAAAAAAAAAAAAAAAAAAAAAAAAAAAAAAGAAAGAAAGAAAAAAAAGAGGTGATTTTTCATTAATTTCCTTAATTTTGCAATGATGTCTCTGTCCTACTATTTCAAATGATACATGGAAGGCAAACAACTGTCAAATATATAAAAGCAGGTGAGAATATATGAATCAGTTACTGACTAGTAGTTGCTAACCATCTGCAGCAGCAGCAGAACTCTTATGGAATGATTTTTAGTAAGACTTGGAAATCTAATAATTTTTAGAGGCTGTCTTGAAATAGCTTCTTTTTGTAGCATTTAATGCTTTACTACAGTGAACTTCTTCACTTAAGTCATTCTCATTGCCAAGACATAGAGATAATTTTGGGGGAGAAATCAATACTCAAAATTGTTTCTTAAAATCCATCCCTGGCTTTTTGCTGTGACCTCAGCTTATACTTATTTTTATAAATCCTTCCATCAGCAAACACTGCTACTGTGATTAATTTATGATCCTTTTAGGCACTGGAATTTTATTTGCAAATACCAGTCTTTTTGAAGGAAGCAATTTCTAAATCTTTAAATAAGAATGCATAAAAATTATTGCAAAAGTTACCAGCGAGCTGTCTTTTGCAAAATGCTGACATCCAGTTTCCTCAAACTCATTTTTTAAAATCCATTCTGTTTATAGATTTGCAGACTATTAACATTAAAGAGCTGTTCTGTGATAATGAAATTCATTTGCAGCAGAATATTTTTCTTTTGGGGGACAAAAAGAGGTCATTTCACAATCCATAAAATTGCAGTACATTGTTCTGTCCTATATTCTTAATCTCCAGTTATATAAACAATTTTACTTATTCTCCAATTCATTTTGCATCTGGACCTCTGATTAAGATTGATCCTCAGCTATTTTCCCCTTAGTCTCTGCTTTGCACTAATATCTAGCAATCATTAAATCAAGATGACATTCTTCCTAGCTGTCTAGAATTGGATTTGCTGATACGAACAGCTGTAGTTTCAAGCGACTGAAAAACTGTCATTTGGGCATTGAATTAGCATTATTGTATTTCAGAAAATGTGTTCGTGGTATGTCAAGTTTCACAAGTAGCAAACTTACATGCCTAAATATAAGGTTTACCCTGATGGAGAGGTGTTTTGACCTTTTCTTTTGCAGGAATAGTTTGGGATTGGTTCCGTTGTAAACGATGCCTTCATTTTACAGACTTACCAAAGTCAGACTTCAGGGAAGAGGTGGGGAGAGAGTGAAACCTTCACAGGCACTATCTCACTTTCTTCTCTTGAGATTCCGATGCTTTTTTCCTTTGGTCACTTTCAGTGGCATTGTTTAAATTTTTATTTTTCTTGTACATTTCATAATCCTCCTCAGTTTTTTGTTTACATGTAGCACCACACTGTAATAAATAATATTAACATACGAAAAAAAGTTGAAAAAAATTTAAATGTAAAAGCCCAAGTGAGAGTATGAGAAATACATTCTTTTTCACAAGCTATGGAGGGGAAGAATTGCCAGTATGAACCAGACACAGCACAATTCAATTTACTACTTGTAGCTAATATACAGTTTGGTACGTAGTTCAGCTAATGTTCCAAAAATCTCTGCAAAACAGATTTTTTTAATAGCTTGCTCTGCTTTTATATGTTCTGATTTTATTTATCAGTTAAAGTGGATTGACTATTTGATGTATAGTTTCAAATATGAAGGGACTTCTTCTCTTATGTCTGAATGGGGCCATGTTGCCTGATACAGTTATGCAAGCTGTAGTTTGCTTGACCACTAGACTTTCATGTGTACTTTTCAAAATTCATGCCTCAGTCTGAGAGTCATTGTAGAGCTGAGATACATGTGCATCATCCTTCTCAGTGTCATGCTTGTACAAAGGACATGTCATCTTACATAAAATAAGAAACATATTTCTTTATTTATAAATCTTGATTATTTTCCTGCATTCTTGAAAGAAGATTTTTTTTCATAATTTTTCTGGTATTCCTTAAAAACAGAGAGCTTTTTATTTTCCTGCATGTGCAGTAACATTTTTCCCCCTCTTCATATCCGTGATTTAATCCTTTTGATACCGGAAGAGTGTGTGAGTGTAGAACAAAAGATTAATGTGGGCTTGGACTTAACTGATGTACTAATTACCCTCCTTGTATTTGGCAGTGAGATGGATTTATTGCATGGTTAAAATGGGAATTTTTTCACTTTCATCATGCAAACTTAGGTCTGCATTCAGACCTAAGTGTGACCAAGCAATGTTCCTTTTATATATGAAGCAACTTTACTCTTCAAAATTATACTGATTTTACACAATCATGAAATAAGAATATAGTTGATAGTAATTGGACAGCTTGTTTTTTAATAATTATTTTCAGTACAGTAATTTCACGACTATAAGGCGCACCCTTTTGACTAAAACTTTCCCCCAAACCCGGAAGTGCGCCTTATAGTCCGGTGCGC
>PYHW01009486.1:3834326-3872326 GCA_013186435.1 Turdus rufiventris | reverse complement strand
GGTGCGCCTTATCTGATCTACAATGTTGCAAGTTTTGCTGACTCCCGGGGGGTGCGCCTTATAGTCAGGTGCGCCTTATGGTCGTGAAATTACTGTACTTTTAAGTTGAAACTGAAAAACATTGTTACTAATGTTTTCTCACACTATGCCAATTTGTCAGACATTTTCATTAAGTTAACCTGTGCTGGAAGAAAACTGAGAAGTCAGCCTCTCTTACAGGCACGGATAAAGTTTTACTCTAATTTCCGAGGATTTGGCCATGACATTTAATTTGTCATATTTTCAGTTTTCCTGACTACATTTCCAGCTTCCCTTTCAGCATTTCTTGCTTTTATTTTTCTCAGCTTTTCTACTTCGGGAAGGTAATAAACTTTAAAATATTAATGTAGAAGAACAACTGTACATACATAGAGTTGTAAATTCTTTTTTTTTTCCCTGAAGCTTTACTTACATAACATAGTTTTAGATTTTTGCATTTCTGAAGGTTTGTAATACTTTAGTAAGATACAGGAGAAACTTACAACCGCATTGTAGTGTTCACACATCTGCTCCCTTGTGCATGTGCAGCCAATAATTTAAGAAACCTTAAATTTCCTGCTGCAATGTTAGAATTTCTTCAGTTAATACTAGCTGAGCTGTACTTTACTTTATTCCTTTTCCTTATTCTCTACAATTTGTTTGAATTGTGTTTTTGTGTTTATTTCAGAACATGTGGATTTTTTTTTTTGTGTGTGGTCTTTGTTTTAGGGTTTTTTGGTTGGTTGGCTGTGGCTTTTTTTTTGTGTCCCTGGTGGTATTTTCCAGGACCCGAGAGTGCTAAAATGCTTTAGCTATCTCTCAGAAAGCACACATTTAGCCATCAGAGAAGGACCGGAGACCTTACTCGACGATTTCCACAAGAGTCTTTATTCCATGCGAAGGGTGTCAGGCAGGATTCTCAGGGAACAAAGGACAGACAGCTGTATTTATAGGTTATGGGGGGATTGAAACTACAGCCAATAAAGGTTTATACAAAGCACAGCATCCAATCTAAGTGAGAAATTCTAAAGGTAAACTGACCAATTAGACAAACTAATTTCTGACCAATAATCTTCCAAGGTGTTAGGAGAGTGACCAAATTCTTAAGGAATTTGGCTTAACCTTGGTATCTAGGATACTTTATCTATTACAGCAAATTCCAGGGGCCAAGAGCAGAAGCCTTTGGAGGAATTGTATCATCTACAGTTGGCTGGTTAGGTTACAAGTTATTACAAGTTATTACAAGTTATTAGCTTTTATTTTATTTTTTCAGCCATTATGAGAGCTATCAGAGGATAATTCTTACATGTGATAAAAAACAGTTGTCCGTAGAAGTTACAGAAGTAATTATTCTTTCTAGTGTGTTTGTTAATACCTTGTAGTGGCAAGTTACGTTTACCTTTATTGTCTTTTTTAGTTAACTTAGTTAACTTACATCCCTTTGTCTTCTTATACATTAGCTTATATCCCTTTGTCATCTTTTCCTATTGGGTCATTACTTGTGTCACTTACAAAATAGTGACATTATTTTGATTTGATCTTCATTTTTGCAAAAGGAAAAAAAGTCTGTCTTGATGCTAGTAAGGCTGTTGACATATGTTTGAGTACATGACGTGAGGAGATACAGCCTTCTGTATTGACATGTTATTAAATACTCAACCAGTGAAAACCAGGCTAAAAAATGAAAATGGTCTTGGGAGCAGCCTTCTGCTGTAGAATTATGTAAAGGCTTGAGATAAAGAAAATGTCTCTAACTTAGTTGTCCACTGTAACAGGTTATTTGAGGACGTTGTAGAACCTCTTTCCAGAATGCATTAGATTAGCCATTTTTCAAAGACTGTCTGCATATATATTTAGTCCAGCTTCATAGTAGGGAACTAAGTTAAATGAATTTCAGAGTGTGGAATTTAAAATTAAAGTTTTAAATCTGTCTCTATCTCTATCTATCTATCTATCTCTATCTCTATCTCTAATCTCTAATCTCTATCTCTCTTTCTCACTATCTATATCTCAGTCTCTCTATCTGTTTTCTTGCTATAGCATTGGAACAGATTGTGTTCACATTTATATAAAAAGGCAAAAATGCTATGTATTAATTATATTACTAAGTTACCTTGTAATTCATAAATGCTGTTCCTTTCATTGTGCATATTGTAAGGTAAAAAATGTAGTCATTGGATCACAAAGAACTTTTCAGTCTTTGAGTACTTGCAGGAATCATTGAAGTTGGAGTAATACAGAAAATACTCTGTTTATTTTGTTCCTACAGAAATGTATCTTCTGCAGGCAGAGAGTTAAGAAAATCTCTGGTGCCTGCATTCAGTGTTCATATGGACGCTGCCCAGCATCCTTCCATGTTACCTGTGCCCATGCTGCAGGAGTGCTGATGGAACCTGATGACTGGCCATATGTTGTCTACGTCACATGTTTCAGGCACAAGACCAACCAAAATGTGGTAAGGAATGTGTTTTTATATTTTTTGAAGAATGGAATTGCAGAATTAAAGTTTCCGGAGAAGATGGAGGAGAGGATCCACACTATGTATTATCATCATTCTGTCTATCATATTTTCATGCATAGCAATCTTTTACAGCTTGAAGTTTTTTCCTTATGCTGTTACCTGGGAAAAGTGATACCCGATATACCTAACACATTTTTAAATTTAAAGTACTTGTTGAGTATATTGTTTTGACAGTCAGAACAAATCTCTGAATTCTCTGTTTTGTTAACCTGAAGTGTATTATAAATACCCAGGTCAAAATATCTTGCAAATACCCACAGATCCTGTGAGATAATGGATGTGATGTATATGTAAAATCTTTTTTCTGCAGCCAAAGAGTCTCTTGAAAATATCCAGTTATAATTATTCTGTCATCTGGCAAAGTAATACTGGCATGCCATGAAAATTCATGTTATGACTGCCTTTTTATTTCTACTCTGTGCTGAGGAGGAGCCTTTAATTTTAAATGAGACACAGTGAAGAATTAATTTGATGTCTTTTACTTGAATAAATGGTTAGAGTCTCAGTTAAGAGAGAACTTTTGCTATTCATCTTGGGCTTTAAAAGCTGTATTTTGCTTCCTAGCAAATGAGAAGGACTTAGTCTAGTGTTTTTAAGGAAAGAGCTTGGTAAGTTAGTGGAGTTGCAATTTTATTTTCTCCTTTATGCATTAGAAGGGAAGCACATAAACCCAGGTAATGTCTGTGTAATAGATGTTGTTCTTTCAAGGGCTTGTCAGTGAGTCCTTGGTCTTAATGACAGGACTTAATAAGACTATTGAAGAGTAGGATTCTCTTCCAAATGTACTAAATTGTAATGCCTCCCAACTATAGTAATCAGTCCTGAGTGTTCAATCTGTAGGTGATTTTTAGAAAGGGAGACATATTGTTTATCCCTGTTCAAAATTTCCATAGAATTGTTAAGTTTTATAATATTTTTGTTTTCCAAAATGAATGAATGTGTTAAACCAGCACACTTTATGTGGTTTTAATTTCTTTAAACACTTTGCAAGAAAATGAATTTGGTTTGAAAAACAAACTTACTTAAATTTCTATCTGTACAGGGAACTTAAGATACTGTCCTTGGGGCTTTTTGAAAACATTATCATTGATTGAAAATTACTGGATTAAAGTCATGGCTAGTAAAAATAGGGCCAACATTTCCCAAATGTTTTCTAGTATCTTTTTGGGACAAATGTTTATAATCTAGGTAGTGGAATTTGCATCAGTCCCATAAATTCCTTGCTTTCTTAGTGATTCTCTTGACCTATATTAGTTAGTGTAGAGGAAAAGAAATCCCATAAACTATGGACAAAACCAGCATTTTGTGTGGCTGTTATTTAAGAGATTGTGTTAAGGACATTGAAAGTGTCTTGGAATGAGACTATTGCATCCTTTCCTGAAACTCAGCACAAACTTTTTGGAAAAGATTCACTATTTTTACCTTTCTTTTTTTCCCCCATGGCTCATTTAAAAGTCAGGTTGGCAGAAGAGAAATAAAAATCATGCTTTTGTGTTTTTGATGGGCCAAAATTCAGAAAGAGCAGATATTTTGTTAAAGCATGTTTTTCTGTAAAATACTTAGCTTACTCCTGAGACAAAGGAGATTGCCATATGTTTTTAAATGCTTGATTTTATATTCTGTCTTTTGGATAATTAATCTAATCACATCTTTAAGCCTTCAGAAGTTTTCTCACCATTGGTTTTCTTGTTATGCTTTTCTTAGCTATTAGCTATTCCTTCATGCAGAAATAACATTGCTCTTCACCATTAGGCATAGCAATGTATCTTACTTCTAATCAACTTTTTTTTTTTTTTTTGCCTGTTGTTTTAGTTTCCTTGCTTAGAAGCAGAACAGGGAATCATGCAGACTGAAATATTATACTCACTTAGAAAATTTTTACAGGAGTCAAAGAGATCATCTTGTCAGTATGAAAAAAATCTCTTCTGGTGTTTAGCAGAAAACATTCTTCATAAAGCAAGGACACTATTATTTCTCCTAATTTCAAGGAAAAAAGTGTAAATGGTCTGATTTTTCATTAATATATACTTTAAATATTCTATCTAAATGCTATCTTTGTACTGACTCGGTGTTTACTGGTTTCTTTAGGTTAAAAAAAAATTCAAACCCCAAAAACTCAACAATCAAAGAATAGCTTCTGGGCACTAGGAAAACTTGTGATGTATACCTATAGTGGTATTATGTAAGTCAATGAGGGTGCTCAATAAAGGAGGACTACCTATAAATGTGTATTATTATTATTATTAGCATATCTCTTCACCTCAGACAAGGGCTTATTGTGCACATCCAACTTATTTATGCCTGTGAACTCAAGTTACATTTTTCAACTTGCATAAGTCTTTTTCACTGGAGATCAGGTTCAGTGTTGTCTTCAGTGTTTTAGAGTGTCTTTTTGTTATGAGTCATTGTAAGCACTGGTGGGGTCTTCTGAAGAAAAATCTGGTGCTGCCAAATTAAGTAAATACAGAAATACTAAGAACTGGAGTTTTTAAAATGTTCATATGACTTTTCAAAAATATGTTTCTATATTCATGGAAAAAACTAAACCTGCCTCTTATATTTGCTGAAAGTATAGCTTTGGAAATAACACAAAAGATTGCTAGCTGAACGAATTTTTCTGTATGGAGTGTTTTGGGTTATTGCTGACATTGCCTATGGTATTTTTTATGTAAATTGACTGTCTATATGCAAGGAAGGCTCTGTTATTTGCTACTTACAGGTTGTGGTTTGGAGTGGTTTTTTGTTTTTTTCTCCTTGACTGTTCTTGTATCTGGGCATGAAACATATCCCTCACACATTTTTGTCATCAAAACTGCAAGAACACATGGAAATACAGTTGAGAATAGGTGCTGAACATGGATTTGTTTTGATTAAAATAACTTGTTCATACACAAGAAAATGAGAAAAAAGAATTGTATGCAATTATTTTAACAGACAGAAACCCCAAATCCAGCCCCAAAAGATCTATATAGGCCCTGTGGATCAGAGAAAGTCAGCTCGAGCCAACCCCTACTCACAGCTATTTCCTTTGGAAATTGTGAACAGAAGGGGCTGTCTTGACAGCCCCAATACCATATGAAAGAATAACAATCTTTAGAAGAGGCAAAGACAGGACATGCAAGTACCTTCTGTTGCTGGTTTTGGAGCTACTTAAAATTACCTTCTACTATTATCAACAATTTCTTAACCTGTGTAGCACACAGGAAATGAAGGGATGCTGTCCAGTGGGAGCAGTAGGTCCTTTTTCTGTTGAATACCTTATTGATGAAGTGTCATTGTCTGCTAACTACTACCAGCCCACAAACATCTCAGAAAGTTTAAGCCATGCCTTCAGAAAGACATGTTAGTCAAAAATCATGAGCTGGAATATTTTTGAAATGTCATGCATAATTTCTATGCAGAAATTAGAATTCCAGGGAGTAAACAATGACATGAGATTTAAGTTCATGTATGGAGTAAGTCTCAGATCTTTTAGGATCCTCCATTAAAAACTGTAGTCTGAGAATGTTTCTAGATATTTAGATGTACATCAGATACCTACTTCATGATAGTAACTATGAATTCATATTCACGTAGTTTATGTATTTAAGGTTTTTGTTTTCTGCCACACAGAAAATTAAGGAGGAAGTAATTTTCACTTTTATCTGTTTGAAGTTTGCACACAGAAGGGGAGATTATCTTTCTTTGTATCTGGTTGTTTTCTGTATTTCTGCCACTATCTCAGTAAATTCTTGGCTTTGCTACCATTAAAGAAAATCATGCTTTTTAAACTACAGATTTCTCAATAATCTGGTAACTACCACAGCTGTTTCTTTAATCTGATAGACTCCCTTACATAACAGCTGTCCTTTCTGATCAAAAATTACATTCTTAACATCAATAAATTCTTAAGATTTTCTGTCAGGAAATGTTTTCTCGGACATGCAATCAATTACAGAGTGTACTTGTGAATATGCTTTTCTGGGAAATAAATTAAGAATACTATGAAGATAACAAAACTGAAAAATAATCTCCTTGAGCTAGAATGCATTTCTGGTTTTATTACTTGTTCTAATAAGAAATGGCATTCCTTCTCTGAAAATTTTATTGTTAAATGAATCTGTATTGTCTCTAAAAAATATTATAATTTGCTTCTATCTTCTCTGAACAGTTACATCTTCTTTCAGAGAAGATTTAATTCTTGTAATAGAGCAATATCTCCTTGGGTTTCTGTAGTATAATGCTTTTTCTATTATCACATAGAAGTAAAACAATTACAGCAATTTCACAATTATAAGCCGCACCATTTTGACTAAAATTTTGCTCCCACCCCAGAAATGTGGCTTACACTCAGGAGTGGCTAATATGTGAAAAATTTTCTGAAATTTCCAACCCCGGAAGTGCCAACCAGGGTGCCGAGCCAAGCACCTGCCAGTAAAACCTGGGATTGCACAATTGTTACAAATTGGTTACTCTGTTGCACGGTGGGTGGAGGTGGGCTCCATGCTGGCAGCGCAGGGGGGTGGGGAGGCGGGGGGCTCCCTCCTTCAGGCAGCACAGCCCAGGCAGAGGNGGGGGGCTCCATGCTGCCATCTCCACGGCCCAGGGGGAGGCAGGGGGGCTCCTTCCCCTCCTGCCGCCGCCACTGCGGGTGCTGGCGGGCTCTGTCACCACCTGGCGCTGCAGGGCAGCGCCGGGCCGGGGCGAGCGAGCCCGCCAGCAGCAGCGGCCGACCCCGAGCGGCCCCGCCGAGTGGCAGCACTGAGCTGGGCCACCTGGCCCCGTCGGCAGCCCCGAGCAGGCCAAACCCTCACAGCCCAAGCCAAGCCAGTAAACCCCACCATCCCGCGATTCTGCTACTAATTGGCAACTTTGTTGCATGCGGGTCCTCGCTGCAAACGACAGAGCAACTTATAATTGGGTGCGGCTTGTGTATGAACAAAGAACGAAATGTTGCCAACACCTGGAGATGTGGCTTATAGTCAGTGCGGCTTGTAATTGTGAAATTACTGTAATAATCTGTAGTTTACATCTGATCTGCCTCTGTCGCCACCAAAAGCTGAATAGGATAAAATAAAAAATTGAAAGATAAATTAACATGTATGTTTATATATGTTTCAAGATTGTATAAAACATGTTAATGAACATTTTAATGCTTCTGTAATATCATTCAATTGCTATTTATGTAGGTAAGTTTTATATTTAGTCTATCTATAGACAGTTAAAATGAGGAAGTAATAATTTCACTGTATGTGTAGTGGGTAAATAATTTATGAGTATGCCCAGAACATTATTTCTAGGTACACTTGGAAATGTTTTAGGAGCATCTTTGAGTTTTATTATCTCATGTGACATCAACTAAATCCTACAAATGTCTGTGACAGGCAGCTCTGACACACAGAGATGTAGTGCACTGCCTATAAAAATGGCATGGAGTATTTGTACTTGATATGCCCTTAGTTTTCAGGAGCAGAGACGTTTTAAAAATTTTAAATCCCATAAATAGGTCATGGAAGAAGCTCAATAGTGACAAGAAGTCAACACAAAACCCAAAGTCTTCAAGTTTAGGGTGGGTTTTTCCTCTTACACTGAAACATTCACTTTACTGCTAATACTTGAAATCTAACAAAAAGAACTGATGCTGTTCTTCATTCTCTTCAATTCTACGGATAAAAATCCTAGAGCTGTAGGATTCTTCAGTTTTTTGTAAGACAATTTTAAGACTATTATATTCACTGAAGAATTTACTGCCTTTGAAGGTTTCAAAAGCAGTGCTAGGAGATTTGATGATTACTTTGGTGTGGATTGTGTATAAACATATTCTTGTACGGTTTATATAAACATTTCTAATAAAAATATTTCATCCTTAAATATTCCAGTGCACATCCATGTTACATAACTAGAAAGGTTCAATTCCTCAGGTGTAGCCAAACTCACAATAGCTCCCCTTGTCATAAAAACTATGGATCTTTGTGAAATATTGAATAGTCAAGCTAATAAGAAAGAAGTGCCTTCTGTGTATTAGTTGGATGAGAAGATACTACATTTCCTGGTGAATAAGGTTGCTTTTAGAGTAGAAGGTTCAAGGTGTGAGCTTCTTAGTGATTGCCTTCCTACAAGGTTCCATTGTTTCTATGTTTATAGTACTCATCAAGTAATTATTGATGTGGAATTTTTGCATAGTTTAACAACCCTGCTAGTCTTCTCATTGATACAATTAGCACGGGAGAATTGTAAGTGAAAAGTTAAAAAAATATTGTTACAGATTTACTATGCAAATAACTGATAAAGACTGATCAGTGCTGTTTGGAGCTTTAGACAAAAGCTCTGCACAATGTGGGTTAAGAAGTTCCTCAGGTACACTGCTGTAGACAGCTTTGGCAGGAGCTGGATATGCGTTTGGTTATCACTGGGCAAAATTTCATTCTATTATGTAGACAGAAATCCAGTACTACAAAATCTCATAATCTTAAAAAAGTCACAACCATATTCTTGGTTCATCACATCTTCAGGAAAATTCTACAAATTATCCTACAAATAAAAATTACATTTTTTTCTAATTATATGTTATTGATGTAATACAGAATAGTTTTAAGGCATTAGTTGCAGAAATATGCTTTGATGTGGTATTATTGAGATGTCATTTGTTCGCCCACAAAGTAGAGAAATTTTGTATGTAAAAGAAGTTATGTTAACTTGATTGAATTAAATTAAGTTAATTTGAAGTTTTTATCTTGGGTGGTGAGCTGTTATCAACCCGGTTTTTACACTAATATATTTTTACATGAGTAAGCTGGTATTTTTAATTAATTTTTTCTTTTAAATTCTTTTTTTTCAAGAGAGCTAAAGTATGTGGGAAAGCCATTACAGTTGGGCAGACAGTCATCACGAGACATAGAAATACACGATACTATAGTTGCAGAGTCATAGGAGTGACATCTCAGCTTTTCTATGAAGTCATGTTTGATGATGGCTCCTTCAGTCTTGATACTTTTCCTGAAGACATTGTAGTAAGTACTTTCTCGATTCTTATTCGTTGTGATTTGGGTTTTTTTGATTTTTTTATTTCGGGGTGGGTTTTCGAGGAATTTCATTGATTTCCTTCTTTAAATAAGAGAGTTGGAACTTCTTGAACTATTTTTTACAACCTTGAGGAAATAACTTCTTAATATTCACTTCATGATTTTTGCTTTAACTGCTGAGAATGATTATTTTCTAATGGGCTTCCAAACCTTGGTTGTTCTAATTAGTCTTTGCCATTTGACCAAATGAATCAAGGGCAATCTTAGAAAATCTTTTAATTAAATAAAAAATACATATTTAATAAAGGATATGAAAGAGGGAATAGCATATATCCTTCTCTGTCACTTAGAGATAACTTGTAAAAATTCCTTGCAGAATAAAAAACTTACGCTGTAATGTGAAGAATAGCTCTCAAGAATCTGTTAAACAACTTCTTTACTCTTCCTGATATTTAGTTTGTGAGATTACATTATTAATGATAAAAATCATCAGGGAGAAGATAGTAGTTTATCTATATGTAGTATAGTTTATTACATTTTCAAAAAGCAACTGAGATTTAGATTTCCCTTACGCACTTACATAAACTAGCATGGCTCTCATAACTTATAAAGACCACATTGTGTACTTGGCACATGTGAACAAAATTTGCAATTGGAGAAAGATTCTGTTTCCATCTATGTTTACAATGAATACATTGGATGTTATGCTTCATGGTGTTTATCGAGTGCCCTTTGACATCTTTCTTGTGCTGTGACTCTAATCCTCATTTATCTTCATGGTCCTTGGAGTCTTTTATGCACTAAGCCAGGACTTTTGGTGTACCTCCTACTACCTTCTAGAAGTTAAAGCCTCCAGGGACCACTGATACACAAAAGTGCTGTTTGTTGCAGGATCATTTTTCATTTAGTCCTGTTCGGTATGTGGAGGGGAGGAGCCTGGCTTACACAGCAGTGACAGAGAGTACTGGCTTTGCAGCTCATGGGATACAACTCCTACAAGCTCTTCACATTTTTCTCCTGTGAAAGTCTTTGAGCTCTTCTGCTTTCTGCAGACTTAATATTTTCCTGAAAGATATATCAGTGGAAATGATGTAGTTCTGGGGAGAAAGTTTGTTCTTTTTGAGGGGAGTTGATTGAATTGTAATGAATTTATTAATGTTTGTTCAAAGTTTAAAGGGGCCCAGGATGTGGTGTGGATTTCAGAGGGGAGTGGTGACACCTTGGGTGAAGTCAGCGCAGTGACATCAGCAGTATGAGCTGTGACTGGTGGGGGGAGTTGTCCAGTCATTCGACGCCCTGAGAGAATGAACCCCACTGAGAGCCAATGAGAGCCGCGAGGACAGACCAATCCCCATGATGATCCAAATCCCACCAATGCTGGACAAGGGCCAGGTTATAAAAGGGAGTGTGGGGCAGTCGCCAGAGTCCTTCTTTGGAACTTGTTTCCAGGGAGCACCCAGTGTGTCATGGGTTTGACAGATTGTAAATTTTTTTTCCCACTTGCTGTGAGAGGACCCAGGCTTATCCAGGGTCTTTCGGGTCCTCCGTCCTGTACTGCTGCTTTCAATAAACAAGTGCTGGTTTTTGTGAGAGAGTCTGTACTCCTTTTTTAACAACCGAGTGGCTCTCGGATAAAGACTCTGGCTCGTCCATAACAATACAGTATTTGAAAGGATGCATTTCTGGTCAGTATTTGGGGATTGAGCTGTTTACCCTCAGTGGTCTGAATAGAAGTCACTCACCAAACCTCTCTTACATGTCTTTTAACATTTATCCTTTAATACGAAACACTGCAAAAGTCTCCATTTATGATCAAAGACATTCTGATTTAGGATGATCAAGATACTAAGTAAATGTGGCTGTATTGTTATTAGAAATCCCTTTTGTAGATGCCTGCATTGAGGATCTGTAAGGCAAAAGTGGGGAATTGGTTGTTGTCCTAGTGGGGCGGTCTGGTCTGGGGCTAAGAATAAATGTAATCAGGTCTGGATATGCCGCAGTGCTTCTCAGATAGTGGATGAGCAACATATAATTGTTTAATGGAAACACCAAATGAATTTTATATTCCTTAGAGAAATCTTGTGTTTTCATTAGATAGTATACCTGCAGCAGTTACTGGAACTGAAAAAAAAGTGGTTTTTCTTCTTCTCAGGCTAAAATTTACTAATCCATGCAATGTGCGTATCAGGTGTTAGTGCCGCTGGGAGGACTTGTTCATCAAATCTGGTGTGAAAGCAGTGTTGCTGCTTGTTGAAGAACTTATTTTTCTAATCTGTTTTCACTTTTCAACCAGCTCACAAAGATAGCAGAAGCTTTTCGCTCTTCCAGTATGTGCTGAATCCACTACATAATTTCAGCTCAGCTCACAATAGACCAGAATTCCAATGTTCAGTCACAGTGATTTATTTTTAAGGAGGAAAAGAGGGAGCAGGGAAAATTCAGTCTTGAAGCTTCATGAAACTCTGTTTGCATTCAATAACAACCAAATCAGGGTATACATTGTTCTCTTCTCATATGTATTTCTTTTGATTTGTGTTAACATTTACTAAATACATGAGGTGAGGAGTTATTAAGTGTGTCAACTATCTACACATATTTAGATTTTAAAATTTCAACATTATTTATTGCATAGGTGTTATACCTGACTTCTTAGACTAATCACTCCTCAATTACAGGGTTTAAACCTAAGAGTTAGCTGTCCAATATGCTAACCAGTCCATTTTCATTCAACCCAGAAGGTGTAAGCGGTGTAAGGATATGGATATGGATACAATCTCTCCCTGGAAGCAGCTCCAATTCCTCTTGTAATTAATGGGAAGACTACAGTAAGGGGGACAGTACATGATACCTTAAAGGACATGAGATGACAGCTTTCACAGTTAGTTTAATGATGCATGCACACAACTAGGGAGTGTGTATACTGTAGTCCTGTAGCCCATACAGCAGACAAGCACGTATGTCTGCCTCTTGCCAGCTCTCAAAGTCTTAATGCTCTGTAACTTGTCACACAGTCTCTAGCAGAACAGTACTGTTTTGACCAGTAGGCCAGATGTCAGTTCACAGATTATGCATCGGGAAGTTTTTCAGTTCTTTGGTCTGATCATTTAGGGACAGCATCCCACAATTCCTTTTTTATTTGGTTTTATTTTTATACCTAGTGGCTATGGCACTGGCATATCTTAGCATTTTGCTAGAAATTACTACTCTTGGTATATAGCTAGAAGATGTACTTGTTTCTGTATATTGTGGCTGCCAATATGCCTTATATACATATATGTATAAGTTTTGGATGAAGTTGTTCCCATGTTACCTTATTAAAATCGCAGAACAGGGAGGCTTTGCAGTATACGTGTTTGGGGGGAGATAGATACCACCATATTATATTGATTGCAGGGAAGAAAACATAATTATAGAGCGAAGCATGCTTTGAGTCTGTCGAGAGGTCTGATTACAAGAGAGCTGAACAAACACCTCCTGAAATAGTAAATAGCCTTCCAGGCACTTGCCCCATTAAGTGTTCTTAGTGATAAGTTTACAGAGAATTCTGTGATGTAATGGATTCAGCTTGTGCTTATCAAGAAAACTAGGTGAACAAATATGAGTGTAATTGCTGCCGTGACATAACCACACTGTGTTTCAGTTTACTTATAAGTGTATAAATGTTGGTGTTATCCATTGAGTAGGTAAAATTGGTCTGTGTGTAGTCATATCCACAATTCAAACACTTTACTTATTAAAATCTATAAATCGAATAACATTGTTTTAACATGGTAGCTTATGGAATGCTGCTGTAATTGTTCCTTAAAAGCAAGAGGATCTTAAGTGTTGATAAAAGAAATGTTTGGAAGAACAGTTGATCCTATATTCAGGAGTTTATCAGGGTTTTTTGCATAACCAGAACTTGGTAGTTTTCTGAGGTTCTGATAAAATCAAAAAAGCATCCTCTTTTAAAAGTATATATTAGTTCCAATTAAGACATTCAGATTATAGCTGTCAAAAGCAAGAATGGGAAATTAATTTTCACAGAATTATATAAGTAAGAAAAGACCTTTAAAATAATTGAGTTCAACCATTAACCTAATACTGCTGAGGCCACCACTAAACCATGTGCATGAGTGCCCCTCTGCATGTTTTTGACTGCAGCCAGGGCTGTTGACTCAACCTCTTTCTGGGGCAACCTGTTCCAGTGCTTGATAACCCTTTCAATGAAATTTTTCCTTATTTCCAATCTGAGCCTTCACTAGGGAACCTGAGGCCATTTTTTCACATCTCAGATCACATCTCACAAGGCAAGAGGCCAACTTGCACCTGGCCTATATCCTCCATCCAGGAAGTTGTAGAAAGTAATAAGGTCACCTCTGAGCATCCTTTTCTCCAGCCTAAACAACCCAGCTCCCTCTTCCTGGGAGTGTCTGCCCTAATCATGGAAACCCAGTTTCTCCAGGGGAATGATGTGTAAAATGACATCGAAGGCTTTACAGAAGTCCAGGGAGACAATGTATACAACCCTTCCTTATCCAATAAACTTGTCACCTTTTTACAGAAGGAGATCCTGTTGGTTAAGCAGCACCTGCCTTTCACAAACACCTGCTATCTGGGCCTTGTTATGTCATTGTACATGCTGTTTGATGACACTTGGGATGATCTGCTCTATGACTTTCCTTGGAACTGAGGGAAAGTGCCACTTCCCCTGGCACTCAGTCTGACAGGCCTGTAGTTCTGAGTTCACATTTTGACCCACCTTGAAGATGGATGTGACATTTGTCAACTGGGACCTCCCAGGTTAGCTTGAACCACTGGTAAATGATGCAACATGGCTCAGCAAGCTCTTCTACCAGCTCTCTCAGTACGGTCCCATAAACGTGTGTGTGTCTAAATGGTGTAGCAAATTGGTTACCATTCCTCTTGGATTATTTGGGCTCCATTCTGCTCCCTGCCCCTGTCTTCCAGCTCAAGAGACTTCTTCTCACAGTACAACTGGTATTAAAGACTGAGAAAATGAAAGTGGTTAAGTACCTCAACTTTTTCCACATTCTTTGTCACTACGTTTCTCACAGCATCCAGTTAAAGATGGAGATTCTTTTTAGCTTTCCTTTTGGTGTGAACGTTTAGAAAGAAAACAGAAACATTTTTCATTGTCTTTTATGTCAGTAGACAAATTACATTCTAGCTGGGCTTTGGCCCTTCTAATTTTCTTCCTACATAACCCCACAACATCCTTGTAGTTCTCCTGAGCTGGCTGCCTCTTCTTTTTAAGGTGATAAACTCTCCTTTCTTTCCTGAGTTCCAGCTACATCTTTCTGTTCAGAGATAATTTCAATTCATTTTTGTATGTGTCATGTTGCTCCATCCAACGTGCTTGATTTTTTTTTTTGTCTACCAGTTTTTTTAAAGTGGATGAAAAATTCAAGCATGAAAAAAGCACCACCAAGCAGTGAATTTTTAACATACCAACAATAATACCTGAATCCTTAACAGGATTTTGTTGATACTTACTGCAAGTACCTTCTTCCAGCAGTGGACCCAAGAATGCCCTTAGTGTGAGAAGATTAAAACTCTGTATTTCTGTGTCTATCAATACTTTAAATTTGCCACTGTCAGGGAGGAACAGGGCTGTTGAGAACTCTGACAACCAAAGTACTTTACTGAAATTGCTACAAAGGCTACATTTTCTTACGGTGTGCACCTATATTTCACAGCATCTAAAATTGTTATTCCTTGCTTTTTTCGTTAAAGAAAAAGGGACAGAAAAAAACAGTGTGATAGCAATGTAGTTTAAGAATCTGTTAATAAAATAAACCCCCAAAAATAACCCACAACATTTTTCAGTGAGGGACTTTTTTGCAATCCTCTGCTATCCAGACAACAAAGGCTGACTTCATATCCTACACAATTATGAAATAGAAGTTTTGATATCTCATGATCCACACTCTATTGTAAATGCTTTCTGCTGTATACACATACACTTTATATGCTATGTGTGTAAAGCTGCCAAATCTGTCTGCTTTGGTTATCATGGACTTACTGAGATTTTGCATGATCTTCCTGGCCAAGATATCAGGCAGGATTTGAAACTGCGAAGGTATTTATAACCTTAGCAATTACCTGAGACAAGGGAAACTAATTGGGGTAATTTACAGGCGAAGGAGTCAGGGTGAATAGAGATTGTCCCAAGACAATCGGGTATTATTAGACAAATGAGAGACAGAACAGATTTACTTCATCCTTCTTTGAGATGCAGAACAAATGGGATTTAGCTGGGCAGTTTTTCAAAAATTATTTCCTCCAGCCCAACTAAAGATAATATTAATAGAAAACCATAATGTGCCATTATTTTGGTGGAACTTCTGGCATGTGTAGATTGGAAAAGGTAGCTTTTCTTTTGAGAGCTGTGGGTGTCAGTGCTTAGGATGTAGTTTCAAGAAAAATAGCTAACTTGTTTTCAGGAGCCTCTCTCTAATGACTTAGTCCATGACCATTGACTTCCACTGGTGCAGGATGTGTGGGTATGCAGATGTGATAGTCAGCCTCTCAGTATCTGTTATGTTAATATATTTGCCTCTGCTTTTGAAAAACCATATTTCTACTACTTGAACCCATTTAATGTCCATCTGTATGAAAAAAATAGAAGTTTTGATTCTAGCCCTAGTAATTCTGAAGGGAGTTAAGGGCTGTGTTCTTTTGACAATCTATCTTACAGAGAAGATATATGTTACTTTTCTTCTATCAACCTTGTCTGGCATTATCAATGACTAAACTCCTGACTAGTTTCCAGCATTTTTTCCTTCTGTATACCTTTCTCTCTTTATGTCTGCTGACAACTCTTTTCTGCTTGTCTACCTGTTCAAATCAAAATTTTAAATTATTAGTGTTTGCTGACTCTTTGTGAAAGATCTGGTTTGACTGCTGGCATACAATAATTGCTTGTTGTTCAAGTTTTATTATAATGGCATGTAAATCTGTAAAAATAGCTAAGAAAATTAGAATGGTCAAATTTGCATATTTTCTGGGCAATCTGTAGATTTTAGGTGCACTCTAATACCACCATCACCAGCAGTTTCTGAGAATGTGAAACAGGAATTCAATGCATTTCTGATGGTAGAAAGGGGCTAGATTGTATTTGGTATAAACATAGTCAAAATTTGTGAGAATTTTTTTTGTGATGTGGGAAAAGAGACATAATAAATTATAATGGGTTTAGCAATTTTCTAAAATGTTTCCTAACTGTGACACTGACTCTATAAACTGAATAATGTGCAATTCATGTTGGATTGCTACAGTTGTTTTCTGCAGCATTAGAAAACTGCTGTGTAATTGAACTTACTACTCAGCAAGTTGTGTGATACGATTATTGACAAGTAACTCTGAAAAATGTTGGAAAGCAAATTTGAAACCTGCATGACGTCTTGGAAAAAACTTAGGTTTCTTTTTCTGATTTGATGGATTTATAGAGATTGTGTAGGATTTTGCATTCTTGTACTCCAATAATTTTAAATATTTATATGTGTTATGAAGATTTTACTTTGAGTTTGTGAACTGGGAATATTTATTTTAACACATTTTTGTAGTTGTGAACTTTTTCATTAGATTTACATGTGCTTATACACAGAATGCTAGGGGTTTTGCATGTGAATACTATAATTTCACAATTATAAGCCGCACCTTTTTGACTAAAATTTTGGTCCCAACCCAGAAGTGCGGCTTACACTCAGGAGGGGCCAATATATGGATGAGGTTCAGAAATTTGCCGACCCGGAAGTGCGAGCCCACAGCAGCCTCAAGCCGAGCCAAGCTGGAACCTGCCCGGCCCTGGCAGCAGGGCCAAGCTGAGCCCGCATGGCCCAAACTGAGCCAGTAAACCCCGCGATCCCATGATTCTGTTACTAATTGACAACTCTGTGAAAGTTGCTCGAGCATCCTCTCTGCGAACGAAAGTGCGGCTAATAATCTGGTGTGGCTTATATACGGACGAAGAACGAAAAGTTGCCGACACCTGGACAAGCGGCTTACAATCAGGTGTGGCTTGTAATCATGAAATTACTGTAATTGTTTGTGTCTTCTGAATACTGATAGAAATTAATTCCTTTTTTAAAATCCTTGCTTTTAATAAGTTAACATCAAGCTATTTCAAAACCAAAGACTAAGTTCTAAGGCTGCAGATTGAAGCTACAAAGCATCAACAGATGGAATAGTCTTATTTTAATCTAAAATGTTGTATAGTACTATAATTCTTGATTTAAGTGAGATTTTACTTTCACTTTATTTCATTATGGAGAGCACAAATAATTTTTCTGTTGCTCTTCCTCTTTTGTTTCCTGTTACAGAAGAAAGGGAACTTAGTAGATAATAATAAAAAATTAATATGGAACAGATTATAAGCAAATTAAAGCCTCAGATATAAGTATTGTCTTTATACCATTTCCTTGTAGAATAAGCTTTCCACTTTATGATGAAATGCTTTATGGATCCTTAAGAATAATGATGTTAGATGAGTTGAAGGTAATGCCTGGCAGCTCAACAGGAGAAACAAAATGGAAGATAAAACATTAATTTGCAGTTTGTTATAAGATGGCTGATTTTGCAATGAGTTAGGTGAGAGAAAGAAATATATTGCAATGTTTCCTGTGTTTGTGAAGGCAGTGTGTCCTTGTCCAGGACCACAATGAGTACAGCTGTGATGAGTCTATGCAGCATGGTGAAATACCTCTTTGAATCTTTGAGATGAGTTGGGACGGCTGGGATTGGGATAGGAACATTATTTTACCTGCCACATCTTTTCTGAGGTAATTCAGGAATTGTAGCATTTTTTTCATCTCTTAGTTTACAATATTGCTGTGCAGATAAAGATTGTTTCCAGACTTACTGGCGGTCAGTGGAAGAAGTGTTGTAAGACTTACATTTTCCTTCATATGTGTTTTTCATCCTGAGGAAGGGGCAGGAGCAGCCCATGATTTTGTCTTTGTTCTTGCTTGTCTGTAACTGATTTACAGGGAGCCAATATACAGGTGGGCAGGATGTGAGGCCCTAGTGTAGCATTCAGTCTCATTTGACTTTAATGTAAGCATAAGATAGGATTCTCTGCTTCATTACAGAAGCCTTTTTCCTCATAGCAAATTAGACATCTGAGTGTCCTTGGCAACTTCAGCTTCCTGCTGACACTCAGTTTTGCCCCATAAGAGTATATTGTACCCTTTAGTGTCCTCTTTACTGTGCCTTATTGTGCTGCCCAGTACCACTCTGGTCATCCTAAATCACATTTTGCAATGTTGGTTTGACTTCTTGTCTTCTGGGTAATTCTGTTTCTATCAACTAGCATTATGCTTGGGTTTGTGTTATTAATACTTTGCTGAAAGACAATGCAATGGTTAAAATAGTAACTTTCTAAGATGGATAGAAAATAAGAAATTGTTATATTTATGTGAGAATGCATGGTCCTATTTATATTCCAGTTTTCTTTTGTAAAAGCATGTATTCATTTTGTAGGAGAACATTCAATAATATTTTAAGGACAACATATTATTCATCAATTTGAAGTATTTTTATGCTCCCATTCTGTGATTCAAGGCTAAATTTGTTGAGTTACAGTAACTATTCTGATAATCTGGTGATTTCACTGAATTTATACCAATTCAAAACGAGAACTGTGCTCCTGGGAATCAGGCCTTCTCTTTCAAATGCTAATGCACTGTGTAAATTGCTGTTCCTGTTTTGATAAAAATCTGACTGTGACAAATTAGCTACCACTCTCCTTTTCATTGAAATTGTCTTGGAACATATGAAACCTAATTTTGTGTTTCTAAAAGTTTGCATGAACTAGTATATACTATCAGCTTTGGAAAGAAAAACAGTTTGACAATCTATTGATATCAGTGGTTGTTTCAGAGAGTTTCCACAGTTTGTTTCTCCACTTGCATTAATGGTGTTGGTAGATATGACACTGAATTCAGTGTTTGCAGTTTCAGTGTGTTATTTGTCTGTATGACCAGCTTTGCAAATTCGAGGGGTTGGTTGCAATCACATTAGTCATGCTCCTTTTATGAAACAATCACCAGTGAGCAGGACTGTGGAAGCTTAATCACTAGCATTCATGTTGAAAGTTTGCATTAGCTGCAGGAATGTAGGCAGAGAAGAAAATTTGGATTAAGTTCTTTTGCAGAGTGGACTTGGAAAGGCTACTTCCTGATGGTATGGCCACCCTGTGCTTTCTTTTTCACTCCTTCTTGTCAAACCATCTTCATCTGGTTTCTGTTAGTACAGGGAGCACTTTCTCATTATATGTACCCTAGTAGCAATGAAGGAATTCAGAGGGAAAATTTAAAAACTAATCCTGCAATTCAGCTGGAGTAACCATGAGGACAATTTCTATGCGAAAGCCAAATAATCAGGCCTGGATTTTTCTTACTTTTTCATATTTTAAATCTAGGGACTATAAGTCTGACCAGTGAAAATCAGATGTAGGTAGTGTGTTTTGTCTATGATGTGAGAAGTTACCGCTAATTTTGTGATTAACAGAAGAATACAGTAATTTCACAACCATAAGGAGCACCTGACTATAAGGCGCACCTGCCGGGAGTCAGCAAAACTCGCAACATTGTAGATCAGATAAGGCGCACCCGTCTATAGGGCGCACATTTTTTTTGCAGCGAGGCTCCACCCCCAGCTCCTCCTGTGAGGTTGCTGGCCGAGGCCCCGCCCCCACCCGGCAGCCATTGGCCCCCGGGCCTGCCAGGACCCAACAGGGATGGCGCCGCGGGCCCCGGGCCTGCCTCCACCCAGCAGCCATGGGCCCCCAGGCCCGCATGGACCCGGGAGGAGGGGTACCGTGGGCCCCCGAGCCCGCCCAGACCCAGGAGGGGGCTGCGGTCCCCCGGGCCTGCCTCCATCTGGCAGCCATGGGCCCCTGGGCCTCCCCAAACCCGACAGGGGTGGTGCCGTGGACACCCGGCCCCGCCTCCACTCGGCAGCCATTGGCTCTCCCGGACCCGACAGGGGCGGTGCCACGGGTACCCAGGCCCGCCTCCACCCGGCTGCCACGGCACTGCCAGCCCCCCGCACGGCTCACAGCTTGCACTTCCAGGGTGGCAAATGTTGCAACTTTGTACTTCATATAAGGTGCACCGGACTATAAGGCGCACTTCCGGGTTTGGGGGAAAATTTTAGTCAAAAGGGTGCACCTTATAGTCATGAAATTACTGTACTCATTTGCTTTAAATTGAAATGAATGTGTTATGAAATCAGTTTGCTATAAAATTTCAGTTTCTCAAATATAAGAGAACAGAGGTGTTTTTGAGTTTCAATTTTTGGAGACCTTAAGTTATTTTTCAGAAATCATGACATTTCTAGGATAAAAGTCAATATAATGGCTTTCTCTGTGCAAAATGTGGTTAGACAGACCAACAGTAAGGTCTGACCTATTCTTAGATATTTAAGAAATGCAGGGTATGATAGAAAATGAAACACATTATGTATAAAATTATTAACAAATACAGCATGATTTAGAGTAAAAATGATATGTAGGTACATAGGAAAGCCAAGTTTAGTTCAATTAAAGAATCTGAGTTCTCTCTAGTCAGTCTTTTCAATATCTGCTTCTCTTTGATCTTTGTAACCTCAGGGCTAGATTATGAGCTTTCAGTCTGTCAGATAATGATTAAAATACTGTGCCATGGCCCCTCTGCAGCAGAGATGGAACAATACAGAAAGGATCTATTTCACCAGGCACACTGTGGGGCCGAAGCCAAGCTTCTGCTTGCCTCTGCCTTTTGCCATTCCATCTTGCCTGACTGCATGGACAAGAGCATACTGGAATCTGGTAAAACTTTCTAATACAGAAAGCTGCAACGGCACAATGAAATGGATTTTACACAGTCTTTCTGGAAGACTGCTGTTGAGTGATTGAAATATGTCTTCCTAGAGGGTTTTGGTGTCATATGACACAGAAATGAGTGACTTCAAAAGATGAGAAATACATTCAGATAAAATAATTGTTACAAATATTACTTTTGAGCTAACATTTGAACCATCTTCAAACTCATAGCATCTCAGGAAAAATAATCCCAGTCAGGTTCTGTGTATCTTTATTTTAATCCATTACCATTAAGTGAAACAGTTCACAAAACCTGTTGCAAGAGTCACACTTAACCACTTTTAGCCTGTGTTGTTTATGTCAATTATACCATCGGTGGTATTTGACAATAATTTCAGTAAACAGTGGGAAATTTTTAGCTTGTTTTGGAAACAAAGTAAATTGTGTCAAAGAGATGGAGAAATGTTTGATAAGTGACATGGAGGAAAATATTGTAATTTGGATACAATTTAAACTAACAAAATAATTTATTATGATTACAGTCTAAACCAGAATGATTTGAAAAATAACAAAGCTTAGTGTTGTGTCTGCCAGTTAAACACATAAAAAGTTATATTAGTATTGAAGAAAATAAAACAGTAGCTCCTGAGGTTGTTCAAGGATTTGAGATTGCTCACTTAAAGCACTCCTGAAGAAAAAAGTGCCAACCGGATTTGTTTTCTGTCTTAGTTAATGCTTGATGACAGTTGACTGCTCTGTGTTATGGATTTTGTAGAGTCATCCCCCTGGGAAATGGGTGGAAGAATGTTATTGATATGCTAGATTTGAAAATTATTTAACTAGTTTCAAAAGAATGAAATAGTTTAGAGAAAGAGAAGGGTATTCTACCTCCTCTTTAAATTATTAAATTTAATCTTTCATTAAATTTAAAAATTTAGATTTATGACAGTTGATGAATGTAAACTCAGGTGTGTGAACATTGATATAGGTGTAATTGGTTTGACATTGGCTAAATGCCAGTGCACCCAGTAAAATCATTCACTCATTCTCCTCTGCTAGAGTTGAGCAAAGGGAGGGGAAATTTTTTTAAATAGGGGGTTCATGAGTTGAGGTAAGGATTGTGAAGAAAACACTTGAAGGGCAAAATAGCCTCAAAAATGTAAAAGGTATAAAGAAATATATTAACAGAATTAAAAGAGGATAATGAAAACTAAAATAAACCTTTAGAACACTTTCCCCCCCTCAACCCTTCTTTCTTTCCCACTGACATCACACGTAGACAAAACATGGGGCTTTTAGTCAGTTTGTCACTTCTGAAAATCTTTCTTCATTTCACTTAGGGAAAGGAGTCTCTTGTTGTCTCATGGGATCCTTCCCATGGGAGACAGTTCTCTGTGAATTTCTCTAACATGGTTCTAATTTTCACGAGTAGCAGTCTCACCCAAACTGCTGTAATGGGAGTCTCTCCCATGGGCAGAGTCTTCCCACAACTGTTTGTGCGGGTCATTAGCTCATCGGGTGTAATCTTTTAAGGCTGAGCTGTTCTAGTACAAAAGCAAGGGTCCTTTATCTCTGGAAGCAAGAGTTCTCTCTCTTTCTCTTTTTTTGAGTTTCTCACTAAATTGCAGCTGTTCAGCATTCACGCGCTCCAGCGTGAGCACCCTTTCTCATGGTATATGAATGCACCTCTCCATCCCCCCATGCACTTTATGAATTACAGGGAAACTGTTGTATTCTATTCCTCACCCAGCTTGCAGAAGAAGAATTGGTGTCCAGGGGTTCGTTCATTCTCAAGTTCTATCAACTGTGAAGTTTCTGTAGAGTTCTGCAATACTGAAAGGTTAATCACATCTTGTCTTCACATCTGAGAATTGTTCGTCATGCTTCTCACCACTGGTCATGTGGTCCCTGCAGTGCCATGGGAACTGTGCCAGCCTACATGGTCCCAGCTCCATTCAGCACCTCTCTTCATGTTGGCTGCCAAATAGGAAAAGATGCTGCTGCTGCTTCTGCCCTCCTGCGCCCAGCACAGCTGGCTAAAAGTGGCTTTTAAATGAAGTTCATTGCGAGCCATGCAGAGATGACAGAGACCACATGGTACCGCCCCGGCCATGCATCCTGGCCACTTGGCTGTCCCTGGACTGGGATGGCAGCACGACCACTTCTTGACTCAGCTGCTCTCAGCCTTGGCCTTGGGGCTGCTTGCAGTGCCAGGATGGCCCCCAGCAACATGACCCAGCTGGGCCTCTCTAAGTAGGGGACCAGCAGCCCTCCCACACCCCTCCAAGGAGAGGGAGAAAGAGGAATTGCATGCCTGTTTTTATTCTTAAATACATCATCATAGAGGCATTGGTAATTTCTTTAATTGGGCCATCTCTAATTGATGATGTCCATCACCAGCGCCTTTAGAGATTGGCTCTGCTGACATATTAGATGGTCAAGGAGCTTCTCTCTCAGAAGCAGCCTCTGTGGCTTCCTCTGCCCCCAGTAAAAACCAAGTTGTGTTATGCTAACATAATAAGAAAAAAATTATGCTTATTCAGATGAGTTAGTGGTTAATCTGAGTAATCTTCAAGAGGAAATCACTTGTAGAGAATATTCACATTTAGTACTCTACACTCTGAATAAATTTATTTTTCTTTGACATTTTTCCAAGTTGTTGGCCTTATTTTTTCATACATAGGAAAAGAAATCTCAGTCTTTACTGTATTGGGTTTCTTTTAATATATATGAATTTTCAGGGCTATGTTCAGGGAAATGTCTGAGGAATATTCATTAGCTTTAGAAAAAAGTCTTCAGACTGGCTACTTTCGGATTGTAAATGGTTTTTACCTTGTTATTTTCTCCCCTAGTAAGCTCATTGGAAGAGCACAGATGTGAGAACTGAGTTTACTAATCTTCCACTCTGATCTGATCAAAATGAATATTGATTTTGTTCATTCTGATAGGAGAAGTTCTACAGAATGCTTATGCAAAAGCATGAGGGGGAGGCAAAAACAGGTTTGAAAGCAAGCACACTAGTCTAAGTTATCAGTAGCAGGATCAAGTTGGGGATCTTCATCATCACAACTCATCTATCCTCTCTTGAGTCATGATAGAATCACATCATTCAAACCATTAACAAGAGCCAGTGATGTGATGGACTCCTTAATTGAATGGATAAGCACTGGTGATTTTCTATTAGAATATTATTGTTTTCTGTAGCAGTTTTAAACATTTGTCAGCTGTTGGGTTTATACCTCCTCTAAAAGATGCCATATGGGCCACATTTTCCTATTTTTAAACAAGTTTTTGAGATACAATGACCAGTGCCCTCTCCAACAACAGACAGTACCAGACAGCTTCCTCTGCTGCACTGACTGCAAGGAATCCCTTCTCCACACGAGAAAGTCTCTTTCGCTATGTCTAGCAATGACATGAGGTGGTATAGAATAACCTCCAGGCCCTATCCATGGCCCTCCTGGCTACTGTAAAAATTGACTCTGTCCTGGCCAGAACCAGGACACCATTATAGAAGGCTTCTAGATCAGTCAGGCATGATTTGCCCTTAGAGAAGCCTTGCTGGCTTCTTGAATCACCTCCTATTCTTGTGTGTGCCTTAATATCCCTTACATGGGCATCTGCTCCATGGTTTTCTGATGCTCAGAGGTGAGGCTCAAAGGTTCTGTATTTTCCTGACTCTACTTTCTTCTCATTTTAAAAATAGGAGTGATGTTTCCTTTTAAAGTCACCAGGAACTTTGTCTGACTGCTCTGAATTTTCAAATATGATAGAGAGTGGCTTGGGAAAAGCACCAGCCAGTTCCCTCTGGACTCCAGGTTGCATACCAAGCCTCATAGACTGGTACCTCAATTTCATCAGGTGGACACAAACATGTGCTTGGCTTTCAGAGATCTGTGAAAGGAATGCTGCTCCTGCAAGCCCATATAGAAGTTCAAGGGTTGATATTTTTTTTCAGTTGGATCCTTTGGATCAAATCTAAAAGGAATCAAAGACTCTAATAGTCTTAAAATTATAAAAATAAGTATTGAATTTGAGATAACTGATTTAATAACTGAATAATCAGGGAAGCATTGTCAAAATAAAATCATAGGCATCCAAGTACAAGGTTTTGACAGCTTGATAGAATAGTCTCAACAGTAATACGTCTAGTTATGGACTTACCTGTACAAAAAGGATGTGGACATAGAGGAGCAAATATCATAAAAGGATATGAAAGTGATGGAGGAACTGAAGCATTTGTCATATGAGGGGATTGACAGAGCTGGGGCTGTTCAGAAGAGCACTAGGCTCAGAAGGATCTTATCCAAATGTGTAATCACGTGATGTGGGAAATAAAGAGAATGAAGCCATATATTTCCTGGTGATGCTGAGTGAAAGGATAAAAGACAACAGGTACTAACTGAAATGCAGGAAATTCCTCAACACAGGATTTTTCTTCACTTAAGAAAAGACTTTTTGGGTTGTTGAATGCTGGAATAATGACCCAGGGAGGCCTTGAAGTATTCATCTTTAGACATAGCTAGTTGAGGTTGGAGTTGGAACTCTGAGCTGTGCAACAGCCAGAATGTGAAACTGGATGCATAAGTGAACTGTATTTTCAGTACTGATGGGCATGATTTGTCCATTTCTATAAAGATGGAAATACATTATGTAATTGCACAAGAAATATGCATGATTTATAAGCTGAATGTAGATTGAGCACACACTATATGCTATTTACAGCAAGTATGGGAATGTTGAAGGATTGCTATACCAGCCATATGTTTGACTTTTTGTTACATGACTGAAAAAAATGAGGTGTCATTTTTGTCATTTTGTCAGTCTAAGAAATAGGTCTTATCATTCCCAAGAAAAAAACTGTAAGAATTATTTGCACAGTTAAAAGACAATCTCAAATGGTTATGATCCTGTGAAAATAAAAGGTAGGAGCTCTGGTAGAAATTAATAAAAACTAGTACCAATTTCCCAAATATTGTTCGATAGACTAAGACATTGTGATGATACATGAAGAATGAGGTTGTTATTTGTCTAGTTATTTGCATGAAGACTCTAATTTTCCAAATGAGCAATTCCATTAGCTAGACTGGAGTTTGTGAGATATTTTTTCCTTTGCAAGTTGCAAAGGGAGTAATTCATGCTAGGTTTTTATTCTGGGAAAATTAATGTTAGGCTTGGCATTGTTGTTGGATTGTTTGTTTTCAGGAAATTTACTCCATTCCATGATGCATTTGAGAAGTTTGTTTCAAGACACTTAGTCAAGACTCCTTCTTGCACTTTTGCAATAAATAGATAGTTGAAGAAGTATCATAATGACAATAACCATTTTGACAGTCATCACTGAGGGGAGAACAACTAAGAATACAGTCTAATTTATAGTCAGAGCTATGATAGTATTTAGTAGTAATCCCTGTCCTCCATAATTATACCACTGCAGCAGTCATCCTTTCCCCTTTCCTCCTACCTGTCCTGAAAATATTGGGAAGTGTAATACAGTAATTCCCCACTCCAAATGTATGGTGATGTTGAAAGGATATATCTTTCTGTGTTTGTTGCAGTAGCCTTTGCCAGGCAAACACGGGGCATATTGTAAAGCCTTTGTGTGGATGATACAATTCCTCCAAAACCATCTTCCCCTTGTCCCTGGCATGTAGTTTAATAGATAAGGTCTCCTAGGTACCAAGGCTGAGCCGAATTCCTTAAGAATTTGGTCACTCTCCTAACACCTTGGAAGATAATTGGTTAGAATTAGTTTGTGTAATTGGTCAGTTTGCCTTTATAACTTTTGGCTTAGACTGGATGCTTTTCTTTGTATAAACTTTCTATTGGCTGTAGTTGAATTCCCCTTGAACCTATGAATATGACTGTCTTCCCTTTGTCTCCGGGGATGCTGTTTGACCACCCTTCGCATGAAATAAACATTCTTGTGGAATGCATCAAGTAAGGCCTCCAGTCTTTCTCTGCTGGCTAATGTAAGCTCCTGAGAGATGGCTGATCGATATTAGCACTCTCAGGTCCTGGTAAAACAACTACCAGGAGAAAAAGAAAGCTTACACCTTTGCACAGCACCTGAGGGGTGACAGAGACAGTATTGTCATGTAGAAATGTTTCTTTGAAAATCCAGCTTTTAATTTATTTTATCCCATGTTAAATCAAACTCACAGGTTAAGATACACCTGATTAAAATCAGTTTATAAAGGTTGAATTTGGCTAGAATGATACTGCATCCAGATAATGTCAAAGTGAAGATCCTTGGAGTGCATTTTTCTCCTACATTTTAAGTTCTTTGTTGTGATGATCATTGGCCTCTGTTGGAAGTGAATTGTTCGACTCAAAATACAAATATTTTTCTAAGTTATTTTCTGTAAATGTAAGAAAACAGTGATAGTATTATGGCAACCTGAAATAGCTCCTGGTCCTGCAGGACCTTGTCACTGAGTCCTTATACCTGAGTCCTTCTCTTTATCTTTTCCCACTGTAGACCAGTTATGAGTGAGCTCTTGTGGTCACTGAGTAAATCCTCTCATGCCCAGGAGAGTACCACTCAGCACTAATTTACATGGCAGGTCTACAGTTATGTAGTCACTTGAGAAGTAGAGATGTCTTTGTTAGGGTGAGGATTTGAATTGGTGAGCCAGGTGTGTCACACTATTTTCTGGTCATTTGTCTTATTTATTTGTGAGCAGCTGCTGTTAAGGGTGTGTGGTTGGTGTACTTTGAAAATGAGTCATTTAGGTCATACTGAGACATACAGGACAAAAGAAACCATTACAAAAAGAGTTGCAGCTACTGATGCTCTGACATGCTCAACTAGTCAGGCACAGAAGTTGGCCAAACCATTGGAACAAAAATGCTTTATATCCTATGGAAAAAATATTTCCTTCAAATTTAATTTTATAAGTATTTGGATTCTTTTGGAGTTTCTCCATCAGCTAAGCAAAAAACTCATTGGCATTCTCACCATTTATGGTTTGATCCGTGTATGTTTCAGTCAGCAAAGATAGCATCCAGCAAAAAATGTGCTGTGTTAACAAAACATGAATTATTTGGATATGTAAAAAAGAATGCATTGCACATATGTAATTGCACTTTGGTGATCCTTATTTTCAGTGTGTGTTAGAAATTAATTTTGGTGGAAGTGTATCACAGTTGCTGATAGCTGTCTGATTTATGCATATGTTGTCTGACCAATGCAGCATCAAACTGTAAAGGAAGTGTTTCTTTGGTCAGTATTTCATTTTCATAAGGGCTAACATTAGGATTAGCCCATTAGCAGGATTATAAAACTTGAAACATGCATGGTAATAAATCTTCTCCAATTACCAAGTTCTAAAAGCATTTTACTGGTAATTTCAGTGCAGTGGCTCACTCACTGATTTGAGAATCCATCCTTCTTTGTAAATAGAGCAGAGATTGCCTAAGGCTGGGTCCACCTGCAGAGGGAGAGGTTGTCCAAGTGAAATGGCCTGATGGAAAACTGTATGGTGCAAAGTATCTGGGAACAAATACAGCTCACATGTATCAGGTGAGTATCTATGTTTATTACCACACACTTTCTTTTCAGTCTTTATTGTAAATTACTCATTTGGTTCTAGCATTGGAGTGGCCTGACACACCTTCAAAGATGAAGGCTGACGTGTGAACTCTTATTGTAACTGTTACCACACTTCAACTAATGTGTAAAACTTTCTAACCCAGTAGTGAGTGCTGTGCACTATTTGGAAGCGAGGTTTCACTTGGTCTTACAAAATCAAGGAAATTACTTGTCTACTAAGAACTCAGGTAAACAGCTGGAACATTAAGATTGAAAGATAAGATTTGTTATTTTCTGCATGTTATTTGCTTTCATTTGATATCAGCTAATTATACAATTAATTAAGTATTGGTATGAGCCTACAATGAACCTGAGGTATTTCGTAAGAGATTGGAAGGGAGGACAGTAAGAAGAAGAGCATAGCATTCATTTGTCTGAGGCATTTTTGAACTAATTAATCTAAGGAGCATTTTATCCTCAGCAAAGGCAAAATGGAACTGAACATTGAAGGCAAAGCTAAAAAGCTGACTTCTGATTTCAGAGTAACAATTACTGGTTTTTTATGGGCTTGCCTTTGAGAAAAATCAGTCAGCAGCTTTGAGTACCCAAGTGAATGTTGGAAACTGCAATAAAACAATCACAATAATAATAGCGCTTCTGAAAGAATGAGAATCTAGATACATTTCTTTTATATATATGTAATCATTTTCACTTACGTAACTCTTTTCATCAGGGGGCCTCACATTACTGTACCAAAATGGCAAATTTACTATTATATCTCTAGATAAATTAAGGCACAGGGAAGGTAAATTACTTGCTGCATTGACCTTCTCACTTTGCCAATGGCTTGCAATTGAATTCAAGTCCTCAAATGCCTAAAGCCTTGAGCTAGTCTCTAAATCTTACCTCTTCCCTTTTATTTAGCAGCTGTATTATGTTGTGAAGGTAGAAAGTTCTTTACAAAGTATGAAGATTATTTTTCTATAGTAACATTAATCTTCAAATCATTTAATCTTTTGAACAACTAGTCTTCTGAGGAATATTGTGAGGTGAATTAGATGTATGTTGTCTCTCATATTTGAAGGAATTTGACATAGTCAAAACAAACAACTTTGTCTTATTTTAGACCTCTTGAACAACATGATGAAATGAGTTTTGTTTAAGGGAAATGGATAAGCATGTGAAGGCTCAGCAAGATTTAGAGTTCCTCAGCATAACAAACATAAATTCCTGTAAATTGCCTTTAACAACCCCCTATCATGGGGGGAAATTACAAAGTTTAAAGATTAGAGGGAGTCCATATTGCAATACATAGAACTGTAGAGACAAGCAAGTGTTTTGTCTACAGGATGAGTGAGGAGGCTGCCTGTGGCCACATATTACAGAAAATTTATGACAAGGAGGGTGTAAGATTATCTTCATGACATATTAGTAGTTCTTCCTATGGTCTTTCTAAAGAGTGTCTGAAAGCTGCCAGGACTCACATACACACACACACAAAGCTTTGTTGTCATCTGGTGCAATCTGTGTTGCACTTTTGAGATTCTTTTATGCAGTCTTGTGTGTGATTTCTTAGATCTCATAAGACAGTTCTAGTTGTAAAACTCTGTGAATTTTCCTCATGTTCATCAGACATTTGTACCACATGTGGTACTTGAGCATGCAGAAGCTATGGCGCATTGCACCAGAATTTGTCGTACAGTTTGACATTTGTCAGCCAATCTCCTACACAATCCCTAAGCAGAGCTAAATCTGCCAAATGAAACAGGTGCTCAAGTTAAATTATTAATGTGATCCACATCTGATTTCTTGATGATTTCTGATACTGAGTTTCACAGTTGAGTCAGGGTTTATGAAATTACCCATTCACTCCATTAATTGCTTTCTAACAGCTTTCCCTTTAATTTTTTATGTGCTTATAGAAAAAACATCTCATGAAGATAGTAACATATCATGCAGACACAGTACAGCAGCAGAATCCAACTGAAATAACTTACTTGATAAAACTGCTTATTTGAAATGTAGAATCTGCAATCTGACTTGAATTGGAACTATTAGAGATGGTGGGTTTATATTTTGCATGAATCATGATGCTATTGAAAGTCTTAGAGAACCTCTTGTGTTTACTATGAAGTGTAGGCAAATTATTTCCAGTGTGATATGCAGGATTATACCCAAAGAGCTTCCATTTATTCTTCACTGTAAATGTGAAATTTATTTTATATTGCATGCATGACAGATACTCTGGTATGAAACATTTGCATCCTACTGCACATTGTGAGTAAAAACAAATATACTGACCATTTAAGAAGAGATTTTCTTATCACACTGATGGAGTGTCAGAGTTAATTTCCTACTCAGTTTTTTCACCAGGGATGCAAAAAACATTATTACCAACTGTATTATGCAAAAAATTACCAAATGTACTGTGCAGGAAGGAGCAGGTATAGCAGAAAGACTGTTCCTGTATCATGGATTGCCATCATTTAATTAAACATGGTTAAGGCAAACCAAGTAGGCTTATGGGGTTAGTAACAGGAGCACAGAGGAGTAAGGATGATTCTTGTGACTTTTTTATCCATTTGTGTGCTCTATAATTTTAAATGCATTCCAGATTTGTGCAGCCCTATTAGTTGCATTGGAAAAATTGTTTTTAAAGAAGTTAATAGATCATAGTCTGTATCCTGACTTTTAAAAATAGATATATGGATTTTTCAGCTGTTCACATATTAATCTGACATACTCAGCTATAGCAAGCTTTTAATTTGAAACTAAAATCCTGGTCCATTTACAAGTTAAAATGCATGATTTTTCAATTTTATCTCTAATGATACTTTTGATAAGTCAGTATTCTCCTCTGTTTGTATTTGTGCTTATTCTTCTAATCAAGTGTGCTGTAGTCATTCACATAGTCTTATTCAATCACATAAGGAGGTAGAATGGGACTTCTAATTTTATATCAAACTTTAAATTATAGTTTCTGTGGGAGCTAAACTGCAGTCATAGATAATACCTGAAATTCACAACTGTTAGATGAAGTATTAAAATAGAGGAAAAGATCAGCAGCTACTGGAAAAGCTTAAATGCTTCAAAGCCTCAGCATTTTAACATTCCCCACACCTAGTTACATTTCCTTTCTCATTTTCTGCTAACGGGGTTCATATTGGATTAAATCTAAACCTAAGCATGATAAAGCTTTTCATCTTCTGAACAGAGCATTTAAAAGAAATTCCATCAGATTCAATAAAATTCTGTTAACTGGTATTTCCTTAGTTGTCACTCACACTTTCTTTTGACATGGTCTTCCTCAACCTTGAATCACAGGAAGTAAAAATTAATTTTTTCTTTATTAGAAGCAAGTAAAAAAATTAGTGACAAATAAAAATGACACAAAGACATTTTAATATGTCAGTCCTGCAGAATAATGTTGCCTGTCTTGTTACTGTTCAACATTCCTAATCTAAAAGATTTTGCTTCATTATATATGAGTCAGTGCTGATTTTTAAGTCTCTTTTCTTAGATATTATTTTCAGTGTAGGTATGTGTTGCAATTCCTAAGAAATAATATTTTTTATGTTTCAGCCTAATTTCAGCCTAAAACAGATAGTAAAATGTCTTTATATATATCTTCTTTGCTTACATTTGTATTTTTATCTGGAAACATTTCCAGGAACTTCCTGCAAGAGTTAATTATTATTTTACTTCAAATACACTTTTTTTTTCAATTAGGTGGAGTTTGAAGACGGCTCTCAAATAGTAATGAAGAGAGAAGAAATATATACATTGGATGAAGAGCTTCCTAAGAGAGTAAAAGCACGTTTAGTGAGTATTTGCTGATGCTGCCTTTATGATATGCATATGCATATACATATACATATACATATACATACACATACACATATACATATACATATACATATACATATACATATGCAGATACGTATACGTATACATACATATATATATATATATGTATACACACACACACATATATATGTATATATGTATAATATAAACAGAGTCATGTTTTGTGAAGCCTGTGATAAATCAGCCCAATCAAGAGATGTGTCCATTTGCTAGTGATATGATTAGTTTTTCTTCCAGTACAGATAAATGCTGTTGTCAGGTGTAATTATTTTCTCTTAAAAGGGACATCGTGTTTGTCTACTCTGTCAGATCAGGAAAGATCAAGTTAATAAACACTGAAATTGAGAAACATTCTATTTTTTCAGTGTGCTTATAACAGGTATAGTTCTTTAAAAACTTTCCAGCTTCTCAGAGCTTTGTGATTTTAAAAACCGTGATTTAATGAAAAGTCAATTAACTTCTTGTAAGAAACAATGTGGCTGATCTAAACTCATTAATGTTGCTGGCAGGATTTATCATAACTTCACTAGTCTGGTTTAAAACTGACATTTGCTACTTTTTAAAAGTTTCTTGGTCTTTCAAACAACATCCACCAGCTACATTTTTATGTATGTATGCCAAGTGTTGAACATCACAGAGAGCATAACTCTTAGAGTTTGAAAACGGAAAGTTCTTCCATACATTTTTTGGAGGAGATGACTGGTTTTTACCTGTCTTAAGACAGTTCTTTCTAATGCAAAGTGCACTGGTCAAATATTCTGGGTTAAGAAACCTTTATGTCAGTGAATTTGGGATAAATGCACAAATCTTTCAGTGTCCTGACTAGGGTTAAGATAGATGTCTTGGAAAATGTTGAAAGAACCATGTGATTATATTTAATGTTTTTTTTTTATACCCTTTATACTATTGCCATTTTTTTGCAAACTATTGCGTTCTCAGGGTATTTATAATAATGGAGTTTATGCTATTGTTTTTGAAATTATTTTAGAAATCAATATTTATTTATTTGTTTGTTTGTTTTTTTAACTTCATTAGGGAGTTAACTATAGAATATAAACATTAAATTTGGTCAGCTGAATAAAACACACCACAGCCTTTGCTGAGACCTCGGTATAGTTTAAACTAGTGCCTTATATTCTACAAATATGTAGGTTAGTCCTAAAAGCACCTCCTTCCCCATGTCGTGCTGAACACAGTGCGAGTTTAAGACAGCCTATGATCCTGTTCCTCTCTATTGAAATAAAAGGCACCAGTTCCTTCTAAATGATGTTTTTCTTAATCTTGGACCAAACAGCAACCCTGATCCTTTGCAAATTGAGGCAGTGTCCAGGTTTCTTTTCGGGCATCCATGATGTAGTACTTTGCATTTAAAACTTGCTTGAATAACACAAGGTGGTGAAGATTACATGATACTGCTAGGATCAAACCTGCCCAACAGCTGCATCAGTTCCATGTCACTGTTTTCTCACCTGGAATTAGCATGCCTGTGTGATCCCTGGATAAAATCCAGACTAACAACAGCTGTTAGTTACGTGTTTCCAAGGAATGCTACAAATGTGGAGAATTTAATACTGAATTGGACATGCAAAATACGGAATGATAACAATTGTATATATGTGTAATTAATGTCTGGTTTTAGTCAACAGCTTCTGATATGAGATTTGAAGACACATTTTATGGAGCACATATTATCTTGGGAGAGAAGAAAAGGCAGAGAGTATTGAGTTCTCGCTTTAAGAATGAATATGTGGATGATCCAGGATACCGCACCTTCTTAAAAAGCTCGTTCCAGAAGAAATGCCAGAAGGGACTGTAAAGGAAGCAAGAGAAGGGGTTCTCGATTAAAAAGCATGCAGCATTATTTGCAGTTGGGTTTTGTTTAACTGAAAACTCTGTTTTACAGTGAACTAATCCATACACCAGCCTTGTAATCTGAAGTACTTGAGTTCTGATTTCATCAGTTAATGTATTTAAGAATTTGTAATATTTTGCATTATAAAACCAGGGGGAAAACCAAGAGAGATTACTAAATAATATGCTGAGGAAAAGTTTCAGTCCTGTTGTTATTGAAATAAGTGATAAAATTCCCTTTGAATTCTTTGATTCACAGTTCTGAGAAGGAGACATTTTAGTAAACAGAGATAATGTTAGTGGCTCACTTTCTTTCTGCACAGAGGAGAGAATGTTAAGTTCAAAAATAGCAGTTTTTGTAAAATCTTCAGCACAGCAAGGGTATTTTGTATATTTAAAGAGACAGATTTTGGCAGGTATTTTTAAACATGTTTTTCATAAAGTCTTAATAATAGCTACTTGTAAAATATTAATTTCTTTCACTGTATGTATAGAAATTAAAGTTGAAATATATATGCTTACCAGCTTAGTTTTGAATGAATATATTATGGCTTTTATTTTGAAATAATGTTCTAGCAGTGAAATAATGTTTTAAAATAAATAAATAAATACTTTACTACTATTGCAACATTTTCCCTGTTGATGTGATTCTGAACCCTGTTGTTTCATACCTACAGGAATCAGGAATATATGCTATGTTTCCCTGAAACAGAATATAAACACAGACACTCACATAGCTTAGTGTTAAAATTCAGAGTTGATAAGTACTGTACTTTCATTTCTTGTCTTTGGGATCTTGACCTTTTTGGATGCTTCACAGAAAGCAGAAAGTCTGAATTTGTCTGAACACTTGGGTATGTGAACCTAGAAGGGAGTGTTATCAAAGTGACATGATCTATTTCTTGTAAATTGGACAGTCAGCAGGATTTCTGACTGTCTGCCACAGGAAAAAGAGCCCTCCAAAATCCAATTTAAATCCAAGCACTACTGTTTCTAGAGTTCTGCTTGCAAAAACCCTGAATATATGGACCCAAAGATTTTTCTGTACAAAACCCCAGTCCTTTATATGCTGAGGCATACAGATCTTTGTTTCACTGAAGCCCTTCCATGATTATTCTTATTTTTTCAAGTGGACAGTAAAATCTTTTCAATTGCTATGACACCTCAAGTGACAGTGTAAGTTTTCTGTGTTACATTAACTATCTTTTCTTGTACCATGAAATCACTCAGAATCCCTTTAGTCTAAGAAATCTCTTAGCTGTAACAATTGAAATGTATATCTAATTGATAACACTTTCTCTAAAGGCACTGGGTTGTGGTGTATGCTGTCTGGCATATTTCACAGTATCAGTGCTCTTTTTGGTATTCTAAAGAAAAGATTGAAACTAATGATAGATTTGCAAAATGCAAGATTGTGGCTTCCTTCTGTAGTTACGTGTGACTGATAATCACATTTTATGAGTTTTGTGTGACTGGCTTTTTGTAGTGGGGTCTACAGGGGTGGCTTCTCTGAGAAGCTGCTGGAAGCTTCCAGCAGAACCAATGCCAGCTGGCTCCAAGACAGACCCACAGTGGAGCTGTGCAAACAGCTTCAGGGTGTGCCTGAAGGATTGTACCCAGTGGAAGAGTGACACATATTGCAACAGTTCATGGAGAACTGTTGTTGCCCATGGGATGAGCTCACACTGGAGAAGTTAATAGATGGCTGTCTCCTATAGAGAGAACAGACTGTGTTGGAACAGACTCCTCTCCCTGAGGAGTGATAGGGACAATGTGTGATGAACTGACCATAAGCCCCATTCACTGTCATCCCCTGGGTGGAAGGAGGAAGAGCCCAGGAAAGAGGGAAATGTGGAGGAAGGTGTTTTTAGAATTTGATTTTACTGCTCATTTTCCTGTTCTGATTTTGTTAATAATAAATTCAGTCAATATCCCCAGTTTGTCTTGTTTTGCCTGAGATTGTATTTGGTTTGTGATCACTCCCTGTCCTTAATTCATTAGCTTTTTGTTATATTTTCTTCTCCCTGTCCAGCTATAGAGCTGAATGACAGACTGGCTTTGGTGAGTGCCTGGCACTCAGTCGGGGTCAACCCACTACACCTAATTACTGATTAGTTTCAAAATACTGTGTTCTGTGATAGGAAAGCTTTTATAGTTGTCAATGAAGGTTCAAAATAACTATGACATTAATAAATGGCTAAATACATATTTAAATATTTTGTAATTGGACAGATGATGCTATGTGGTACAAGAGAGACTAGAAATCAAATGCATGTTCTTTGCCTGGGTCTGGTATAACCTATTATGACACCATGAATAAACCCCATATCTCTGTAGAGTAGATCTTTCTCTTCTTGGGATCATCTTGGAATTTGCTGAGTAAAGGGTTGCAATTTTTTAAAAAAAATTAATGCAAAAAATTGTCTGTTTTCCCCTTCTGGCTTTCATCAAGATCTTTAATTTGGAAGTTCTCTAAGGCACTGAAATTATTTCTGACCTTTGTAAGGTACTAGAAAACTTCTGAGTAAATGAAAAGTGTAATTGTCACCATTGCAATTCCGTGTCTCCTGTTTCAGGACTCGTGGTCTTTGCAAACTGAATTGGCTAAGCAACTGGCCTAGAAAGACAGATGCCGTTTGCTTACAATTCCTGAAAAGCTGCATTTTTCTGTTCCACAGCAGATACTGTTATGGACCATTCAGATATATAATATAGAGAATACACTGGTGTGGAATGCTCTGTGAAACCAGGAGCTGGCCACAAACTGAATCAGGTAGATGTACACCAAAACAGGGTTGCTCATTATCCATGTAACCAAGTCTCAGTAGCCAATTTCTCCAGTAAAACACCTGTGTGTGTTAATTTTCTGGTGTTAGAGACAGATACATCTTTTCTAGTGAAAAAGCATGCCAGCATTCATGACCATTTCAATTACGGTGTCTGTGTGAGGAAGCATGCAGCAGGGTAGGAAAACTGAAGCCCTGTTAAAGACTGGCTAACTGAATTGGCATGGTATTCCTGACAGTAAAAAAAAACCACAAAAATTGAATGTTAATAGCAAGAGAGTGCAGCATGCTCCAGGATAGGACAAGTCATGTTTGTTCTATTGCCTGATATGTACAAGAATGAAGTAGATGTTCTTTACAGTCATAAGTCCTGAAGGTCATGGGTGAGAACACAAAGTAGTGATTTGGTCAGGATACATCAAAATTATTTTTATTCTCTATTGATACTTCACCCTGGCCTGGCCCAGCCTTCCTCACCTACTCTGCAGAACTGGCCTAGGGTGCTATATCATGAGAATAGATAAATACCAGAGGCTCTTACCCCAGGGATATTACTCTTCAGTTTATTCTTGTGGCTTCCATGTGGCAGAGCAGGGAAAGAGAGCTAGGAAAGGGT
>PYHW01009486.1:3806321-3816977 GCA_013186435.1 Turdus rufiventris | reverse complement strand
AAATATGGGAATTAGGAATAACAGTTCTTTACTAGGGAAATTAAAATAGAAATACAGTACTACAAAGAAACAAACCCTGACAAAGTCACAGTACAGCCTGACACCCCGTCAGGCAGGGTGTTGGTAGCAGTCCCATTAAATGGTGATTGCAGTCCTCCTATAGTGACAGATGTGATTCAGTTGAAGCAGTGGTCCTGTAGAAGGTGCAGTTTCCTTCCGGAGGTCCAGTGGTGATGTGGAGAAATCCAGTTTCTCTCTGGATTCCAGTGGAGAAAAGGGGCTACCTTAGTGTCCCAAAACCTCTGTTTTTATCTTGGTAAGAAATGTTGGGCTCTTCCCTCTGGCTGGAGCAACTTCCAATGGGATGAAGTAATTTTATCAGTCACACAGTGGGACTCAATGGGCCATTAGCAGAAAATGACTCGCTGGAGGAGGGCTGGGTTGTGAAAAGATAAAGAACAATGCCTCGCCTGGTTTAAATGGATGGCCCATTAGCAGAATATCTCCCGCAGAGATAAGGATCACTGTCCCCACCTTCAACAGATGGTGATAGAATAGATACCTTTTATCACACTCTGTATTGTAACGTGCGGCTTGTAATCAGGTGCACCTTATATATGGACAAAGAATGAAATGTTGCCAACACCCAGAAATGTGGCTTATAATCAGGTGCGGCTTATACTCGTGAAATTACTGTATATGAGTTCACAGAGCAGTCCTGGCCATCATTGTGAAAAGTATCTTTGTGATTTAATTTTCACAGAGAATCATAGGATGGTTCAGGTTGAAGGGGCCTTTAAAGCTCATCTAGTCCAAGCCCTGCATGGGCAGGGATACCTTTCACTAGAACAGGTTGCTCAAAATCCCACCCAGCTTGACCTGGAATGTTTCCAGGGATGACACATTTAAAACCCCTCTGGACATCATGTTCCGCTCTTTCATTACTGTCATTATCATATGATGCAATTTTTCCCAAACTAATCATAGCAATATAACAATTCCTCTGTTCTTCTCTACTTGGGGATGTGAGCTTGGCTGCATTTAATGAAGACAGGTTCTAGAATATATATTTGATGTGTCATATGATTTCCTAAGTTTTCAAATATTACCTTCTCATCATTTAATAATTTAATAAATAATTTGATAATCACAAACGCATTGAGGGATAGTCCTCCTCTGCCACCCAACCCCTCTAGCCTGCAAATATTAGCAACACCTGAGAGAGCTATGTAAAAGAAATAATAACAGGAAAAATAGTTTTGAACTCTGCTGTAAGTCTCCTATTCTTTCACTTTTCTATTTGGACACATCATACACCCTCTATATGTATGTTTTCCTTTATTTGTCAGATCCTTTTCCTAGTGTGACATAATCAACCAGAGCAGTGCTATGCAACCATATGTCCTGCCTCAGACTTATCTGATCTTTGTTTTGCTGGCAAGCAGAGAGTTTTTCTCTGTTCTTGCCCATGCAGTGAGATCACTTCATTAACCTTCCTCCCTGATTCATTGGAAGGGTACAATAGACTTGGCATAGTGTGTTGTCAGACAGAAAGGTTTTCTAATTTAAATTTTGAGGAAGTTGGATATCTGGAAGCTGGTTGTGTCAGTCAGTGGAGAGATCCAATTCCTAAACATACTCTGTCTGTTGGAACAGGATGAAGAAAATGAAGTAAAATTCTCTTTTTATTTGTGGGGTTCGCATTTTTTGCATTTTTTTTTGTATGGGGGTTTTTGATTGTTTTTATATGCTTGATTTTGGCTTTGGATTTTTGCATAAGTTGAATCAATAAATATACAGCAATTTCATGACAATAAGGCACACCGGACTATAAGGCACACTTCCCCAGGAATTGGCAAAATTTGCAACATTGTAGATCATATAAGGCGCACTTTTTTTTTGTAGTGAAGATCCGTGCCGCACACAACAAAATAACGAATTAGTAATGGAAACCTGCAATCGTGGAGTTTACTGGCAGGTGCACAATTTGGAAACATTTTTCACAGATCAGCATAGGTTTCAAAGGCAGCCCCAGGCACGCTCCCCGTACAGTGGGCCCTGGCACTCCTGCCCGCCCCCGGTACCGGTTGGCACGGCTCGGCGCAGCCGCGGGGCCGCCTCCCCCTTGCAGCTCCATGCTGCCGCGGTGCTGTTCCCCCTCACAGCGTGGAGCGGCTGTGCTGTTCCCTCGCTCAGCTCGGTGCTCCTGCTGTGCTGTTCCCCCCTCGTGGCTCCGTAGAGCCACCCTGCGGCCCATCCCTTGCTCAGCTTGGCAGCACTGCGGCTTCTCGGCCCCTTCCCCGCGGCTGGCGCCTGTGCTGCCACTTCTCAGCCCCTTCCCCGTGGTTCCTCATGAGCCTGGGGTGCCGCCGCCCGGCTTCTTGTTCTGCCTGGGCCGGTGGCAGCTCCCCCCCTCCTCCCGTGTCTCCTGCTGGCTGTGGCCGCCCTCTCTCGCCCCACCTCGGGACTCAGCGCTCCCATGGCACCGCCCCCCATTGCAGCTCACACTTCCGATTTGGCAAATTTTGCAACTTTTTAGATCATATAAGGTGCACCGGACTATAAGGAGCACTTCCGGGTTCGGGGGGAAATTTTAGTCAAAAGGGTGCGCCTTATAGTTGTGAAATTACTGTACTTGGAAGAGGTAATTAGGAATTTCAGCTAGGTAATGGTTGTGTCTCCTTTTCTGAAATGCAGTGCAGGCCATAAGCCTGAATGCCTCTTGTCTTTCAAAGTGAATTTTGTGGTGAACATATAACCTCTAGCTGGGCTGGCATATTTATCTTAGATGGAAGTAACTAAGAATTTTTGTAATTATGTAACTTTCTAGCTGTGGTGGGGGTATCACAACAATACTCTCACAGAGAGCACCCTGCTCTTGTTGCTATTTCTGCAGCACTGCTGCAGCTACTGATGTTCTCTGTAGAAAATAAATTGTCTGAGTCAGAAAAAGCTGACTGCTCTTTGTGTGTGGTATTTCAGCAAGATGTTGTGTTGTTCCTCCCACCCAACCATAGAATTTTGCAGAATATTAGAATATATGACTAACAACAAAAGCACAGTGTTTTCATGTGTTGTTAGCCATGTTTTTGATTTGTTGCTTTAGGTCTGTGTCTAAAATCTCAAAAGACATATATGTGATTTGTATATTATCTGAATTTTACCTCATTAGATTTAATACAGAAGAGAAAAAAAGAAGATAAAAGAGCTTTATTTTCTCTTTAATATTTCCTAAAATCATCAATAAGAAAATATGAAAAAACATGCACAGACAGCAATACAATGAACACAAGGAAGGAAAATTGTTGCCTTTGATACAGTGGCATGGATTTCCTTTTAACCCTGATGCATCTTTTAATACCCTCCTTTGACTGCAGCATTTCATCCTCTCAGGAGATGTAACATTAGTACATTCAGTGTATTGCTGGTTATACTTTGGACTCAGCTATGGAGGTAATAGTGCTATAATAGAAGGTTGTCATTCTTTCAGCTGCCTTTATGAGTAATTCTGGTATCTTTCTAGTACTTGAGCAATGCACTGAGAATTTTTTTTTTCTGATTATATGGCCACCCTTTGCTTTCTGTACTGTTTATTATTCTATCCCAATACAGAAAGGTCATATGTTGGTTCCAGACAGGGAGACCATTCTCTTTTTCCTGAAGATGAACCAAATCAACTGGAATTCCTGAACATGCCAAGGTAGCAATGTTAAAAATAATGAATGGGTTTTTTTTTTGCTCCTGTGTCACTACTAATTGATATACTGCAGCAGTATTTGTAGTATAACCATCTAATATGATAGTAACAGTCCAAATGAAATCAAACCTAAGCAACAAATACAGGCAAAAAGAAGGAAAAGTCCCATTGTTGCTGCTTCTTTTGTGCTCAGAGGTCTTGCATAGAAAGGGATCTGGTTTCAAGGAACTACACAACAAAATACCCAGAGTCAGAGGGGACAAGTCTTGGAAATAATAACTGATTTAGCTGGTTTTTGAGCATCTGAATCGGTATGCGTAAATAGCATATTCATGCAAATGAAAAAGCAATGTTATAGACCTGAACTTCCCTCAGGCAGGTATCTTCTACATGCAGAGAAATGAGAGTAAGGCTTGTGTTGGAATAGTTACAGAAGTTATGTGATTTATTCAAGTTGGTAAAGCAAAGAACTCATAGTGTCCTGACACACTCCCCTTTCTATGTTGTCTATTTACGGTCTTCAGGGAGATTATGAAGTGTTGCCCATGAGAAGATGCCCCATTCTGGCTACAGTTCTGCTCATTTCTGAGTTCATTCTATCCTCAAGGTAAGTTTAATGCTAGGAGACTTTGGTTTGTAATGGAAACACAAAAGGACAGTGAGACATGAAAAGCAGAAGAGAGCCTTTACACCTGGGGTCTTCCATGGCTGCTAGGGTAAATTCTCATTTGGTCCAGAAGCCTGAAAGCAGACCCTGAAACCCTGAGTAAATAATAGCCACTCACTCACTGCCCAGCAGCCAGCTTGGCTCCTGAGAGAAAAGTGTAGATCTCTTACCAATGGATCCTGGTAGTGGGGAGCAGTGCTACATTCCAAGAGTGCCAAAGTAATTAATCCCTGAAACAGTACCAACCATTCTCTTTCTTTCTCTTGCATTCTGAATGCTACACTCCACAAGAATCCAAATCACATATGTGAGTTTTGCTTTATTTCTATGAAATTCCAACACTTCCTCTATGGAAGTTCAGTAAATCCTCTGAAGCAGTTTGTATTGAATTGCTGCAACACAGTCATTCACAAAGCAATTCTATTTATGGTCCCGATCAAAATGCATTGAAATTGTTCCACTGATTTCCATGGGCTCTGAATCTCTCCCATAATAATTAAACATGGCTACAATTTCTTTGTCTTTAGTTCTGGGGGGTTTTTTTGGTTGGTTTTTTGTGTTTTTTTTGTTTTGTTTTGTGTTGTTTTGTTTTGTTTTTTGGTTTTTTTTGCTGTTGTTGTTGGGTGGTTTTTTTGGCATTAAACACTTTACTCTTTTTCCCAAGACAGGTCAATTGCAACTCTTTGTTTGGATGAATAGCATATTTTCTATAGCATCCATTTTATGTAAAACTCCTGCTTTTTAAAGATTTGTCTCTAGCAATATGTCTATGAATTTTTTAAACTATCCACTTCTGCCTGCCTTTTATGACAGGAAAAAGATTGGCTAATTTGCCAAAGAAGATCTATCTGAAATTGATTTCATGAAATCAGAAGAGTTTTTTTCATTATACTGGCAGTCTGTCACCACAAACATGGGCAAGAAGGTCTGGTGTTCTTTTTTTTTTAATAAATGGACAGTCAGGACATATTCCAAAAGAGTCTGAAAGCTGACTGTTTTGGGGCTTTGATAAAACCACATCATTAAAGTTCATGCAGTGCCACAGTGTATGATTCAGTTCAATGTAATGGAAAGGAGTATATCCGTCTGTGTATAATGAGTTAACTAAGTTAAATCCACTAAGAAAGGAACTACAGGATCCCCTAGCTTATTTAAAGAAAGTCTAGCTTATTCACCCATGTCAGAGAAAATCCATGAATACTATGTCACTTCTCTAAAAAAACCACCTAGGAATATTGAAGGGCAACATGCTGAGAAAATTGTTCAGTTTAGACATGAATTTCACTGTTATTGTGCTAGACCTTTCATGTAATAAATGAGGAAAAAAAACCAATGCAAAACTACCAAGTTTTATCTTCATGTGTCAGATCCAATTTGACAGAAAAAACTACCTGAATTGCCAGAAATTAATCACATTTGCAAGATATCTCACTCTTTTCTATATACCCAAAGGGATTGTATTGCTTGGACTACAGATAGTATACTAAAACAATACATTTAATTTCTACCAGTCCATTGGAAATGTATTTTCCCTTTGGTAAGGTAGGTATCACAAAAAGTGCTGTTAACATTGCATTAACATTGCTGTTAACATGACCTGTGCTTTTTTAAGGAGTCAGACATTATTTTACTTCTGGCCTTCATCTGTGATTCAGAACAGCTCTGCAACCAGCATGGGTGGAAATGTGGAAATACAACAGACCATGATGTTCATGTTATCCCTATTAATTTTTCTATATTCTTGCTTTTGAGTCATGATAGTAAGTTGAAAAGAGGTTAACATGTAAAGAACAGTTCAATTAGAGATATCCTTTACTGTTTCCAGTCAAAAGTCATATAAAACTCACAGCAAAATTCTATACCTTCAGCTCACAAACTCTCTCAAGCTGCTGTATTCAGGTTCCAGGAAAAGCTGTAAAGTAACTTATAGTTTCAGTTTATGAAAAATCTTGTCAATCAGGAAACATTTATGGTCATTGGCTCAAAGACTGAAGTGCCCAGATTGTCACTGGGCATATTGTTGGCACCACGAAGTCCTGTTTTCTCTGTTAGAGCCTTTGTGGCTTGTCCTGTTTTGAGGCATTGTCTTCAGTGTTTGTTATCCTTTATATTGCATTTGTATTTTTTGTATTTTATATTATCAGAACAATTTATGACATCATTTCACTTGGACTACTGTGCCAGCTTGGCATATATAATTTTTTTTAAAATTTTGAGCAATTACCATACAAGAATTTGTATATATGCTTGTTCTGTAACCTTCTTTCTTTGTATGCATGTCCATAATACTAACTGTTGTCAAAGAGGGCTATGTGCCTGTAAGAGGACAAAATCATATTTTTTTGTCCAACAATATTCTTCTTGGATGTTGCATTTAACTGTGCAAATTATTAGATATTCTTTGCTGTGTATGTTGAGCTGTACTTTGCTGGATAAAATCTCATGGTTTTTAAACCTTCATGAGGGTTTTATGGGTTTTTAAACCTTCAGGACATCAGATTTCGTTGTTTTCCATAACTTTGCCTCCAAACCAAAACAACAGAGAAACCCAGTGATTTATATGTCCTTCAATATTTTGGCACTATGACTGCAGGTACGGGAAAAAATTACAATTCATCGAAGAAATCAATTCCCAATTGTGTTTCAATGTTAAACAAGTGCTGCCAAGGATGCTACTGAACACTTGATAAAACTTTTTCAATGAAGTTTTTCTTAGAGTTACACAACTTTAATGTCCCCAAAGCCTTGGACAGTGAAAACAAATTGAATTGTTAAGCATGTTTATGAAAATGTTTGTGAAACAATTTTAAATTTTTAAAGAGTATTTTATCAGAGAAACTATAAAATATTATTCAATCAGATTTTAGAAAAAAAGATAGCAGAGATAGTAAAAATAGGAACAAGCTAAAATGAATTTTTAAGACTGGAGGCAGATAATGCATATATATGAAGTGGTTATAAGGCACTGCTCTTAGGTCTCTGAGTCTTCCCAACATCCCAAATGAGTAATAGTTTAAATGATAGTTGCAAGTAACTTAGCTTTATGATGTATTTTAAAAAGCACACTGACTCAAAAATTGAATTGTTTCCAAGTTCCCTAAGTACTCCCAAGGAAAAACTAATGTCTCTCAAACTGCAAGAATTTAGTATTGAAGAGAATTTCTTAACATTTTTAAACCAAGAGCATTTCTTTTTATTAAAATCTATATTAACAGGTACTGTGCAATAGTGGGATTATTATCAATGGGCCAGCCGAATGTTCTATATTAAAAAAATGTTGACTTGTATTGTGTCCTTAATGATGTTTACACATTGATGAAAAAATAATAAAAATAAAGGAAAATAGAAGTTAGAGGGAGACAACTTACATTCCAGGAAGCATAGAGGTTTTCTAAAAAGCACCCATCTCAAGAAACCATTTGCACTTATATTTCTCTTCAGAGATGTGCAGATGCAGGAAGCTACACCAAGTGATGCAACTGGGTACGACTTGAGTGGTAGAGGTCTCTTCTGATAAGCACTCACTACTGGCAGCAACATTGCTCCTCAGAAAAGGGGCACCAGGACATTCATTTTGAGAGAAAAAAGCAAAACCCCAAAAAGTTTCCTCAGTCTGGGTCTACTAAATTCTTTATTGTCCCATCCACTAGAAAGGGAGGTTGCTCCCCTGTTGATAGTAACTCACTAGGGAAATACATACTTTGAAATACTGTTGTGCTAACATCAACCAGCTTTTAGTACTCTTGATCCTGTGAATATTAAATTTCAAATTTTGAAATGTATTGTGCAACTGGCACTAAGGGAACTCTGGCCCAATTTACCTTGGATTAGAATTTATTAGACAGGTCTGTTTACCAAAGGACTTTTGGAAGAAAAGAGAAATCCCATGAATATTAAGAACCCAGAGTAATCAGCTCTTTTACAGCTAGGATTTCAAGTTACCTAGGGCTTACAGTGTTGGTTGATTTGCTAGGCAGAAGTGTGTATGTTGACAAATATTCTTGAATTACTGGAGTCCTTTGTGCTGGATTTGTATTTGTAGGTGGATCTTGTCCCTACTTTTCGGTCTGCTATTGGCACCATATCGAAAATTTCATCAGGAAAAAAAGGAAGATATTGGTGGTATGTAGAAGGAAATTAATCATGTGGAAAACAACACTGAGTTGCAGCAGAGCAGTCCTTCACAGTTTCAGGATGTACTTCAGCTAAGTAAAAATCTACATGTTAGGGCATCTTTCTGAATATCCAAGCATGTCTTCCCAAGAAAATTTCTCCAAATAATTGGTCTGTAAATACTGATAATGCTAACAGGAAGTGTGTTTTCAATTTACTAAATGAATAATTTCCACCACTCCTTTAGAACCATACTGGTGTTTGAGCTTAAGGATTTGGCTATTGCTTTGGGCTGGGGCATTTTTATATTGAAAAGTCTGCTTGGTAAGATGCAGAAAGTTGCTTAAAGATGAAAAACCATTTAGGGAAGTGTGTCAGAAGAGATATAAATGGCAGGCACCCTGGAGATGGATTGATATGTATTATTTACGCACTGCTTTGGATTTCTCCTAAATGTAAAAACCAACAATTTTGGTAGTAGAGAAGCAGCAACATGCTACTGTCATGGGAACTGAATTAGTTCTCTACCTGCTTTGATATGCTGGCTAATAAACAATTTCCATAACTGGAGGACACATATTTATATGTTGACTTTGCACTGAGAGCTAATGATTTCAAATGCATGATCAATCTGCATATTTATGTGGTTTTACCTAAAGGATGTAATCAATTTAAAATGTGTTCCCCATTATGTGTCTCAAACTAACAAACAGACAATTATGTATGTGCTTGTTTCCGTAGAGACAGTTTTTTGCCCGATACTAAATGACTGCTTTGTATCTGTGGGACAGAGACCAAACTGCAATGTTGCAAACCTGTAGATTACTTCCTCCACTAAAAAATCAATTTCCCTTGGGAAAGTAAATGTTTAAGCCAAGGCATTGGGTGTGCATGTGCGCGGGCGCGCGCGTGTGTGTCCTACATGCATTTATTAATCTGTAGTTCATAACTGTTATCTGCTACATATAGAGAACTATTTTAAAACTGCCCGTCATGTATCAGGATGAGTGAATAACCATTTAGAGCAAGTTGTTGCCCCCCTCTTGTGTAATGTATTATTCACAGCTGAGCCACTCAGAGACCCCTAAACATTCAACCTTAGCCACATCTTAGCTTTATCACAAAAGCTATTTTGTAGAATTATGTGCATATTTTATTTCAGAGGGATATTTATCGCGGNGGGAAAAAAAAAAAAAAAAAAGAAAAAAAATTAAAAAGAAAAAAGAAAATTTTAAAAAGGCTTTAATGCTTGCATTTTTTTGCTAATTATTGTTTATTGTTAATGTGGAGCTGAAGCATACTATCTTTGACTTATAGGTTAAAAGAATAAAATTGATTTATTTTGAATTGTAGAAAATTTCAGATATTTTTGGCTAAGTTTATTAGCTCAAAACAGTGGTCAACAATGAACTGCGATCAGATCTGTTGTTTTAAGGGTAATCCATTCTCTTTGAATATAGATTTGTGTAACATCTCAATTTCAGGGTAAGAATTTGTGAAATTAATTAATAAAGATTGATTCGCCATGTGAGAATCAGATTAATATCCAGTTTGCAGTTTTAATCCCTTTACCACTATGTACCACATATTTTATTTATGTGATAACAATTTTGGGGTTTTTTTTCTTTTTAATGTAAAATACGAGATGTAGACATACAAAAATGTAGCAAAAAGTGGAATTGTGCCCTTGAAAAAACAAAGGGACATGCAAGGGAATAAAATAATTTTGGTATTTGAAAAATTTTTACTTAGTCTCATATAAAGTGCTTAAGAGTGTTTTATTACTTGAACCATATTGCATGAATTCCAAAAGAAAATTGAAGAATCTAGAATCATAGCATATCCTGATTTGAAAGGCATCCAGCTCCTGGTTCTGCTCAGGATGCCCCATAAGTCACACCATATGTCTGACTGAGAGTATTGTGCAAATGCATTGTGAACTCCCTCTGGCAGGTGCTGTGGCCACTGCCCTGGGGAGTCTGGTGCCCAATCACCCTCTGAGTAAAGAACCTTTTCCTGATACCCAAACTAAACCTCCTCTGACACAATTTCAGGCCATTTTCTCTGGTCCTGTCACTGTCACCATAGAGTAGAGATCAGTGCCTGCCCCTCCTCTTCCCCTGGTGAGGAAGTTGTAACTGCAGTGAGGTCTCCCCTCAGTCTCCTCCATATGGAACAG
>PYHW01009486.1:3759955-3791851 GCA_013186435.1 Turdus rufiventris | reverse complement strand
CTGGGGGTGCTGCTGACAGCAGCTGAACATGAGCCAGCAGTGCCCAGGTGGCCAAGAAGGCCAATGGCATCCTGGGCTGAACCAGCAGTAGTGTGGCCAGCAGGAGCAGGGCACAGATTATTCCTCTGGACTCAGCACTGGGGAGGCTGCATCTCAAATCCTGTGCTCAATTTTGGGCCCTTCACTATGAGAAAGACACTGAGGTGCCAGAGCATGTCCAGAGAAGGGCAATGAAACTGGTGAAGGCTCTGGAACATACATTCGTTGAGGAGCAGGTAAGGGAGGCTGGGCTTGTTTAGCCTGTTGAAGAGGACGTTCAGGGGAGACCTTATTCTGTAGAAAGAAAGAAGGCTACAGGCAGGTAGGGATTGGTCTCTTTTCCCAGGTAACAATTGGTAGGACAAGATGTTAAAGCTGGAAAAATTTCTTCATTGGAAGGGCTGCCAAGCTTTTGAACAGGCTGCCCAGGGAAGCGCTTGAGTCAGCATCCCTGGAAATATTTAAAAATGTGTAGATGTGCTACTCAGTGTTGAATCTTTATAGTAAAAAAGGGACAAGGCTTCAGGCATGGAGCTCTTAGAGCTTTTATTTCAGTGCATCAGCCTCATTACAGGGTGATGCACAGGAGATGGCGAAAGCTCTTGCCGTAACAACAACAACTGAAATTCTCTTCATTACAAGGTCTATTTAAAGGATGTCTAGCCAATAGGATACTGTTAAAAGCTTACAGGCATTTGCCTAAGCTAAGTTACATGTACACTTTGCTTTTAACAATGCTTGCTTTTCGTTAGCTTTAAAACAATGGATGAAGCTTTATTATTAAACTTACATTTTTCTGTTATCTTGCTTAAAATATTTTCTAAGGCCTATCTCCACACAGCTTAAAAACACAGTCTTATTGTTTCTTGTCCTTGCATATCTGTTTTCTTACATTCTTCTGTTCTGAGTATTGTTTTCATGCAGCTTCTGAGAGTTTTCTAACTTTTCTATTTCCCACACACAGGAACATGACTTGGTGGTGACCTTGGCTGTGCCAGGTTGGATCCTAAATGTCTCTTCTAACCTAAATGAGTCTGTGATTCTATTCTGTATTACAGGTAAAGCCCTTGGGACTGTGATAACCTCAAGCAAGTAACAAGAAGATGAAGTAACTGCTTGAAGTTATATGGCAGAATTTGTAGAAGGACTAAGAGCAGAGTTAAGAACTAGTTTCTAGTTTCTCTGGGCATCAATAAATGCCTAAAATACTGATGAATTAAGTTATTTCTGTGCTATGTACTCTTCACTCTCACTATATGTGATATGTGATTAAAAAATCATGTGGTTACTATGCTATATAAATATATATAGCATCTATTATATATAAATACATTAGCATAATCTGATCAGATGGTTAAGCTTTTGAAAACAGGTAAGATCCATGGATAAACAAGTGGCACCTAATTGGTGAAGGGGTTTTTCTTCCATGTTTTTTCTCCCCTTTGCTCTTCTAAGACTACTGACGTTTGTGGATGTCACGTACTGAAAACAGCAGGCATCTGCATTGCAGATAGGCACTCCTGCAGTGCTAGTCTGGGAGGAAGATTTCTTCCAGTGTTATTACCAACCATCCACAAATTACTAAGAAAGTAATAGCATGAGGTGAGAGATGCTCAGTTTTGCTACTAAGCTTAAGGAATATTTGAATGGAGGAAAACTTCTCTGGAGGATCATATTTACTAATTGTTTTTTAGTACATTAAACTTGATGGTTTGTAAACACTGCATTTATTGTACTTAATGCCTGGGAGAGAAAAGCACAAAGTGCTTTAAGACAACTTTAAGAATTGTGTTAGTCTCTGATACTTTCCTATTTTAACTAAAGGAGAGTATTTGTGCCCCACCTATCCTCTGGGTGCTTTGCTATCTACAGAATTAGTGCTGACAGCAGGTGGCCCAAAGAAATTACAAAACAACAGCTGATCCAAGTCGGAGCAGACTGTGGATCCCCGCAACAGAACAGGAGGTACAAACTCTATTCGATTGCCTACTCAGTCAGGAGCCTCTCCCATCAGCACTCAGATCCACCCTTCAATAGCAGGAGTCTTCTCGGATCTAACTCAGTGAACATTATAGAGTTTAATTTAACTCCTTCCTTGAACCAGTCTTTGCTTAGAGTGACAAGGGGTTGAGGTAATTTCATAGATAATGTCATTTTCACCTTGCTATTAGTGTTAATGTCCTTTGTTGCCCAAAAGAAAAATTTGGGGAAAGCTGTACAAAGCTGAGACTCTTGTAGGAGTGTGTGTGATAATGAAGAGTGTCAGGATTTTCTTCAGAGGAGCTGTAAGAAGCATGCTCCCATTGCAGCTGGATACCCTGAGTGAAAAACTATTGAATGAAAGAGCAAAGTCCCATCCAAGGAAGGTGCTTATTTTGCTGGTTGTCAGTAAGAGCAGGCCCAGATGATTTCTTTTTTTTTTTTGGAAGGCCAATTTAGCCAGGTTGGAAATTTGTTTCATAATCTCCACGGCAGGCTCAGCAAAACAGAATGGTCATGATGAAATGAAACTGCTGAGTCCTGTCAGAAGCTGAAGTTAGCATGAGGACTAGGGACATGCAGTACAAGACAGGACAGGACTAAGGGATAGTAACAAGAAGGAAAATTTGTGTATGGTTTGGGCAGACCTGGGCCTTCAAAAAGGGACAAAGAAATTTATACTCAAATAATACGGATTGGACAACCACAGTCTGTAAAAATAGTCCAAGGCACGTTTTCATATCCCTCAGCAGGGCAAAAACAGGACATTCTGCATATACCAATTCTGTATTGTATCCAAAATCTGTATTACCTGAAACCTAGCCCTAATTTGCCAATCTATATGCAATTTGCCCAGGCATCAGAGGTGAAAAGATGGGAGCAATTGAATGCTAGCATGTTAAGTAGTCAGTCTTGTCTGGGAATCAAGGAAATTTTACTTTCTCCATGGATTGAATTCATGTCATCTGTAGCTGTATGTTAACAAAGGCATCTGACAAAGCTGCTTGGTAATAACAATATCTTGAGACTGGTTTGCAAAACCCATCCTGAAGACCTTTTGCTGTTGGTTTAGAAGAAAATGCAAGTGTATTTTGGCACACAGTGGCCACATTTTCTCAATCAACTGTAGGTGTACCCTGGCATCTCAAGCTCCTCAGTTTAATACATTCTGTATATATTCAAAAGCCAAACTGTAAAATTCTTTATTCTGGTGCAACAACTTATAGTTACATGTAATGTAATTATGTTTAGTGGAACTCATGATAATTTGTATTCTGGTGCTACAAATATAACACCTTCAAATACAAAATGCCTGTGATTTTGGCATGCCATAAACTTGCAGTTTTAATATGTTATCTAAGATATTTTTGGTGCCCTTGCACTGAAATTTCAGCAAATCCAAAGATAAAAAATAACACATTGTCCACTGTAAGTGTAGACATTAAAATAAAGCTGTAGCTACAAATGTGCAGGAAACACTGTCAAAGTATGTAATAAATTTCAATATTCCCACAGGTATTTAAAATATTAAAATATTTGCTATTCAACAAAGCAGTCAATAATTTTAGGTTACCATATTGCTTGAAGAGAAAATTACCTAAATATCTCATATCCTTTTTTTACAAAACAGTTTGATTTAAGACAAAAATTTGATCTTTCACTATGCTAAATAATGTTTCTCAGGACAGCAGAGTGTATTCCAAATCACTTAATTTATGCTTTATCTGGTTTTGATAAGGTTATGAATAGGGAAGGAAATGTGCAGGTGGAATGTAGAAGCAGAGTCTCTGCCTCAAAACTGATACACAAACTGTTGTTGGTAGGCATTTTTTATTTTATTTTATTTTATATTATATTGTTTATGCTGGAGTAAATATAATTTAATTCTATCTATCTATCTATCTATCTATCTATCTATCTATCTATCTATCTATCTAGAGTTAGTGTAATTTTCTCTCATCTAGATTTCTTAAAGGGTAGAATATTGTGTCTGCATCATCATCTTCTTATCTATGGAATTCTACTTTTTTGCCTTTGGAATTCATGTTAACACCTATGTAGTTTCAGGTGAGGCTGGTTGAAAATACTTATATAATTGTGGTGAATTAAGTAATTTCTAGCCATGCAAGTAGTATAACACCCATCAAGTTTCTTCATTTTTTAGGAATTAGACACATTTTATTGAGAATCATAATCACTGCACACTTATGAGGATCACATTTGTGCCATTAAAAGTCAGGAGCTCCTTTGCAGCATGGTAACCTCTCTTGGTAATGAATGGACTTGGGCTAGGCTGTAGAGAGTCATCCCTCCTCAGATTCTAATTTCTTTGTTTCTGAAACAGGCTGAAAAAAGCCTGTTTAACAATCTGCTTGTATGAAGCTCCAAAAGAATTGTCTGTTTCAGTGCTTTCACTGGAGCACAACATGTGTAACTACTTTTTCTTTATGCAGCTGTGGTCTACTTGCTCAGTTCTCAGATAATCACCTTGATGTTATAGTTTGTTTATGTGTCACCCTTATGATAAGGGAGACTTTGGCAGAAGACATTGGGTTCAAAGAGATTGTAATTTAACCAGACTTGGTGCTTCTCAAAATGTTCAAAAAAGTGTTATCAGAACTTTGTAGGAATGGCTGTGGCAGCTGGGGCAAGCTAGATTCCTGAAGCAGCTGTTTGCAGGAATAGAGAATAGGTTGGTAGCAGTAATACCAACAGTCTACCAAAGTCTGAAAATACTTTTCTAGTACACCATTGAAACTCATAGAAAGATTCAACTAATCTGTTAAGAACACATACTGTACATATGGTTTACAAAATTAGAATGAGACATGGCTATATTGGGTTGTGCTGTTACTGCTTCTGAAGAGCTTGCTTCAGTCAATGTCTCAGAGGGCAACTTTCCTCGAAGAGGAAAAGAGTTGTCATAAATGCAACCAATTAGGGAGCTGCAGTTCTTTCCCCCTGAATGCTAGATAATTGGGCAGGGGAAAACAGTATGGTGCCACCAATGAGGGTGCATCTGGGTCATCCTGAGCCTTTCTTCACCAGCTCACATAGGATCATATCACACCACAATTGCCTTAGAGACTGGCTCAATTTTCAATAATCCTGCATTTTTTAAGGGCAAAAATAATCTCTGCAGGAGGAAGTATTGTATCTAGTTACTATAAAAATGAGGTAAATAAGTAAAAATATAACCAGAGAATTTTAAGGTAGCTGAGTGAGGTTGTTTGTTTCTTAAGTTGCAGGCCTTCTTCTCACTCATAGGCAGTAGGTTCTACTTCTCTTTCATCTCAATTCCTACAAGTTATGATTGCTGAGAAATAACTGTGAAATTGATTTCCTGTATTTCTACCTTCTTTTTCCTGCAGCTGGGTTATAGGTATGTTTGCAGATTTCTAATTTTTTCCCTAATTGAATGCCTCTTTTTCAGGAATGCAGCCCAGCGTGTTTGTTACTGTGTACACACATACCGAAATTTACATAAATTTTCATGTCTTAGTTTTTCACAAGTACGATTTTCAGCGCAATGTATACTTCTCTTTCTGGTCCAAGCCCAGGAAATTCAGATATTTATTACATCTGTACATTTTATTTTCTCACTTAAATACTTCTAGAGAAGCCTAGAAATTGACTCAGTCTGTCTCTACTAAATTATTTCAATAGCAATACGAAGGGCTTGTCCCATAAGCCCCAGGTTTGGCAGGCTGAATTCTCTAGTAGTCAACTCAGAGCCATTATTTCTTTGGTTGTTTCACTTATGGCTACAGAAATCTTAATAGTTTTTGGCAGTGTTCTTTCAGAAATTACAACCAACTCTACACCTTAAACTTGAAACATTAATTGGAAGTAATATGTATGTAAGGAAACACCAAAAGAAACAATAAACCAAAATTGGCTTCAATCAAGGTCTTTTTCCTGGGAATGTAATGGATCTTGCACAATTGTGCAAAATTCTCCTATTTACATACACAATTTACATACACAGTTATTTTAGTTTCTGTCTGTCAAGAAAGGCTTAATTCTTTATACCTTCAAATCTTACCAGGGTAGAAAACAGGCTGCTGTATTCACATTTTTAGCTTTTCAGGATGATTTTCAGTTTCTTTTACAGTCTAAGATTATCTGTGCCTAGACTCTTTCACTTCTTGTTGCCCTCAGCCTGGGTGCTTTGTAACCTCTGAGTATTTGGCTGAATATTCTGATGGTGCGATCGACAGATGTTTTACAGGTTGATTTTCTTTTCAGAACACTGTATTTCCTTTATGCTGAAATAGCTAAGAAATACACCTGTAGTTCAGCTGTGCTTCTGGATGATCCAAATGGGTTTAAAAAAATTAAAAGGAGGTTTTATGTACTTTTTACTTTTCATCAAATGAATTCTATCTAATAAATATATACAGCTGAAACTTGGATGTTTCTTTTGTATTTTTCCTTTGGAAAGATAGTGAATCAAACATTTTTCCCGTATTTCTTGTAGAAATTAATAACTGCTTTCTCAGATTCTTAAAATGAAACTGAATGTTTCTAATGGTTGAATGCTTCCTATATACTTGTGCCATGTTATAAAAGCTATGTACAAATCAAGGTTTGGTTATGAACTGCATCTTCTCCCCATATCTGTTGCTTCTTTTTAGCATTTTAAAGAAAATTTGCAGCGACTGCTTATATAAATGGGATCCAAGGGCTACTACAGGGATGCAAGACAGAAAATAGCCTGCTGTTATGCCTGTTTGCAGTGCAGTCCTCTGTGCAGGTGTGGGTGCATCTGTTTGATGAAGTAAATGGTTTTGATTTTGTTTCTTCTTCCAAAGCAGCTTGAATGTTATTGCTAGTGTGAAGCTACTTTGGGTAAGTGAAAGTCCCTCTCTGACACCTTCAGGGATGATGCTGATGAAGGCATGAGCTGCCTTACTGTTGGGATGAGACACGGTGTTGAGACTACCCACAAAGCTGTGGAAAATGGGGCATTGATAAAAATTTCCCTTTTTTTTCCCACCCCCTGGAGGTCACAGTCTTTGAAAGTTGTTAAGTGTTATCTAATAAGTACATGATCATATTAATATTTTTCAAGGGTCTGAAGAGACATTCATTGTGCACAGTGCTTAAATAAGATATTCTCAATTCTTTGTTTAGATGGGTTTTCAGTAATTAAAGAACATAATAATTTTATTTGGATCCAACATTCTTCATTTGCAATTATCCTCTTGAAGTCCCTTTGTAATTATTCTTTTTTTAATGATCCTTTACATTAGCATATTCAATCTAAATTATTTAATTAGATGATAGTTTACTCAAATTACAGATGCATAAGTTTTCTCTATAAAATGAAGAAAATAGAGAGCTTTTGAGCTTGTGATAAGCTAAGTAGAAAAAAAAAATATCGTATTGTTGTTAATTACTAATTCAAATTTACTCTTTTTAAGTCCCTATTCTATTTACTCTGAGTAGAAGGAAATCCTGTTCTATTATTTAGATGACTCCTTAGCAAAATGGGATTGATATTTAAAACAGAGTTATGAAACTGTGTACAATTCATATTTTTTAGGTTAGGATGAGCTCACTGGAAAAACTTAGTATACCAGAGAAACATAATGTATGCACATCTGCCTAAAAAAAGAAAAATCTCATACCTGTCTGTGCTTCACAGTATCAAAATCTTCAGGAGAATCTGGAACTATCTTACAGCCATAAAGCTGACTTCATAATTGATGATAAACTGAATACTGTTTTACTTTTTTTTTTTTTTTCCATGACAGCCAGTCAAATTCTTACCCTAGGAGAGGCCAAATATGAAGGTTTTACTTGGCCCTGACACTTTCTATCAACAATTGCAGGAATGTTGAGAATCAAAGTATGAAGCTAAGGATTGTCATGAGGAAGCCACTGACTTAACCATTACCATTTGATGGTTACTTAGTGGTCCTGAGTGGTAAGGTCATGTGCTTACACTGAAAACTGCTAATACTGTGTAATGTTGGAAATGAAGTAAGCAATATCATCCTTCTCTTGACTGCTATCTCTGAACTCTGTCAACTGTTGGCTGTCAGACAGGTCAGTGTGAAAGAAATACCATGAAATGTTGTTTGTCGAAAGTTAACATGTTATAAAATATTGCAAGTCTCAATGGCAAAACAATAAGACACAATTTGCCAGGTAATATCATACTTGTTACAGCCACCTGGAAGATTCCTACTGTTGTAACGGGTTGTGACATTTACCTTCCTAAGCAAACACTACAGCACTCTGAGACCCTGCTTTTCATAACAGGCTAAACACCTCTCTGCCAATGGTAAGAAAAAAAATTCAATATTGCTTTGCTAGCATGCTCAGTTTTCCTTAATCCATTAAATTGACCTTCTCACAGACTACAATCCTTCTTGCTTTTGCTTTTTCCATTCGCTCTTCTATTCCACCAGAGTAGGGGAAGTGTGTGTGTTGTTCTTACCTACTGGACAGGAACAACCCATCTGAATGTACATAGTTCCTTTCACCCAGCTTTTATTGCTGACCATGATGTCATATGCTACAGAATGTCTAGCTTATTTTGGGTCAAATCCGCTGGCTGTTTCCCTCCCATCCTCTTGCCTATTCTCTGGAGGAGAGAGGATGGAAAAAAGAGAAAAGTTCAATGCTGTGCAAACACCACTCAGCAGCAGAGAATGTACTGGTGTGTTATAAATAAAATCGGTCACAAATACAAAGCACAGTAGCATACAAAGCCTGTGAAGATCAGCTCCATCCCATCCACACTCAGTCAGCTGTTAATGACCGAGTTACTTCATCAGAATCCCAATACCATAAGGACTATTTTGAGTTCCCTACTACATGATGTCAATAATAAGTCCTGGATGCCCACCTGCATTCAAAATAGAGAGACGAGACCTCATCAGATGACTTGAAAGAGTGGACGACACATACAAAATACAAATACAAATATGATAGTGTACTAGGACAGTAGCAAATTAATTCCAGAAGGCTGGTTACAATGGTGTCTACATGAATCTTAAAAAGAAAAACATACTTGCAATAGAGATTTAAGTCTAAGGAAAACTGTGACAATAAGGCAAAATGCCTCTTATTAAAATGGTGCTTGCTATTGCTTATTACCATGTAAGTGCTGGGTGGAAACAAAGTTAAGACTGAAATCCTCAGGTGAATGCCAGGAGAGGAAGCAGGTCAAACACTTGAACTGCAGTTTTGTTGCTTTTGGCCCTTCAATATCCCAGTCTAACTTTTCAAGAGAAAAAGAGGAGACTGAGAAGGATTAAAAAAAAGTCAAATAAAGGTTCTTACTGCAAAGGTGGAACAAAGACCTAAATCTACTGCATACAAAGCAAAAAAACCCCCCAAACTATTTCTGCTATCAAAGACTAGGAAATTCAGATTTTCCAATTCTGTGGCAGAATTCATATTGATCAGTAGCTGCTGCTATTAGGTCTGTGAAATTCTTCATATTTCACTGTCTTCCACGCTCCTGCCCTATTATAAACAGCAGAGTATTATGCTGCATGTGTGTTATATGCTGTCCTGTCTTAAAAGACAGGTGTTTGCCAGGGAAGGCTAGAACCTTCCTGGCATGGAAAAGATGACCCCCCCTTGCTCCAAATTATTATAAATTTGCTATTACAGGGCTTTCAAGAAAAGACATGGGAAAATAAATTACACTTGTTTACATATAAATAAATAGATAAACACACATAAACCTAAACCAAGAAAGACAAACAACAACAGCAGCAGCAGCCAGAATAACTCAAAGGGGAAGGAAGAGTTCAGGATCAGTTCTTTCCCCCTTTCCCTGTGCCACACGCCAGGTTTCTCCAGGCTCTCATTGTTCCATTGTGCAGTGCTCTGGTGAGGATAGCAGCAGCCAAGGCTCCAGTAAGCAGCTGGGAGGTGCTTCCTCTGGAGAGAGGAAGGAGGTGGGGGCTGAGGTTTTCTCTGAGGCCCCCAGGCAGACGGTCAGGGTCTCTCTCCCAGGAAGGATGGATGTCAAAACGCCCCAGTCCAATGGCAGCTCCTGTGAGCACTGGCCCACTGACAGCACAGAGACATGGCAAGGAAGGCTCAGCCATAGCAGTGAGCCCCCTGGACAGAGAAGTCCCACACCAAAGCCCCAAAGCTGTCCATCTCCCAGCCAGGTGAAGACTGACCTGTCCCAGCTTAGTGGTGCTGAGCACCACACTGCTTCTTCCCTTGTAGGACCTCTTCAGAGGTATGCCAAAATCCCTGGCTACCACATCATCTCTATGACAACAAATGGAAAGAAAATTCCCTAAAGAAAATAAAAGAAAACCTAACCACCAATATATACCATGGTACCTTTGTTGCTATCCCTTTCCCTTGAGCTTAGTCTTCTTTCTTTGCTTTGTTAGGCAGGCAGTATCAGTAAAAGCACAAGCTAAGGCAAGTGGAAATACTTGCCACATACCTTTGCTGTTGGTAGCGAAGTTGGTTCAAAGTTAGATTGAATCAAGAGGTAAGAAAGACATCATAGTGGTTTCCATCTGATTCAAGATATAGTTGGTAAGCTGTAGGGAACATTACACCAAAGAGGCTATATGATAAAATATTGGGGCATGGACTTGCTGTTTTACCTTATATAATGTTCTAACATTATAGAGTAGTGTGCTACTCAAGGCAGAAACAGGATACATGCAAACATCTTTACTTGTCTGTAGAGAAATGCCCCTTTGGATTTGCACATATCTGGGAGTTTGGAACTTTCTTATTAGCAGAAAGAGCATTAAAAGTACTTTTTTGTATATGCCTTTAATTTCCTAGGGTGGCAAAACCAGAAGCATGCACAATGCATCTGACAGAAGTGGTTTTGGAATTAACTGAATGTTTATAAAGCACACTGAGCATGAAAGCAAATGTAAAAAAAAAAAAAAAAGTATTTGACCTAGATAATCTCTACTAATTCTTTGCTAGACCCTTCAGAAGGTATGTTTCCTTAAGATTTAGTTTTGATATTCCCTTTTTCGTCTCTTTATGCTACAAGATAAATGCTATATAAAAAATGTATACAAATAGTGAAGAATTACATGTTAAATGTGTGTTGCAGTAATATATAACTTGCTCTGATGTGAGAAAATTTTCATTCAATTTTTATAGAAACTTTATGTACAGTTCATTCTCAAAAGTAGGGAAGTCCACTCAGAACCATTCAACGAGCAACTTAGGAATTAAATTACCCCCCAGCTATCATAAGCAAATAACCTACATGGGACATTGTGTTATCTAACTGACCAGTTGATGCTTTGCTTTTTTGAGCTTTAAGAAAGAAATTAAATGGTATGGCAGTGTGTTACTCTCATTTCCAACCCTCTGGAGCAGATAAACATTATCATGAAACTGACCAAAAATGAAATTTAAATAAGTAGTGATTGGAGACGATGACAAGAAGAGTTTCCAAATTACAAAAACTGACAAATTAGTTTAATTAACTGCATATTTCGGAGTACAAGGATATGGAGGAATTATTTATTTTGATATGTAATGCATGCTCAATATTTCTGTAAATGGATTAGAAACCCTGCTACACAATTATTCAAAAAAGAAGTGCAAGAAAAACTGCAGCCAACTATAAACATATTTTTTTCCTTTTAAGTCATTGTTGCTTTACAGTTTCAATGTGGATTATCTATTCATCCTGTTTTGTCTGGATTTTCTAACAATCCACAGTACTCCTCCAATGCACCTCTAAACAGCCATACACCACAGTTCTGATGGTTGTTTAAGCACACAAAACACTCATTATGTATATAAGATTATGAGTCTCATATCACAATCATACTCTTACAGTGTTAATTTCCTTCTGAAAAGTCTGGATTGTGTGAACATTATCTGCCTTGCAAATACAGTACCTAGGGAACAGAACAGGCTGTATGTAACAGAACAAAATGGAACATGAATCTGCTTTTATAGCTGTATGAAATACAAAATCTTTTGGTCTAGGGCTCACAGAATGACAGAATCACAGAGTAGGTTGGGCTGGAAGGGAACACAGTGAGTCATCTTCCTGTTCAAGCAGGGTCATCCTACAGCACACTGCCCAGGATTGCATCTTGATGATTCTTGAATATTCCCAATGAGGAATATTCCATAACCTCTCTGTCAATCTGCTCCAGTGCACTGTCATCTGCATAGTAAAGAAGTTCTTTCTCATGTTCAGGTGGAAATTTCTGTGCATTATTATCTGTCCATTGCTTCTTGTTCTATTGCTCAGAACCACAAAAAAGAGCTTGGCTTTTGATGTGTCCTGCTTTACATAATTTTAAGGTATTTTTAATACTTCTTGAGGCTGAACAAGACCAACTCCTTTAGATGTTCATCATAAGGGAGGTGCCTCCATCCTCTATTAGTCCTTGTCCTTCTCCTTTGGACCTGCTCCAGGAGCTCCATGTCTTGCTTATCCTGAGGAGCCCAGAAGTGGACACAGCATTTCAGATGTGGCCTCACCAGGGCTGAGTAGAGGGGCAGGATCACCTCCCTCAACGTACTGGCAGTGCTCTTCCTAATGCCCCCATTGGCTTTGTTGGCCATCAGGACACACTTCTGGCTCATGGACAGCTTGTTGTTCACCAGGACATTCAGGTCCTTCCCCACAGAGCTGCTCCCCAGCAGGTCAGTTCCCAGCCTCTATTGGTGTCCAGAGTTGTTCTTCCCCAGGTGCAGGACCCTGCATTTGCACTTGCTGAGTTTCAGGAGGTTCTTCTCTGCCCGTTTCTCCACCCTGTTGAGATCCCTCTGAAGGGCTGCACAGCCCTATGGGCTATCAGCCACTGCTCCCAGCTCTCTGTCATCAGAGAGCTTCATGATAAATGAACTTGTTGAGGAGGCATCTGCCCCTTCATCCAAATTATTGATGAATAAGTTAAACAATACTGGACGAGTATTGAACCCCAGGAGGCACCACTAATGATGAATCCTCCAATTAGACCCAGTGCTGCTGATCAGGACCCTCTAGGATCTGCCACATAGCCACTTGCCAACTCATCAAGCTTCTTTACCCTCTCAACAATTGCAAAAAATACTACTGGAGAAAAGTCAGTGTAGCAATGTATGTGATCAAACCACCCACTTGAATTTGGGTCTTTTAATTTTTTTGCAATCATAGCAAAAAAAGCTATAAAATCATAGCAAAAATAGTTTTTCATAACATGTTGAGGTTTGCAATTTAAGGGATGTATAGTGATGGCAGAATGGGGTAGTAAGTGAAGCAGAGGTTTCAACAGGAATTCTCCAAACATTTTTCTCAGAACTTTTCCTTTTGTGTCCTTGGACAATCAATTTGCACTCACAGTATGTCCCTTTGTCCTTTCAGGTAACCTAAGTACACCAATGAACAGGAGTTGTTGCCTGGTAACTGTTTCACTGCTAATTGCTAATTGCAAGTCTGTCTTCTTGTTCCAGTGAATTTTATATCTTCAGAACTAATTTATTATTGGCTTGACTGGTGGAAAGAAAAAAAAAAAAGAGTTCTCAAACAGGCATAAAATGTTAAGGGAGGTTGATCCTTGTTGTGCTATGAAGGCACAGTGAGCAGAAGAAGGAAACTTTTTTTGCCTTCTAGGTACCACTGCCTATATTTAGCACAAACACATGGAGAGCATAGATTTTAATTATTTCTTTATTTTTCCAAAAGAGAAAAATTTAGGTCTGACTCTAGAAAGAGCAGTATCATTAATAGCAGAGGTACATGGTATATATACCCACGGGGGTATATGAATAGGATTGCAATGTAGTGGAGCTTGGAGTCTAGAATGCATGCACTCACAGTTGTAACTGTAATAACTGCTTTTGTTTCACCCTTGACATCTCATTTTACATCTGGTTTTCTGTGTCCTGAAGTCCCCTCATGAATTCTGCCTTTTCACTTCTATGATGATTTCAGAGGTGAAGATTTATTTCCATTTCAAAGTTCAATTTAAGAAGTCAGGCTTTTTAAAAGTCTATTTAGGGTTTTTATCTCGGTTTTTTTTCTCTTTAATCAGATGCTAAAGGATATTGAACAAATTTACCCTAAAGTGGGAGAGGAGAAGCCACCTGATAAAATATTCCAGATGTTTAGTCTTGCCTGGATCAGCCTCTGGGCTTGGCTTTCAGCCCATCTGTCAGGTTAGCTTTGGTGAAGAAGATGAGTGCCTGTCAAAAACTGAGGTAGTACTGGGTGAGGTAACTCAGTGGCTTCAGGAAGACCTTCCTTTGAGCTAAAAGGTTACCTGCAGAGCACGTTCTTCTTCTATAGGTCAGTAACCCAATGTAAGAAAGTAATGGGAAGTGATGGACGAGCTGTCTTTTTTATCTTTGAATTTAGTTTATTTCAGCAGCTCTGGGTTATAATGTAGGTCAGATGGGGTTTTTGGTGACTGGATGACCCAAAGAGACAAACTGAGTGACAGTTTTGTCCTGAACACCACCTAAACCCCACATAATTCAGTTCTGTACCAGTAATGAAATGTGAGTCATGGTATACATATTGCAGAGCTGCTTAGCTATTTGATGTGCATCACATTGTAAGTTGAGCAGTCTAAATAAAAGAAAGTGTTGGCCGAAACAGAAAAGCTTGCCACACTCCAATGTGAGTGCAGATTAATGTTAAATGCTGGCTATTATATAGTTTACAGACTTCTTCTCATGGTTCTTTAGATTGAAGAGGACCAACAAATAGCGTAGGTCATGTTGAAGGTGTCCTGTTGGTAGTCCCTTCAACAAAGTCTGCTTTGATGCTTATATATTAACATCAGCTTGTTTATGGAATCATAGGATAGCACAAGTTGAAAGGGATCCATAAGGATTATCAAGTCCAAATCTCTTCTCCTTTCAGAACTAAGTAAAATTAAACCTCAGATTATGAATGTTGTCCAGCTGCAACTAGAACCCTGACTTGGAGACCTGATCACTTTCCTGGGCAGACTTTCCCAGGGAGACTTTCTCAATGACAGGTCACTGTGTCACTGAAGATACTTAACAGTGTGCTTGGTCTTTCTCTCTTGAGTTATTTCCAGGAGAAAAGGCAGCACATTTTTAACACTAGACCTGAATAGTTCATGTTCATATATAGTCGACTCAGTAAAACAAAAATAAATCACCCACATCTCTGAAAAATTCTATTTATTTACCATCTTAGATTTTCTGTTTTAAAGAATCCTATGCTTTGCCTTGATGTTGTAGATTAAACCTGGTAGGTAGCTAAGTATCACATAGATTTTTTTCCTCAGTCTTCCCACCTTTCCCATGCCCAGTAGGATGGTGGAAGAGAAGAGGAGTGAAAGCAAGAAAACACATGAGTTAATATAAAAATTATCTGATAAGTTAAGGGAATGTGGAAGGAGAGACAAAACGGAAAAAAATAAGTGGTACAAAGGCAATTGCTCACCATCTCCCGGCTGCCATCAGCTCTAAGGCTTTGAATTGTTGCCCTGAAGCAGTGCACATAAACCTGGAGTAAACTGAAGAATGAGAGAACATTGCTGAAGACCTTTGGTTCTTTATGCAAAAACATGAAAATCCATTGCTTTTTAATAATACCAGTATGATGTACTTATTAGAGATATCTGAATAGAGAGCATAGATTTCAAAAATTATGAAAGAAAGAAAGAAAGAAAGAAAGAAAGAAAGAAAGAAAGAAAGAAAGAAAGAAAGAAAGAAAGATTATTTCTCTCTTGAAAAGCAGTAGTAACTTTATAAGGATACATTTCACAAAACTTATTTTGAAACAGAGCTTTCCCATAGAAGGTTTTCAGTAAGTTGTTTTATTTGGTTTACCAAGGGTGTCAGCTCAGATGAGATTCCAAACTTCTGCTGTATCCATGTGAGTTTTCACTAAAAGTTGCACTTGACACCTGCTATGTACTGTAGTGGAGGATGGAGTTACTCACAATAAACATCATCTGGGTTGTCTGTTTACAAGTTCTAAGTGATTACTATTCTAGGTAATTGAAAAGGTCACAAGACACTCAGCAGTAAATTCAGCCTTTTCTGTTTATGTTTGAGACTGCAGTGCTTTCACCAAGCTATGCATGCGCTACAAGTGAGAACATTACAGTAATTTCACGACTATAAGGCGCACCCTTTTGACTAAAATTTTCCCCCAAACCCAGAAGTGTGCCTTATAGTCCGGTGTGCCTTATCTGACGGTCAAAGTCCAGAAAATTTGCCTTCCCGGAAGTGAGAGCTGTGAGCTGCGGGGGGAGCCGGCAGGGCCACGGCTGCCAGGTGGAGGTGGGGCGGAGCCCCGGCAGGCATGTTCCAATCCCGTGAATGGGGAGAGGAGCTTCAGCAGGCTTACCCTGATCCCGGGAAGGGGGGCAAGAGTCCTGGCAGGCTTGCCCCGGCCCCGGGGATGCGGGGTGGAGCAGTGGCGGGCATGCCGCGACCCCACCGGGTACTGGCAGGCCCAGGGGCCTGCAGCACCCCTCCTCCTGGGTCCAGGCAGGCCCCGGGGGCCCATGGCTGCCAGGTGGGGGTGGTGCCTCGGCCAGCAACCTTACAGGAGGAGCTGGGAGCGGAGCCTCGCTGCAAAAAAAAAGTGCGCCCTATGGACCGATGTGCCTTATCTGATCTACGATGTTGCAAATTTTGCCGACTCCGGGGGGTGCGCCTTATAGTCTGGTGCACCTTATGGTCGTGAAATTACTGTAATCTTAAGGTTGCTTTTTAGTCCTAAATACTTCAAACCCCTTTGCAAGTATGCATTCTTATGTCTAAGAATCAAGATGAAAGATGGATGTACTAGGGGCAAACCATGGACAATCATGAAATGATACAGACTTAAAAATGTAGTTACTGGAGTGGTCACCTACATCTTCTTCACTTTGGGAACAACTTGGCCTTTGCATAGCAACATCCTCATTTCCTATGAATTCATTGCTTTCTACCTGGTGCTTATAATCTATTCCTGCACATATGAGAGGTTTGCACATAAAGTTCTTTTTCCCTTCCTGGCTGGCAACTAGAAATTCAGGCTGCAGAACTCTAGCTCAGTCTGGGAGCTACCTCCAGTCAATTTATGGCCTAATTTTATTCCAAAATGGGAATTGTAAAGCCTTTTGAAAATCCACTGTGAAAAGAACACTTGGCATGTGCACATCTTATACATTGTAGACAATTCGGTGATGTGCGTTGTTTATTCTTTTAGAACATAATAATGTGACATGAAATAATAGTGTCAGTATGAGTATTACAAAAAAAAAATTGAAATCATCATTGGCTAAAGCAATTGGAAATTACTGAAGCTACTGATATACTGCATGCATCTAGCATTATGTCTCTGTATAATTACGTACTTATGAGGAAAAATCTTGATTTAAATACCAAAACATCCTTCTCTGAATGTCTGCAACTCTCTGCCAATAATAGTTTTTGATCTAACACTGTATAAAGGTTTTTGCAAGGGTTTCAGTGTTACATTCTTTGGTACATTCAGTAAAACAGCCTTTTAAAACATGCAGGATACTTGTACTTCCAAAGGGTGTTTTATTTACTTAAGTTCATCAATGTGAATAAAATATTGGTAAAGCAAGTGGTTTAGGGCCTCATGAATTATATTGCCAAGGAAAGTTGAAAGTTAAGTCAGTTTAGCATTAGAATAACTTCTGTGTTTCACTTCCTGTGCACAATTTACTTTCTGCAGAGTGATGTGAAGCCATGCAATAAACCTGCAGTCTGCTTGGCTGATGTCGCAGGTTCCAGTTTATGTCAGCTTTGATAGGTGCACTTAAAGCATTTTGATAACATGACATTCCCCAATGTCCAAATACAGCTGAAGCAGAGTGCACCAGCTGTTACTTTGACTGGTGATCAAGAATCTTCCAGATAAAGGCAATCTCATTTAAATCTGCCATGAAAATGGAAATCCTCTGATGCGACACTGTATTTTTCCAATTATATTGTGATAAGAGGAAAGTAAAAAAAAAAGCATACCTGAAAGCACATATAAATAAAAGTTTTTCTGAAAACTTAAAAAAAAAAAAAAAAAATAGTGTCCCCATTAGGATGGAGTCCTATCTTTCTGATTAAATTGTTCTTCCAGCTGAATCATTAGGAATTTCAAGAGCAGATACACTTTTCAAAGTTGAGTGTATCAGTAGAAAGTCTGCTGATGTGTGATGGAAAATTATTTTCTCTCACCTTCCACAATTGCTGTTCCTTCCCTTGACTCTTTATGTGGGCAGATGTTCCCAGAATTCCCCTCTCTGCATGGGACCTCTTTACAACCCCAGCAGGCAGCCAGATTTTGCAGTGCAACCTAAACATTGAGACTTAAACTGCAAGCAATCTGTTACACTCTAGCTAAGGAAATAAAAGTTCTTCAGCTGTCATGGAGAGATGTATTAGTTTGGCCATGCCTAAAATGCTTTGGGAGGTTTTCTGAAAATAAACATGCCAATCTAGCTCTGAGCCCTGTCGTATGGGGAGATTTGAAAACGTATGGGTTTTGTTTCCAAATTTAATGCAGCCAACAGGTAGAACCAATTCCAAAGGACTTTTAGTTTTTCCTAAGGGGTTGGGGAGTTCATTAGAAATAATTGCACATATACTCTGCTGGAGTTAACAAATGCTCAGCAAGCTATTACAGTGTGTAACAGCAGCCTATAGTAATTTAGGGGTACTGAACAGCCTTAAGAGTAACCACATTCATTGATCTTGAATTTAGAATTTTCTCTTTATTTTTTAAGCTATTCTTTGATAAATTGTCAGTTAGACTGAACTGTTTGCATACATTTCTTATATTGTTAGATGGACCAAAATGGCACCAGCTTGAATCAGCCTGTTTACCCCTTCTTCTGAGCAATGTATCTACTTCCTTTCTGGCAAGCATTCAAATTCTGAATGTTAAACTTGTAATATCTCTTGTTGTGAGTAAGAAGGAGAACAAGTTAGATGACCATTTTGATCTCGAGATGAACTTAAATTTATCTTCTCACTTCTCTATCTGACCAAGGACCAATCTAAGGATCAACTGGAGATCATTCAAAAAAACATTAATGAAATGTTATGATATAATAAGTTACGTCTCATCGACATAGATAGGATATCAGGTGCTTTTGTAGCTAGAAATGCTGTTCTCCTTTCAGGCCTTTGCAGTCTTGTCAGTATCTGGTAGATGTCCTTTGCTCACTAACTCATAAACCATAAATATACGGATTGAAAGCTTCAGGCAATTCCAACCACTGAAATATATTGTAATATGGAATCTTATTCCTCAGGCAAAATACAAATGTTCTATTTTAGTAAGCTCATTGCTGTCAATTCCATTGCCCCCAATGCCCTCCCGCTTCTCTGTTGGAAGCTTTTCATTTATGGCAGCTTGGAAAATTATGTATGCAAAAGTATGCATCTCAGCACACTGGCAGAACTTTCTCTCGCATAGGTATATTTTCTTCATTTTCCCCTTCTCCTTGCCTTTCCCTTTCCCCTTCCACATTGCTTGATGAAATGTGAGCATGTTCTTTTTTGCTTATTTCTGTACTTATCTTGCCAGTTTTCTTCACCTCAGTGCTTAGATTATCATTCTCTTTCTTTGTGAAAAAGAATAACCCACAGAAATGTTCTCTTCACTTGCATAATATCTGTGGTTTTTTCAGTAATTTGTGAATTTCATAAGAACTTGTAGTTAAGAATATTCTGTCATAAACCTGATATATTTAATAAAGCTCACTGATGTTTCTTAGGAAAAATACAGGAAAATGACATCAGAGGCTGTTTCTCACTAACCAGTTACATTCTTACTCTTCAGCAAAAACTCGCTTTCTCTGAAAACAAAGCTTATTAGTCTGGCAAACTACAGTGTTAGATCCCTGTTAAGTGCGAGGAAAGGACAAAATGTTTTCAGAAAAATATTACCTCACAAAAGCTCAGTCATAAGTTTGTCTTTCAAAAAATGATTTTTTTTCCCTTAAAGGTTTTATATTTTCTCATTTAAAACCTGTTCCTGGGTTTGAGAAAATGTTCCTTTCTTTTGGATAGGAAGGCTTCTCTTTAACATTTTAGACTTGATATTTACAACTGCAGCACACCCTAGCATATTTCCTGTAATTCCCACTCACTCAAAGGAAAATTAGAAGCAATACATTCCTTCACCTCGTGCTTTGTCTGAAAGAAAGTAACCTTATCCTCTCTATTTTTTTAATTGCCATATTTTATAAGTAATTTAATAATTAAAGCAGTAGTGAGAGCAGATAAAAACCACTTCTATTAAAAAATATATCTATTTTAAAAAAAATAGTTATTTGTTTTCAACATTGTTGGAATTCTCTTGGACACGTGTCCCTTCAAACTCATTAGAGATTTTACTTGGATTATATGATATTCTGTCTGGCAATTTTTCCTCAGAAACTTAATTAGTATCTTACATATTGGCCCCTTCCTTCATGTGAACATTCACTCTTATTTAGTAGGTAAACCCTGGGAAGAACTGTTGTAGCAAGACATATACAACACACCTTTTACCATAATCATTGTACTAATTGCTCTCTGATGAATAGCCATCAATTATATCAAAAATATCCTGTAAAAAATATCCTGTTAATAAAAAAAGCAAATTCCTTCCAGCACCTCCTCTTGTGGCTACTTTGAATTCACACTGAATGTTACTGAAGCCATGCCTTTCCCATGGGGACTGGCCACTCCATGTAGCTACCGAAATAGAAACCCAACCTTTAAAAAAGAGATAAAGAAACAGCCAACCTGGGCCAGATCCGTTTAGCTGTTTTCATTTGTTAGAATGTTCAATCATGTTCTATTGGGAGATGTGGATTTTCAAGCTGGTTTATCACATCAGGGTTGTGGTGTTTTGTGTTTCTGTCAGCATGTAATTGGACATTGCCAGTAGCACTTACAGTTACTTGGTGCAGATGATGCTCCAAATCACTGCTTGTAATCTGACACATCTCAAAGGACTTTCTAAGTGTTTTTTTGGAGACAGCTGGCTAGGTTAAGTTGACCCACTGAACTTTTTTATCTCTAAAAGGTGCTTGAAGGATTAGCAGCAGCTGTAGGCTAGTGTTATCCTTCAGCCATCATCGGACATGGGTGTCTCAGTATTTAATTCTGAATGTGGCTGCTCAGAATATATGTCAGGTAACAAAGGTCTTGAACTATCAACTATCAGAAATAGTCACTAAGTATTCCTTCTCTTCTCTGTGGAGCCAAGTCTATACAGGTTGTCTGCTTCTCTAAAATAGCCTTTTTGAAAATGCTTGAGTCCAATTTACTACCAGTTCCTAACACAGCAAGTCCCTTGTTCATTGCAGACATAAATGTCGGCTTGTGTTAGATGGGATGGCAGATAAACTCCCCATTCAAAAGCCATAGATGGAAATATCCTGCTACCAGCCTTTACTTAGTACAGCAGGCAGTTTCTCATGTAGAGCTATAAACAGGCAGGCCAATTTAGTTCTCTTTGGGATAGCTACACTACTTGCAGGCATGTCATGTCACTTTACATGACAGCATTTCTATGTTGCTAGTTGCTGCGCTGACAATTAAGCTGTGGTAGTATTCTCCTAAAAATCTGCCATATGTTGTGAGTTTCAATTTTTTTTACTTTTTACACACAGAATTTTGTAATTATTTTGCCTAAAAATCATCACGAACTCCCAAATACCTGTACATCTAGCAATGACTAGGAAACAAATTCTCATTTTGAGGTTATGCACTTACAACTCCTGTTAGAGGTCACTGCAGCAGGACCATTTAAATGTATTTGTATTGGACCTTGTGATGTCAGAAGTGAACTCTGATGCATTTTTTTGTTTTTGTAGACTTGTTTTGGACTGTGTTGCGCAGTACTATTATTGATCATATCACTTACGAAGTGTTAAATCCCCTTTACAAGGTCGATGCACACTTCACTGCAACTCACAACAAAGACAAGAATGAGAGATGTTCAAAACTTAAGGAACAAAGAGTGAAATGCAATTTATTTAATCATGTTTGGATAGAGGTCTGTATGACAGCAAATGGAGAAGGTGTCAGTGAAGGGTAAAAGAATGTGCAGCAAGCCAAAGCAAGCCCAGAAACCACACATGGGGTTGCAGAAAAGGGAATGCTTAGTGTGCTGTGCAGTGGATGGTCAGGGTATTTGAAACTGTGATTGACGTAATGATCTCCAGTTTTGTGATTCCTTCAATATTCAGGGAAATGGGATGTTGTGCTCTTTTCAGATAACTCTTACTGCTCCATGTTGGCAAGATTTGTTTCTCACTTTCATTTTACCCTGCATCCTGCACATGGAAGTCTGCACAATGACCAGCTGTGCAGGTCAGAGGGGTTAGGATTATCAAATGCCTCAGACTGAAAGCCTGCTATACTGTGCACAAGCAAGAGAAAGAGACTCTTGTTAGTCTGATCTTCCAGGCTAGAAAGGCGTTTTGCCCAAGCCACGTCCTATGTTGTCATACAGCAGCAAAATCCATGCAACTGCTTACTGTGCAGAAAACAGATTTCTTTTCACTTTCTGCATGCTTGGTTCTGGCTTTTATTTCCACTCTATGGGTATGTAGAAGATTTTCTCTTGGCCATTCTTATTGCTCAACAAATATGGAGGGTCTTATGGATAGCTTTTTATATTCTCGTGTTGCTGTTTTCACTCTTACAAGTTCAATTGCCAAACAGTTCCCATAGGAAGCATACTTACGAATAATATTTATGCTATTACAGATATTTTGTAGAGTAGTAGCATGCCTATTTGGTAAGAAAAATTTCGTTAGAAAAGAAGAGACACAGCTTGGTGCTTGCAGCATTCCCTTAGGATATAACGGATGCCCGAATTCCTCAGATTTAGAGGCATATCCTCAAGCTTCCCATGTCCTGACGTCAAAGTTACTGTTTTGTGTGTCTCTTCAATAGTATTTTTAACTGGAAAGACTCTGTGGACTGAAAGAAGAGGTATGATGACTGTTCAGTGCTGTCACGTACCCAAGAGTGTGTGTGCTTATTTTATATGTAACTGGAATATTCAAAACACCACAGGAGATGCCAAGAAAGCAAGTTTTCATCTGATATTTTATATATTTTTTTCCTTAAACCTGTTTGTAAACTGCTAGTGTAGGGTTGTAGAAATGGAAACTGATATATGAGGAAAGGGAATCACTTCACATATTTTAAAGGTCTAAAGAAGTTTTTCTTACTCTGACTAATAGTATGAAATAGTTCTTATATTATTCAAATTATTAGCATGCCTTCCACTGAAGGTATTACTGGAATAACCCTTGAACCTGGCGTGTTTTAATTATTTCTCTTCCTCTGAAGCAGGTCTAGTTATATGAATTGTTACTTCTATTTCCTATGTAAATGTGGTGTTTTCTCCAGTTTTTATCATTTCAAAGCAATATTTCTGATCTGGTATAATGCTTTAAATCACCAGATCTATTTTGCATTGATTGGCCATTGAATAGACCTAGACAAAAGCCATCTATACCAGAGCTGGACAATTCAGAATCATTAATCAAAGTGTGTTTTTGTTACTGTTTTACTGCCTCACCCTGCTATTAACTTGACACAGCTGGGTTGCTTTTATGTTTTCACACACTATGTGATGGATTAAACTAGTTAGCTGGCTAGATAGATTATATGCATTAACACTTAACAGCTTTGCTCAAGAACTGGATAAGGCATAAGGCTTACTTATATAATGCTCTGAAAGGTCTGATTTGCTGTGCTTTACTTTGTGTTCATTCTTTTCTCCAGCCATGGCTAAATAATGGAAGTAAAAACAATTTTGAACTGAAACATCTAATTTCATTTCTCAGGAGGTTCTGAGGTTTAATGGATGGTATCATTGAACTTCCACTCTTTTCCACAGTCACGTTCGTATTATAAATTCCTGAATGAATCTAATTCAATTTGGAATCAGCTTGCTGCTTCTAATTCTTTTCAAGAATTTGGCAGCATTTTTACTTTTCGTGTTGTTAATTATACTATCTTGTTTTGCATGGTTTCGTTGCCTGTCATCCCACAAATTCACTAACATGGAAGTTTTTGGGTGAAGTCCTAAATGTTTAAGATTTATGACCCTAGGAACTTTACAGACAATAACCAGAAAAATGCCACCCATTAACTAATCGCATGAGTGCTTCTATCTGTCCTTATTCTACCCTGGATATGTAAGTTTTGATTTAAATAGTTGTTTTGAACTGATTTTTGTGCATGTCACGTTCCATTTTGGGGAGCTGTGAGTAGTTCTTTTAAAAATAGATGGTCTAGAATGAAATTAAGTCAAGTGACACAAAATTGTATCTGAAAACCAGAATGGGGAGGGGCGAGGGAGTCAGGCAGGACCCAGGCTACACACAAAACTCAGAGGTCAGCTGCTGTGCTGCCAAGTGAGAGGGTGAGTGACGAGTGAGCGAGGGCAAGCAAGGGCCAGCAAGGGCCAGCAAGGCCAGGAGAGCCAAAAAACAGGCTAGAGCCATGGCAAGAAGCACACCTTAACAGGCTGGAGCCAAAGAAAACCATAAGACTCAGAAGGCCCCCAGACTCAAAAAAGCCCCCAAAGGACAAAACTCAAAGAAGCCCAAGCCAAAAAAACCCCAAAAGGCTAGTCTCAAAAAGCTCAAGCCGAAAATCCCCCAGAGAGTGTGAGGCAGTTACCTTTATGGCCCCTGGGTCCTCCCAAAGTCTGCCTGCTCACAGGAGACCATTGGCCCAGTCCAACAGTGCAGTCCTTTGGTGGAGAGCTTTGCCATCTGATTTGAGAGCCTCCCTGGGCAGTACAGGGTCTGAGCTGGTCTCCAGCCTGTCCCATGTAAGATACGAAATGATTGCCAGGCAAAAAATCCCCAGAGATAAGGTGTTCACCAATCTTCTCCTAGCTGCTTCCTGCAAATGGCACATGTGCACCCCCTCCTTCAGAGGCCTCTCACAACCAGTATTGAGGCAGAAATCAAGATTAAATTGGGTCCTCACAATGTAGTTATGATTTCTCTGTTTTGCAGAAAGGTCTCTTACTTCTTTTTGTCTGCAACAGTCATCATCCCCATGGTTTCAAGCCTGACATCCCAGTGCCTTTGTAAGAGCAGACCTAGCTGGGCTAGGTTGCCCATCTTTCTCTGGAATGGTAGGGTATTAGGGGCTTTTCCACAAAACCTCATGGTATCTACCACAAAATCTGCAAACATTTTTCCATCAGACAACAGTGACTACATACATTGGTTAAATTCCACTGCTTCCAAAGACTGCAAACAGCATATCTGCAGACATAAAGCTTCCTTCAGCTCGAGTGGCCATATGGATGGATCCTGTGGTATTAAAATTCAACAACTAGTCCAAAAAGGTAGGAAGCCAGACTTACTAGGTAGAATTAGCTACAGGTTAAATCAACTACTGAAATACAATTTCACTTCAGCATTGAAAAGGCAATAGTTAAGAAAGCAGCCATGCAATACAGGGTGCTAGGATAACTAGCTCTGCTCATTTTTTTCTGAGGTGTGGCAACTACATCACTGGTTGTTCGTGATATAATCTATACTTTTTAAAGGCAGCTCTGTGCTGTCTTGTAAGTGCAGTTTCTTTAGGTTTTCACACTTGTATGTCATCACATATGTGACAGGTCCTCAAGCTCCAAGTATCATCCATGCCTGGGCTTTCCAGACCTCTTCCTGCCCCAGGGACAACTGCTGTATCTATGTCACGTCATTTACTGTAGACTGGCTTAGTTTCATGTTACTGAAACACAATTTGGCTTCTAATTGCCTTGGCATGTGGCACAACTAATATTTAGCAAATTTTTGATATTAAAAGCAATTCAATTACAACCATGCTGTTGGAAAGCTTGGCAGATTCCTTCTTTTGAGGTGTAACAATACTGTGCAACTCCTGAACTGTGTTGGTGTAGTAGAGGACAAGAAGGTGGAGGATTCTTAGAGCCTTAGTGTTCTTCTTGGTTGCATAATGAGTTCTCAGCATAAAACCCAGACCGAACATCTATTTAATATCTGTGGCCAAAGAAGGCCAGGAGGGGGTCCTGGATAGGTGGAAATATTTGAAGCACATGTGTGAAAGGAAGATTGTCCTTCAAATAGGGTGAATGATGTTAGGTGGATAAAACAGACATTAATGAAGTACACAGGGAGATAATAAAAAATCATTTGTTAAAGCAAATACCTTTTTCATTGTGGTAGAAGATATTATGGTTAATATGGAAGTAGTGGATTTTAAAGGTGGAGAGATGCTTGTCTTGGGTTACAATACAGAGTGTAATAAAAGGTTGTTCTATCACCATCTGTTGAGGGTGGGTGCAGTGATCCTTATCTCTGTGGGAGATGTTCTTCTAATGGCCCACCCATTGAAACCAGGCTGGCATTGTTCTTTGTCTTTTCACAACTCATCCTTCCTCCAGGGAGGTATCTTCTGCTAATGGCCCATTGAGTCCCACTGTGTGACTGATAAAATTACTGCATCCCATTAAAAGTTGCTCCAGCCAGGGAGAAGAGCCCAACATTTCTTACCAAAATAAAACAGAGGTGTGGGGGACACCAAGGTAGCCCCTTTCTCCACTGGACTCCAGAGGGAACCTGGATTTCTCCACATCTCCACTGGACCTCTGGAAGGAAACTGCACCTTGTACAGGACCACTGCTTCAACTGAACCACATCTGTCACTACAAGAGGACTGCAGCCAGCATTTAATGGGACTGCTACCAACACCCTGCCTGACGGGGTGTCATGTTGTACTCTGGCTTTTGTCAGCCTTGGGGTTTGTTTCTTTGTAGCATTGTATTTCTATTATAATTTCCCTAGTAAAGAACTGTCATTCCTAATTCCCATATCTTTGCCAGAGAGCCGTTTGATTTCAAATTTATAATAATTTGGAGGGAGGGGGTTTACATTCTCCATTTCAAAGAGAGGCTCCTGCCTTTCTTAGCAGACACCTGTCCTCCAAACTAGGACAGATTTGCATGAAGAGCATCATAATTATGAGAAGGAGCTGGTGGAAGATCTGTAAATAGCTTGTCAGGGTGATAGCAGCTTCATATTAGACATTGGAGCGAAGAGTTTGTTTGTGTATCTCACAAAACTAGTAGGGAAAGAATAGTTAATAGGATTTGAAGGCAGGAGTTTGCTGACTCATATTCTGAGAAAAGGAAAAAAAAGATGGCAGCGGGCAAGTACAAAGTTACTGTGAGAAATTAAAAAGATGATATTTAACTTTCTGTGAGATTGTCAACACAGCATTTCTTAAGATGATTCACAAAAATCAACATGTGAAATAGGGAGGATATACAGAAGAGATTTGGCTGGGATGAAGACAAAAAAATAATGTCTTGGATATTCTGTATCATAAAACATGGTTTAGTATGTCACAGATGTGGATTCCTTGAAGAAAAGCTAGGAGTCCAGTCAGATCCAAAGTCATGGCACAAATGTTCCAATAGGCGTTCCTGCAAATATTATTGCTTGAATTTATATTGTGCCATGCTAAAGAAATAGAATAATTTGATGGAGAACTTCAGTTTTGGCTCATAAATCTTAAAAAAGTGTTAAAAATATATTTTAAAGGAATGATATAAAATAGATATTTAGTGTTTAGAGAAATAGTACTGTTCCTTTTAAAAACAGCTGTAGCTAAATATACACATTTTTCTGGTGAAATGCCTTTCTAGACTCAAATTTGTGGTACATCAACAAATTATAAACTAGTAAAGGAATAGAATTCTACTCAGGTGTCTGATTATATAGTTATCCATTCTTGGTTGAAGGATTTTTTTTTAAATTTAATTCCTGAAAGATGAAAGTAGTTTGGATTTCAGAATAAAATTGCCAAGTAGCAATGCAAAAAGTACTCATCAAAATGGTGTTTGGCTTCGTTTTGCTGTATTTCCTGCCAATTGTACTTTTTAATAAAAGGAATGCTTTTAGAAATTTATAGAATAAAGTGCTGGTTTTTCCCAGTCCTTCTCTCATAAGTAAGAACTACATAGAAGGAAATGGTTAAATTTTAGAGTCTTGTTTGGGCTGTTCTGTCATTTCAAGGACATAATGTGCTGTGACAGCCCCCTTTCATCTTTTGAGAAGTTATTTGGTCTTGTCACTTTGGAGGAATTTGGGATCTTCACTCAGTTGTTCCTTTACCAGACTAGGGGCTAGGAATGGATGAGTAAATGCACTCCATGCAGCACTTTTCTATTGATCTTTGTAGCAGAGCTACCTCTGGAGGTATAAGTGGGGATCTGTGCAGTTAGGTTAGCAGTAACTTACCATCCCATGGGAGAAAGGAGAAGCCAGAGTAAAAATCTTTTCCTAGCAGGATTCTGATATCTAAATAGCATCTCTGGGAGACCATAGCTCCAATATTAAGGTGCAATAGACCGCACTTCTGCCCTTTTTACAAGCATTGTACTTTGCTGTCAATGTATGTAAGTTTCATCTTAATGCCCTTTAAAATTCACATACCACTTTTACAGGAATGAAAATTGGTATCTAGTATTTAGTAACAATGATTGGAACAAAAGATGTTAATATCAAGCATCATGCAAACTCTTTATGAAAAGAAACAGTGATTCCTGTCCATGCTCAGAACTCACTAGTCTTAGATTAAGTTTTGAAGAAAATATGACTATTCTGACAATTGCATGATGGCTTTGTGATGTGGATTAATGTCCACTAGAGGCTAGAGTGAGATAATTTTACCTGTTACACTTGTTTCCTAAGCTGAAAATTCTACCTCACTGGGCCTGAATTGAAGGTCTAGGTGTCTTAATATTTTAATGCACTGTGTTGCCAATATCCCTTATCCAATATTCTTGCTTTTTCATGAAGTCTTTAATATCATCATAATGACTGCCATGTCCTTGGCAATGCAGGGACAGTGAAAGCATAGGAGTAGTAAGGTATTAAACAGTTGAGCAGCAACTTTGTGCACAAAGAAAAGCACCAATTCTTAAAGAATCAGACTCAAAAAAGTGCTAAAATTTAAAAAAAATTAATCTTTTTTTTTCAGGGGCCATAAAGAGAATATATCATAGTTCCACCCACATCTCAGTGGCCTAGCTTCTGAGATCTTCACTGCCTTCTGTGGTTTGCAAGAGGACTTAAGAGCAAATGTTCTTTCCTGGGAAATCACATGATGGGTATTTTCCTCTAACTTATTATTCATTATCTCTTAAAACTCCTCAGCAAAGACAGTAATTTTCATCCCAGAAAATAACAAGCAGAGCAGCACATCCAGTTATGTTATGCTGACAGGATGTCAAGAAAATGAAAACAAATCGTTTGAGTAGTCCTTCAGGGGATAAAGAGTTCACTTACTAAGCTACCCACTAGAAACTGTTATTTAGTCATGTGGGATGACTTTATTTCTGTTTCTTCCATGGGTTTAACCACATACATGTCTGTTTAGTTGGTAGAGAGAGAGATACCTGAGAAATTTTGTACTGCTTTTATCATGCCCAGTTTGTGGACTGCTGTGCTGACAAATGCTGGAGTAAAAGAAGAAGCAGCAACACTAGCTGTGTTCTTATTGCTCAGGTTTGTGAGCACATGTGTATTTTTAGATTGCTGTGCAAAAAGGTGGGTGACCTACTTGGTAATATTCACGAATATACTGTTGTAAATACAGCAGGCCTCTTGCATTCTCTTTCCCTCTCTAAATTTCTGTTTCAAACTTTTTCTTCAGGGTTCAGATCACTTAGCATTAATTAAAATAGACTGGATGAGTTGCATAAGAAGAGAAGTGAAACTTCAAGTTGTTTTATCCTGTGTATGTAGAAAATATACTTTTGGCATAGATACGAACATAGATAGTTGTGGTTAGCTTCTCTTAAATAGCTTAAATAAATCACCTTCACTTTTACTACATATACATAATTCAGACATGGGAAATGTTGATACTGCTATTCAATCACCCATAGCTAGAGGATGTTGCTAAAGGTGTATTGAGGCTTGCTGCTGTTTGGCTGGGATATACAGGCCAAAGGGTTCATGTACATACATAAATGCCCTTCATAGAACTTTGAGTAAAATAAATTCTGAAGAACAGATATTTATAGCATGATAATTGCTCAAAGCCAGTTCTCTACTGCCTTTAATTTATACACACTAATTTTCAAATTGGATGTGAAAAGCCACTTTCTGACTTCACAGTCCAACTCTTGCATGCTAAACTCACAGACTCTCAGATTTAGGTTACCTTTAGCAGTGATGGTAGGTGTGGAGCTTCACAGTGATGCAGACGTGCACCACAAGGTACAGATGCTTTCCATTTACTGTCTCATGTAGGCAGTTTTGTGTCCAGCTCTGACTTAATACACTAGAAAATGCTTGTTGCATCCTACCTGTTCTTATCCTTTGTAAGTGCTGCAGAGTGCTGAGGGGGGCTATTGCTCAGCTGGATGTCTAAGGCCACCAAAGCCTCTCTATCACTTCTGTTCTGCAGCTGGACAGGAGGGAGAAAATGTAACAAAAGGCTCATGTGTCAAGACAAAAGCAAGGCAGGAGCACTTAACAATGACTGTCATGGACAAAACAGGCTCAGCTTGGGAAAATTAATTTAAGTATTGCTAGTCAAAAGATAGAGTAGGATAAAGAGAAATAAAATGAGTCTTCAAAGGCTTTTCCACACCCCTCCCTTTTTCATGAACTGAGCTTCCCTGACAATTTCTCCATGTCGTCACAAAGTGATGTAAGGGAATAGAGAATGGGGACTTTGGTCAGCTCATTCCATGTCCTTTCTTTCACTACTTCTTCTCATGCTCTTCCTCCGCTTCAGCAGTGACTTCTCTGTCTGACATGGGTGAAGACATTGGCATCTTGTCACGGAAGGCACACCTGTAGTACCCCTGCTATTTATTTTGCCATGTAAACCCAATACATCCACTGCATCTTTTTAAAAGCATGAAGGAAACAATTCCACTTGTGCTTGTGTCATAGAGACAGTCCTTCAGATCAGTAGGATTTAGACAGCTGGGAAATTATGAAATTAAAGTCAGGCCTAGACAAATTTTTCCTCACTTCATTGTAAAAGCCTTGCTTATGGTTCCAGTTTGAAAGCAGTTTCAGCAAAACTCAGTGAAAACACGACGACATGGGTTTCGTCTGTTTTCAGGAGGAAAAATTTTTCTGTCTTCTCAGGAAGGACATTTAGGGAGACTATAATATATAACTGGATAAAAGGGAGTAAATATTATTTCCACCTCTTATCATTTGAACAGGAGTCTTACATTCCTGGAATGTAATGACTTAGTGTGTTTACAGCCTTGTGAACCATATTTGTGGCATGTTAAACTGAAGACTAATCTGTATTAGACATTCTTAGACCAGGAAATATAGAGAAATCTTAAAAACACGCATACAAATTGTAAACATATATTGAATTTTCAGCTGTATTTTCTACCTCCTTCTATGAAAACTATCAGTATTTCAATACAGCATCTTGTAATAGAAATGCCATTTCAGCTATATTGGGCTGTAAGTCATGTGATACTTCAGTAATAATGTGTATTTTTACAAAGCAATTCTTCCTGTTTCCAATCAGCCTTATAGCAAATGAAGGACTCATTTAAGTAATTGTCCTACCACCGTCTTTTTCAATAGCTCACATCCAAAGCACTGACATATATATGTGCTGGAGTAGATGTCTGTATATGGCATATTTTGGTCTATAAGAGTCCTGTCATTTTGCAAATATTAATTAGACCCTAAACTATGTAATATCTTGAAGGAATTTCAGTGGTTAAAGGTTGTGAAGGGGACTAGGGGATATTTTCTTTCCCATATTAAATTGTGTTTTCACTAACAGTACATTGAGCTTCAATGGAATGTATCTTGAAGCCTGTTTAAAATATGGGTACAGTAATTTCACGACCATAAGGCGCACCGGACTATAAGGCGCACCCGCCGGCAGCCAGCAAAATTCACAACATGTAGATCA